>RQTK01000837.1:53123-88223 GCA_003991915.1 Elysia chlorotica
GTAGTAGTAGTAGTAGTAGTAGTAGTAAAGTAGTAGTAGTAGTAGTAGTAGTAGTAGTAGTAGTAATAGTAGTAGTAAGTAGTAGTAGTAGTAGTAGTAGTAGTGGTAGTAGTAGTAGTAGTAGTAGTTGTTGTTGTTGTTGCTGTTTTCGTTGTTGTTGTTGTAGCAGCAGCAAAAGCAGCAGCAGTAATAGTACTTTCCATGTAATTCGTGTACTTTCCCTGTACCTATAAACAGTTTTGTTATTCTAGTTGATAAATTGAATGTGAATGTCGCTGCTGATCAGTGGAACACAGCGGATTGGTGTGTGTTTTTTTGTATTTTTTTTTATCTATTCTTTACTAAAAGATTATATTGTTCCATGTACATTAGAAAGTCCTTGAATTTGAATGAGGTGTTCAATCGTATAATGATAATGCTCTTCTCCTGATTATGTTGTAAATACCACATCGATGTGTTGTGAGGAGATCGAGTGGAGTAGTAGAAATACGGAGTCTCCGCGTGCGCATAAGTTACTTACATTAACAAAAACGCATTTTTGATCTTGTTAAAAGTCAGAGAAAATCGTGTCTTTAAATTTATCTGTATTATCATGTTAGATTACACAGTCATTGTACAACCATGCATTGTTAAAAGTTGTTTTTTTTCCTCGCTTCTGTGTATGTATTAAAAGACTTCCGAAACCACTGCCAATCATGGAAACTGGAACTAGAATAATTATTGTAGACTGTTTTTTCCAACAGTCGGAATGGTGCACTCTGAGAGTAGAATAATTCAACAATAGTAAACCTTACGTTTGTAGTAAAAGCATGGGTGAATAGTTGCTGTTGCTGTGTCGTTGGTTTTTAAAAGATAGGCAGCAGACCGATCTGTTTTTGTTGCATACATTATAAAGAATTGTTTTGCCATTTATTCTCAAAAGGCTTTTCCCCTTTCTAAAACAACAAAACTTTCTCTCTCAGAAATACGCGCGTTGTGGCTTCTCATTGCAGCCGTGCTTGTGTCACGTGCTAACTTCTCCATGGCCGAAGTCCGGTGTTTCGACTGCTCCGGAATGTCTAGTCCTTACGATTGCACTAAGATACAAAGGTGCAGGACAGATGAGCAGTGCTACCTTCGGGCATATGTCAATGACGCTTACAGCATCATGTATGACATGGGCTGCCAGTCGAACAGCTTCTGCTCGGTAGTGCCCAAAAGGAGTCTTTCTCAGGAGAAAGAAATCCTGGATTTTACCTACGCCCAGCTGGCATTAGCCAAGGACGCTGCCAACATGTCCATGGTAGATGTGTTTGCTGGATCTCCACATAAGGATCTCCACATAACAGCGGAAGATGATGCTGGGAACGCTGACGAGCTTCCACATTCCATACAGAAACGCCAGTACGAGATTCCACTGTGCACGAAATGTTGTGATCAAGATCATTGTAACTCTGACCTGTGTCCAAGCAGTCTGATCACCAAGCCAAGCGGTCTGCGCTGCTACGACTGCGGTTTTGCCACCGTCACTGACCCCGTCCTCTGCTTGAATGTGAGGTATTGCGGGTCCGACGAGAAATGCCACGTAGCTTCCCAAACCTCTCCATTTGGTATAAAATACCAAGTAAATTGCGACAGCGTCTCCCGGTGTACAGACAGTAGTACGCCTTTTGGAAAAAGGGACGTTTTTGATTTTGAAAATGTTTCTATATCAGAAATAGCTGACTCTCAAAACGATGGGTCTGGTGGTATCTCCGAAAGAGATATAGCTGACCCTGGAGCAGATGAACTCCAGAGAGTATCGAGAGCCGGTGCGACCCGCTGCTTCACCTGCTGTGACAACGACTTCTGCAACATCGACTACTGTTCCCGGTACCGCCCTCTGCCGGGAATCACGAACATCTCCACGGTGACGACAACATCCACGACAACAGCCGCCACCACGCTGACTACGCCCGACCCAAGGTGTACGTGGATTTGTCCGGGTGGTGGTGAGGCAGGAGGGGTCTGTAGCAAACAAAACAAAAAAAAACGAAAAAAAGTTCGAGGGGTGGGGAGAGGGGTAGAATGGTATGTGATTTTGTTTTTTGTTGTGGGGGGGAAGGTCGGGGGCTGATTGTATGATCGTGTCAAAGGGTGGTCATATTGCCCTTTTATTAGAATCAGCGATCTATTTTAGAAATGTTATCGAGAAGCACATACTTTAGTTAGAAGTGGCAGAGTGATGTACACGTTCTATATCGTTTCCGTTACCGTTGCTGTTTTAATAAAGACAGAAAGCTGATAGGGTTGTGAATTATTAATTTCAGAGGAATTGGGCAGTAGGAGTGTGATAGGCTGAAACAATGTAATTGAATTTTACCCTTAATAATTGATGGTAAGAGAAAAGGTTATCATAGATTTAAAAAGTAATAATAATAATAGATCAGGCATGCGATGCATTGCAAAAAATAATTCTGGTAAAACAAATATGGAGAAAATGGGGTGTGAAATACAGACAAAGATAATGAGTGCGTGAGAGAAATAATTTAAATTATAATTAACAGAGGAGAAAAGTGAGAAAGTCTTGTTAAACGGGGGTGGCATTCAAAGTTCACGAATATAAAATATTTTCATTTCCTCTATCTTTACCCCCCCCCCCCCCCCCCCCCCCCCCCCCCCCTTAAACCAGTGTCCTTGCTGTTCGTCCAGTTCCCAGAGGACGTGGAGAGGGAGCTGAACACCGCGCCTGTCCGCTGGGTGTGTCAGGCGGACGGGCTCCCAGCCCCCGTCTACCGCTGGACCCGCTCTCCAGGCGCCACAGACGTCACGTCACAGGCCGCAGTCAGCGCAGACGGCAAGACGTCGACGCTCACGTTCGACCCCGTCACGCCTGCGGACGAGGGCACGTACACCTGCGAGGCTTCCAACATGTACGAGAGTGTGAACCGGACGGGCACGCTGACCGTGTGGGCGCCTCTGGGCTACACGGACCCCAAGCTCATATCGGTCACAGAGGTTCAGGAAGGCTCGGACGTGACGCTAAACTGTGAGCACACGGGCTACCCCGTGCCGCAGTATTCCTGGGAAATCAGTCTTGAAAACGGCGTGAACTCAAACAGCACCCTGACGAAATACGTCCTCAGCAACGTTTCTCGGGACGACAGCGGGACGTATGAGTGTTACGTGGACAATGGTCGCGAGAACCGAACGGTGACCACAAGACTTAACGTGACGTATGCGCCCGAGTTCACGTCCATGCTCCCGGTCAGCATTAACGTCACGGAGGGCAGTAACTTCACGTTCCAGTGCCCGGCTGAGGGGAACCCCCCGCCTGAATGGGCGTTCATGTATGTGGACGAGAGCAACTTCCCCCACATCCTGTCCAACGTGTTCACGACGGCCAACAGCGACGCCCTGATCATCACCAAGATGCTGGACAGCTACTCCGGTTCCTACACGTGCTACATCAAGAACAACCTGGGCACCAAGTCACAGACTGTCACGGTCAAAGTAGTTCCATGACGGATGTCAACTTTTTCGCACGTCTAGGAGCTAGGCGGTGGGGTTTTTTCTTACTAATTTTGTTCTTTTCTAATCGGCACTGTAGACCTATTTGAAAAATTTGTTCTGGTAAAAATATATTGAGTTGACTGGCATGTTATGAAATGTTAATGGAATCCCTTATTTAGAATATATGTAAGCCTAGTGCATTAGTGCGTCATGTTAATGTAAAGATTGAAATTGTTGGTGGTAGAAACGTTTACTGTTGTTAGATGAGGTATTAAATGCCGGATCGAAATTCAGCAATCTAGGAGTGTATGATCTCTACTTAGAATCTTCGTACATCAAGAGCTTAACGACGCTACATTATTATTATAATTAACAAACTAATGACATTTTCACTGTTGTGATTTAGATTTGTTTCGTTTTCGTTTTTTTGTTGTTGATACATTTGTGTGTGTGGTGGGGGGGGGGGGGGTGAATAACGATACCCGATAGATAGAACCAGAATACCATTCAATAAATAAAGATTTAATTTTTCAGATTAATGAAAGTTAACTTTCTTACTTCATATCTTGTATTGCGTGGACAATTTGTTGAGAAACGGAGATCTTTCGGTAATTACTTCGAAAAACAAGATGAACCACAGATAGTATAATCTTAATTTCTGGCATAAAAATTATAAACTTTTAGACATGCATTTTAGATTCCGTGGTTATGTAATAATTATTACTATTACATGTACTATCAGAATTTGGAGTCACTGAAATACTAGCAAGTGATATATTAATAATATTACTATTACATGTACTATCAGAATTTGGAGTCACTGAAATACTAGCAAGTGTATATATAACTTCCTTACACAGCCCATGGTTGGTAAGCTTGTTTGCAACGAAAATGCATGAATAAAGTGTATATTTCCCATGTAATGCATCGATATCTGACGTTTTTCTTTTAATCCTTGTTAGTCTCTTCAAAATCAACACAAAATATTAACCAACTCTATGACATATGACAATAAATATTGCCATCACCATTACAACTTTTAAAAAAGTGTTTTCAATGCGTAGCGTTTGATTGGTTCTAGGTTTCCAAAATTTGATTTGTTGTTGTTTTTAATTAATTATTCAACATGAGCGTCTAGGTTATATCGCGGATGTGTGGAGAGACCAGCGGCTACTGATTAATTTACGTGCTACGGCACAGGTACAGATTGGAATTACATGTGTACTAGGACTTGCGATCAGCCAGCACTGCCACCGATCCACCCAGTAGGGGCTAGGCGGTGAAACCAGGGTTCGAACCAGAGACTTCCCGACTAGAGGCCATTTAACAATCGAAAATTAAGTTATCTTCCTAATGTTGTAACATAAAACAAATACAACACACCAATGCATAAATATACCATTTTATAAATATGCCTTTTTACCCATAATTTCCTCATAATTTATACGTCTCTGTAGCCATCACTTTCATTGCAAACGTACACGCAAGTAGCCACAATCAGTGATTTTATAGAAACACATCGCAAATTTTAATTGAAAAACAAAAACATTAGCACATGAGTTATTTACAGTAATAACGTGGTGCGTAGTAAAAACATGCTTGTTTAGGAATAATATTCATGATAGAAATAGAAGCTAAAGATTTTGGAAATGTTAGAGTTATTGGGATTATGCTATACGCCGTTACAGCTAACCGGTGTTACAAAGAGAAAAAAAAACTTAGTTACTTCCCTTCTATCATAATGTTCTATTATAACTCGTACACAAGTCTGTCATTGTCCTGAATTTAAGTGTAAGGCAAGATTGTAATTTTATTTTTGGTCGTTCCTGTTTCTTTGGGCTTGTTTTTGTTTGTTTGTTGTTTGTTTGCTTTTTGTGGGTTTTTTGTGTGTGTCTCTCCTTTATACGTTTGCTCTCACGAATAGGTTGCGGCGAGTTAGCTTAATTGGTAGATAGAGCCCTCAAGGTGGGAGGGGAAGGGAGAGGGTTCTTTAATCCTCCATTTTTTTTTTCTTCTTGAAATTAAATCTTTAAAAATATGTTTCTTTTTTTATCCAACGAAACTTACACATAATTATATAGACGACGCACAAGATACGTGCCACTGGTGCGACGACACTTATTTAAAATTGTGGCGTGTAGATTCTAATTACAAAAAAGGAGAGGGCGGCGAACAGACTTTGCAATCATATTGACGCCAGGAAAGGTGCATGTATAATAGGTGCGGCGTCCATCTCAGAAACAAGAACTCTCATTTGAATATCTTCACTTGCTTTTTTTTAAAGCACTTTTGTCTAAATTAGATCTAAAAAGGATCTACATAAGAAAATCTGAAATAGTTAATTTTGAGAAGAACAGCGTGACATGATCACCGTGAGGCCGTTTGACGAAGGAAAACACTTGTTTGTAATTGATAAGAGGGTAAAACTAACGACCTGGGCCTAGAAAACTGGTTGCCAGGTCGTTGTGTTACGTGAATCAATTCTACTTTTGTTTTCTTATATACAACATGAAGAAGAAGATGAAAAAATTTGAGCGAGTAGCTTTTAATTATATAGATTTAAACTATAAAGGTGTTCATATTCTTTTGAGGCACGAACAAAACTAACCGGGATCGACACCAACGTTCAACAACCTTGATCTGATCCAGACCCAGGACCTAAGATTCGCTAGTTAATTTGGACTCTATTGCATTATCCTTTTTTAAATTTTTAAACAGTGTTTATTCGCTTACTTCAAGGCATCCCACTGTCGCCGTTGCCAAGTTTAAAAACCACTTTATGTGGTCGTAAACTTTCTTTTGGATCAGTGTTAGTGCGTCGCTGAATTGTTCAAAGGTTTAAGGTATGAATCGTGAGTCGGACATTTATCAAATTATAAGAATTGTGTTGTTTCCTTTTTTCATGAAATGCATAATTTATATATGTGCATACTACCAGCGAATAATTTTGACGTTCTTTTCTAAAAGACGTTATTAGCTTCAAAGATCAAGTGTTAGCTTATAAAGTATTCTTTTTTGTTTCATCAAGTTTTGTTTTGTTTTACCGTCATTAAATCATAAATGTTATATATAAACTAATAATCGAACAAATGTACAAATATCATATTTATGGATATTAATTAATACACTTTATGGTTTTTGCTATGTTAACATGCGAAACATCCTTATTTCGTGTACGGGCTTCCTGTACAATTAATGGTTTTCGTCAATAAGTTATTGTAACCTAATTGTGCGTTTAATATGAGCGTTCCAACTATATGAAAAATATGGCGCGGAACCGTCCGGATAAAATAATTACACGGTTTCCAAAATAAGGGGAAATACGGGAAGAAGCATTCCAGTGTTTACACTGGCGCAAATGAGTCACACCTCCCTTTAATAATTAGAGAGCAGAGAACTTTCTTACCGTTACAGATTGCATGTAGTTCGTAATCTTTTTACTTTTTATATGCCTCAAACCACAACAGAGACATAAATGCAGTGCATAATGTCAAGTGATATAGACATTTCTTTAGCAAACGAACTGCACGAGTTTCCAAGGCTCGCAAATGCCTTTTTTTTTACGAAAAACCAAAAGATATAAGGCTAGTACTGTTCTGCTCCTTTGCAAGCTTATCTTCAAAAGACACTCCGAGGATACGTTTCCAGGGGTGGAAATAGCACTCACAATAATTATTAGTTTGTATAGCAGTGAGAGAGCGGTCTTCTTCAAAACTTACCAAGAACCGTTCATTAACTACAATAGCGACTGGTCACCTGTGTCTTATGAGCATTAGATGTTCTCCGTGACCTAGAATATTTATTATCCTGCCATCATCAATAACACAACTGAAGGAAAACCAATAAAAGTGCCTGGACTGTACAGTAACTGTTTAAAAAGGCACGAGACAAACGTATTAGGCCTACAACCATTCAGTACTAAAACCTAGCGAAATTTACGATTTTCTTTTTGGCTCCAATATAATAGTAAATAAAAAAAAAAGTTATTGTTTTATTCAAGAATGAACCAATGGCCTACATAAACGACGTCTATAGCGTTTTGAAAACAAACAAACAAACAAACAAAAAGCATCATTAGACAATTGTTTGAGGGAGTGAGGGGCCCCCACCTCGGCATGGCCCGGAAACTCCTGCAACCTCAATCCGGCACTGGATTTGAACCACTGGAGCTTCCTTTACAGCGCGGCTCTATGAGGATCCCCCACCTCGGCATGACCCGGAAACTCCTGCAACCTCAATCCGGCACTGGATTTGAACCACTGGAGCTTCCTTTACAGCGCGGCTCTATACTGATTTAGCTGTCGTGATTAAATAAACTAATTAGTATTTAAAAAAAGAACAAAAACACCCCACTAAATTGAAGGCGGTCTGGTTTTAATTTGTTTGTTTGCAAACTAGAAAAAAAAACTTTTTGGGGTAGATTTTTTTATGATAAAGTTCACACCTTTAAGAATTATTCTTTGGTCTCAAAAACCAACACGTAGCAAGTAAAATAGAGCCACTAAAGATTGCTGTTTACTAAACAATAGATATCGTGCCTTTTAACCACACCAGGCTTGTTCAACCAACCCCCTCTCTCTCTCTTCTCTCTCTCTCTCTGTCTCTCTCTCTCTCTCTCTCTCTTTCTCTATCTTTCTCGCTCTCTCTGTCTATGCATGTCTCTCTATCACAACCTCTCTCCCTCTCTCTCTCTCTGTCTCTCTATCTTTCTCGCTCTCTCTGTCTATGTATGTCTCTCTATCACAACCCCCACCCCCTCTCTCTCTCTCTCTATCTCTCTCTCTCCCTCTCTCTCTCGTTCTCTCCCTTTTAATAATTTTGTATATGGTTCAGTCAGTGTCTCATAACCTCTATGTTTCCATAGTTTTTCCTGATTCTTTCTGTCCGTCTGTCCTCCTGTCCGTCTGCCTCTCTCTCTCTCTCTCTCTCTCTCTCTCTCTCTCTCTCTTCTCTCTCTCTCTCTCTCTCTCTCTCTCTCTCTCTCTCTCTCTCTCTCTCTCTTCTCTCTCTCTCTCTCTCCTCTCTCTCTCTCTCTCTCTCTCTCTCTCTCTCTCCCTCTCTCTCTCCTTCTCCCCCCCCTCCCCCCAATTTCCCGCTTCACTTCATTTCCCAACCAAGTCACAATTTCCTCCCAACTGACGTCAAAAAAGGAAAACAGCCAGACTAAGTAGAGGGAGACAAATCTCTGGCGCTCTTCCACTCGACCACACACGCGCACCATCAGCTTAGGGAAAGAGGATTACTGTACTATCACATCGACAGCTCGCACTCCGTCTATGGCTGTATGTGTGTGTGTCAGTATGCGTGTATGTGTGAGTGAGTGTTTGTATGGTTACTTAAAATAAGCATACGTCAAGTAAGTATCCTAATCCGTCTCCCTGGTCGGCTTCGGAGCAAACACTAATCCTAAGCTGTAATTATTCTCCGGGAAACGCTAGATCTATCAAGGGTGAGACACGGGAGCCAACAACCGACGTTGACATTAGAACACTTTCATAATATCTTCTATTATTTATAGTCAACTTTGGTTTGCGACATATTGTACAGCATGTAACTCAAGGTCAGTTATTAGAATTATTGTGCCTGACTGCACCATCTAAGTCTTCCGTGTGTAAGCCATTCACACCCCACAAACCAGTTGGTGCGGTCGCCAGTAGCTCTTTGGTAGGTGCAGGAGATCCGCGGTTCGAATCTCGGCTGTTGTCCGCCTCTTCCCTATCTCTGTGTAGCATTCTACGAGAAGTGTGGGACACGTTTATGCTCGCCTTCGGTGCTTTTGTCTTTGTCCATGTCTGTCTGCCTCTATCTCTGTCTTTATGTCTGTGTCGGTCTGTACGCCTCTGTCTTTTCTGTCTCTGTCTGTCTGTCTCTCTGTCTGTCTGTCTGTCTCTCTGTCTATCTATCTATCTATCTATCTATCTATCTATCTATCTATCTATCTATCTATCTATCTATCTATCTATCTATCTATCTATCTATCTATCTATCTATCTATCTATCTATCTATCTGTCTATCTTTCATTTTCGTTATATGTCTCGATATCGACTTAAATCTAGTTTTTCTTACATTAATTTCCAGTTATTCAACGATTCGAGCCTTACACCTTGCTTCGCCTGTACCAGTATTTGATGATGATTTATTGCCTGGTTTGGTCATAAAACTTTGTAAGGGCGAAACGATTTTGATTGTAATCTTTGATTCGTTTTATATCAACTAGATCTAGGTTTCTTCCACAAAGCTTGCGGGAACCCGAAAGCAGCTGAGACTCGAAACTCTGGTGCTCTTGCTTTCCGGGGGAGGGAGAGAGAGAGAGAGAGAGAGAGAGAGAGAGAGAGAGAGAGAGAGAGAGAGAGAGAGAGAGAGAGAGAGAGAGAAAGATAAATGGAGAGAGTGTGAGACATAGAGTGAAAGTGAGAGAAAAGAGAGAGATATGGAGAGAGTGAGAGAGAATGAGAGAGAGGGAAGAGAGAGAGATGGGGATACACTTAGTGAGAGAGAGTGAGAGAAAGAAATAGAAAGAGAGAGAGAGAGAGAGAGAGAGAGAGAGAGAGAGAGAGAGAGAGAGAGAGAGAGAGAGAGAGAGAGAGAGAGAGAGAGAAGGAAACCATGAGAAGCGAAAATCCAATATTTCCACCTGAGAAAAACCCAAATCTTCGTAAAAATGATGAAAAGTTTGCATTAGATTTCTATTATAAATATGGTTATAACTACTGTTTAAAACAAATATTTGTCACCATTGATAAAGCCCACTGTTGCGTTTACTTTTACCATTTCGCAAACAAAACTTCCCCATTTTTTGTGTACCTAATTAAATTCACAATGGCCGTGAAGTTTACATAATATTGTTCGACTTCCTTTTTTTTGTACAGGTTGTTTGTGTCCTAAGAGGCCCTTCGGGTAACATGGGGCATTACAATTAACTAATGGTTTGTAGGCTATGTGTGCTGTTGTTGCTTGACAGACGGTTTACGCCCCCAATAGCTGCTGTAGGACATGGCGGTGCGCGCGAACGAATAAACGCCTTGCGATTGTTTTCTTTCTTTTCTTTTGTTGCTTGACGTCCAACTTCAACACTATTGCAGGCTATAGTGTGGACGGGCCCCAAGACTGACGTCTGACAATGTTACATGCTGCCACACACGAGACAGGGCGGGAAGACATGGACCACTGTCTCAGCCGGTCCCAGATACAAGAGAACTTTCTGTAGACGATCAGTTTTTTTTTGTTTTTTTAAACCGGCAATAATTCATTCAGAGAAGCAAAACTTGAAGGTGACTTCATAAGGAATCGAACCAGAATCACCTGAATAGATACTCCGTCTAGAGCACAGAGAGGCATGGTTATACCGACTGGGCTCCGTCTCTCATTTGATATCACTTATAGATTCTAATGCAAATAAGAATGTAGTATACCACGTTAGTCCAGAGTAGACCAAACCCGTCTAATCAGACTTTATTCATAGCAGACTGAGTGTTTGTTTTGTCAACGAATTGTGCTCATGTGGTGATAACTCCAAACAATTTGTGTGGTCACCAAGTAATATCGAGCTCGGGGGCGTGGGAGGGAGGGAGCGGTGATCTAGGAGTAGAACGTTTGACTTCAACGTGGAAGTAATGCAATCGATTTAGTCCCGGGTGTCCACATCTGGGGTCCCGTCGCCGTATACGAGGGGTTAGAATAGCAGGAAGGTTTCCTTCACTTGCAATCCTGCACTGTCCAACAACACTGCGAACCGGTCTTTCAGAAGTCAAGACATTTGTAATTAAATTGTTTTAGACAATTGCAGGATAATATGTCTAGTTCTACATTATTGTCCAATTTTAAGTACTTGATCAATTTCATTTATTTTTGTTGTCGCATATTCTAGGTACAGCTGAGTACATGTTTACTTACACACGTTAAGAATTAATACTAAATGAACCCATGACACTTCTTTGTGATTGTGTTTAGAACATTTAATCACCCGGTGCATGTTTCGTTGATCTCGTCCCGGATCAACATAATGCACAGGATGAACTCTGACACACTGAGTGTCTGAGACAATCAATGGTTGCGGGCGGCTGTGTACTGCGTACTGTGTGCTGTGTGCTGTGTAGACAATCGCGCGTGCTGTTTGGTGCGCCATAATGGGCGTGTTTACTCCCGCTATTGACCAACCTTCTTCTACCGAATTATCGGGAATCCCCCATCGTGGCCTCCATCTCTGATAGGGCAGTGTTGACCCAATCCCTCGCGACAGCTTGGCAAACATTTGCCGCGGAGACCCCGCGTAGTGCAAACATTATTTTTGTATAATATTTGCCTTTTGTATGTGGTCCATGGGTGGTGTGGCGAGGTGCATGCTTATTGCAAACAGTCTAGAACGCCGGAGATTAAATAAGTGAAAAGACACGAGAACGGCGGGCGTACAGTAAAAGAGAAGGGGAATAGAAGAGTGAGATGTTTTTAGTTCCCCTAATACGGCTCATCGCTTATCATCAGGGGATGGAGATTACTTGTACATGTATTGGATAATGCGATGGGTGGCTACATTTTACGCATTCAAATTGTATCTTTTCTTTTCTTCTTTTGAAAAAGAGATACATTTTTGGAACCACAGGTTGGGTCCCTGTCAGGGTTCTGTGATCGGCTGATACCAAAGTCCTAATATCCTTCTCTCTCTCCCTTTCTCTCTCTACCACATAAACACACATTTTCTCTCTATATACTTATTTGTCAGACATTAATCTTGGGACCTGCCCACGGTTTATATTACTTGACAATGAGAGTCATTAGAGGTACCGTACCAGCAAACCAAATGAGACGAAATAATTTCATAAATTTCTCTCAAATAAAAAAAATCCTCTAATTAACCCATTACTAGTCGAGAAATGATTGTCTGGGATATAAATTAAGCATTAAGTTTGAAAAACAATCGATATGCTATCATAAGATCAAAGAAAGCACCTTATCAATTTATTAGTTTACTTCCCCTACACTGCAACAGGTAAACTACCGATCGACTGTCCTCTAGGTGAATGCCCCTCCTCCTTAATGTCTCCTTTACTAAAGTCACAAAAGAAAAAACCACCACCACCACCACCAGCAACAACAACAAAAGGAAAAAAAACCCAGCAAGAAATGAGAACATCTGAAGGTAAAAATCAAAGTAAGCTTACCAAGTTATTAAATTTATACAATGTTATGATTAAAATAAGACACATATATTCATATTAAGAAAAAAAGTAATTATTTAAAAAAAAGCAAAAACAAAACAAAACAAACAAACAAACTTCTCATTTTATACTATCTACTTTTGACTTCTGTTTTATATAAGTGAACCACCTCCCGATACTTTTTTCAAACCTCCGGTTATATTATGAAAGATGATCAATTCCTTATGAAGTAGAAAAAAAGGTAATTATAATAAGTACACGATCTCTTGTGGTGAAGTCAAATATAAAAATGTATTTTGTTTTAAGTAAGGCTTTCTTTGGGTGGAATGTAGTGAGCAACAAAATTAACTTTTATTCTTGTTGCTATAAAACAATAAACGGCCATAACGTGGCATAACACACGCTCAACTGCCTTGTCTAAACATCAAAAGGTATCGTTCACCTTTCCGTATTATCATTTCACCTACTTAACTCTAACACAATCTCCTCTCCTTGGCAGCAGGGGCGGAGGGGTAAAATTACTTGACCTCCCTCCCATCCCCCTCTCCACCTTAGCTTCAGCAAGCTGTTTAGCCAGCTCTCTTTGCAATACTTATGTTTGGTTTCCGACAGCCGAGAAAGAAAATAGCACGGCCAGAATACTGATGCAAATTCAAACGTCTTTCCTGTCTCTCCTCCTTCCCCGCAGAAACCATTAATAAACGGTGTTGGCTCATTCAAATCAATCGATTCACGTTACTGAGTCGAAACATCAGGGGCGGGGCCTGGCTGTCACAAGCTGTCACTCGATCGTAAAAGGGGCGAAATTTCACGCCTTTGACACCTATCCGTCTTGTTATTGGCTGAAGGCCGCGCATAACTAAGCAGCCCACGTGGGAAAACTCCTGCGTGGGATCGCACTCTGCTAGCCAATCGACGTCAAGATAGTGTGGCCTAGTGGTTTGGCTTTTCCATTGTTCCGACTGTGCTGTGCTGCGTGCGGCGTGTAGTGTAGTATTCCGCGATAGCGAGTGGTGGCAAGAGCGTCTTTCACCCGGACAGATGCACTTCTTTTGTTATACATTCGCCATTTTTGTGCATTTGTTGTGACTAAATCTACATTTTTAAACGCATGTGCTTTTAATTTGTGCTTGTATGTTCTGTTCTTATTGGATATACACCTTTTTTGCCATTTCAATGGATTAGCATTAGATTGTGAGTCATCGTTCTATTTTCATGTGAATTCGTTGGCGGGATTTCTGTTAGGTTGTGCTTGTGAACCAGAGGCAGGATAGGCCTCCGAGGCAAGCTGTCCAGATCGGGGGCTTTCAAGACATGCTGAAAACCATGGCCGAAGGATAACGAGGGTCGTGCCGCACGGTGTTATTCGTGGATTTTTATTATTCTTTGTTAATATTCCATTCTAAGGATTATCTTATCATCTCTTCACAAATCATGTATCCCAACCGGCATCCAGTAAGTAAATAAGTTGTCTCTTAACTCCAAGATCTAGAAAATCCAGATAGATTCTAGAACCAGGTCTAGATCTAGATTTAGATTTATAAATTCTAGATAGATTAGATTTAGATCTAGATCTACAGCGATCAATTATAAATCTAGATCTAGATGTCTATCTCTAAGCTGGATCTAGATCTAATATATTACCAAAGCCATTCTGAGGCCAGGTCTAAATTTGGTCCAGATTCAAGGTCTAGTGTTTCGTCCCTCGTTGATCGAAATTAAATACCGTAGTTAGGGGGCATTTTGCTATTAAATGTGATGAGTTTTAATCTATAGATCTAGATAGATCTATAATTTTGTTCTGTTGATATCTAAGATTAATATCAGAAGCCCAATTCAAATCTTTACGTCAAGTTGGTTTATCACACCAGTGAGGTTTCATATAGTCTTTTTGGTGCAATTATTTTAACTCTAACATTTCTGTTTATGCCTTGACATCATCAGGCTTCCCAGCCGGGCCAGCCTTTCAAATTCACAGTGGCGGAGTCATGTGACCGCATCAAGGAGGAGTTCAGCTTTCTCCAAGCTCAGTATCATACGTATGTATTCTCAGTTTATCATCCTTATACTGTTTTGAAGAGATCTAACCTTTCTTTTAAGACACATGTTATTTTTGGCCAACACAGGGTTGTATGTACAATGTGGCGGTAGCTTAAAACTCATTGAACGCCTTCTTTTAAATATCTTAACAGAAGTCGTAAGCTTACCACCTTGTACTACAATGTAATTTATATAACCCCTTAGATATAGAATCTAATACTAGCTAAAAAAAACAACAAAAAAAACAACATGAAATGACCATAAAAATAGACAGATCTAGAATTCTATATGGAGAGACTGCTTTAGTCTGAAGACATACTAGTGATATTATCAGAAGAAAAATGATAACATGATGAAGACTAAAATTGGTATTTGTTTTCTGTTGTTGTAATGAGATCATTTTTAAGTTCGCCATTGGATGTTTCTTGCTACCTTTACTCTGTAAGCATGGCAAGCATCAATAATTACTACCACAATTCATATGGTTAACGGCACATATACACTTGTATGTATTGGTGTGGTTAAGAAATTGCCAGTTCGTAATAATGTATACCTAAGTAATTTTTTTAAACTACTAAAAAATTTGTTTCGTTACATGATCTAGAAGAGTAATGAACAACTACTACAGATTAGTTATACACACTCTTGTAATCGTTGGCTTTGACTTTGACTCCCAGTCTGTGGTTTAGATGCACAATAAATTACTGAGAGATGTTCGTCAAATGAGTAACTAAAAGAGGAGTAGAGTTTTCCAAATATATTATTCAAGTTCAGGATTCGAAGAGTCAAATATGATCAATATCAATGTTTTATACACTAATTCCATCTTTGCTTTCATTCACAGTTTAAAAATGGAATGTGAAAAATTAGCCCAAGAGAAAACAGAAATGCAGAGACATTATGTCATGGTAAGTGTTGCTATATCAATGCTTTTTTTTTCCTACTGACACAATCATATTTGTGTAACAAAAGTACATGTGTTTGTGTCTTTTAAATCAATTCTAGTGTCCTTTTGGAGTTCAGATAAGATTTTTATAGCCAGCAAATCATCTTAAGTGTGTATTATTATAGGACCAAGACAAATTTCCCAAGGAGATTTTAAAGGCTTATCTTATCTAAGTCCTACCCTGGTTGTAATTCTTATCAGTTTTATTTTTTTGTTCTAATAATAGATATTATTGCACATGGTGTTGCTTTTATGAGGAGTAGAAAGTAAAGTAATCTTCTAGTACTCTATTGGTACTAGTATTTCTACCCTCCCCCTTTCCCTTGTGCCTCAGTTAGTACACACCATGCAATTATTATTAGTGGAGCCTGGTGCTACATCAAAGGGACATTTGGAGTTGTTCCCCTCCCTTGATTTCTTTCTCTGGTGAATGCTGTTTGTTTAGAAATGGGAGGCACACAGCAAACGAGGACCCAGTTCGGGCCTCCTAGCACCAGGGCCACTTCTCTCTCTCTCTCTCTCTCTCTCTCTCTCTCTCTCCTCATCCCTCCTTCCCCCCATATACACACCCAATTATTAATCTCCTTTTGAGCAGTTGTTCCGCCCAGGTCTCAGTTTGATAAACATCCACAAGGTATTAGTGATGGAGTCTCTCTCTCTCTCTCTCTCTCTCTCTCTCTCTCTCTCTCTCTGCCAGGCCGATTAGAGCTCTCGGTGCAAGCCCAGCGCGTACTGTGTGCTACTAGTGCTCTCGGGGGTTGGAGAGAGAGAGAGAGAGTGTAGAGGGAAGGGGGGGGGGGGGGGGGGCGCGGCGCGGCCTGTCTGGGCCCAGACTTTTCCCTTTCCCTCTCGCCTCGTGTAGTTAGCCGGCCTAGTAGTCTAGCTATTCACAGCAGAGAGGGCCCACTGATCTCACCCAGGGGGTCTTGTTTCAGCTCGACCCAAGGGGAGGAAAAAGCCCACATACTAAATGAAAAGTTTTCCGTTACATAGTCAGGCGACTGGCCAGGTTTGTCGAGGGTTTCTACTCTCTAACCAAGGCCTGAGTCTTGAACAAGGGATAGTTATATATATTGAATAATTGCAACTTAAAACGGCTTCCCGAATTTTCTTATGTTTTTTTTTCTTTTTTTTTTTCGGTTTGTTCAATAGCTTTCCTTTCATTATCAAATGTCCTGGGTTTATGCTTAATTCACATCGAATGGCGGCCCCTCGTCACACTTGACGATTTGCAATTTTTCTCAACTTGTTAGCACCTGCTCTCTGTACTTTTTTTTCACAATATTATCCAATCATTTACTTCTGTGTGGTTTCTTTTCGCCTTTTCCATGTAATGTTTTATGGTGTCGTCTTTAACTGAGTGGCAACATTAGATCAGCATTTATTTTTCATTTCCATACACCAATTGGAAAATAAGCTGATCACCACTATATTATTATGTATGGTATTTTGCAACGTTTTTTCTCTCACACGGATTTTTTTTTTTTTTTTTATTCCACACATTTTTCTATGTCTATATAAATATAGGTCTATATATTTTGCTATGTAAAGAACTAGTGACGGTCCTCAAAAATACCAAATAGAATGCGTTGGAATTGTGTGTGTATTTCGGAGAACTTTGTTGTTAAATGTGAGTGTGGTGAAAAAAGGAGGGTATGGGGTACCCGACATGTAATTAGGTCGATAAACGTGAAATTCATGTCGTGACCGCAGAGAGAGAAGTAAAGCGTGTGCTAGGTATGTGGCAGGGGAGGCATGGGGTGGGAGGTTGAGCGCGAGCTGGCTGCACACTGATTTGATTAATGGTGCGACGTCCGAGGACCCTGAATGAGCCAGCCTCATTAGCCGCTGCTTGTGGGGATTAGATCTTCGCCTCTGAGTGTTTGTGTGTGAGTGGGGGAGGAAAGGTGTGTGTGGGAGGGGGGGGGGGTGGAAATAACACAGGAATGCGAATGCTGACAATAAGCTGGGTGTAAACGACCAAAGTAAAAGTTTAATTCAGATTCAAAGGAGTGCTCAGTCGGTAGAGCACAGGGCTTCATGTTCCAACCAGAAGTCACGGGTTCACTTCCTTATTAGGCCACCATTTTCTTAGATCCATGAATCTAAATACTGCAGTGGTTTTCAGAAAAAAATACGTTGCTTGGGTGGAAGTGTTTACGACGGAAAGCATCCTATCTGAGCTCATCTCTAAAATTTAAGTACATTATACAAATGCCACAGAGTATCAAAACTAAAGCAGCAAGGAGAGAGGCTGAGACAAGCGCAAATAAGAGTTTTTCAGAAGACAGTAGAGGATAAATCTTGGGGGCTTCTTGTAAGATCTTTTCCCAGCGTGAGGGAAGTAGACCAAGGGTTAATACTCATGGTCGATTATTGGTGTAATGGTGTAGCAGGGAAACCCCCCAAAGGTCTTCAATTAAGCTAGCGTCTCTTGCTTGAGCGTTCATCCTGTACCTGGTGGCCTTTGAGGGTGATCAGTGATGGGGATTAGAGCGTAAGGGCGTTTGTTCTGCTCTAGGCGCGCCCACTTGCCGTTGTCAGTTCAGGTTGGGACCCAGTTCAGTAGTACACATATTCACTACTGTCCAGTGTGAGTTTTAGTCTTTTAAGATCGCAATCGTTCTTGTCACTGGTAAATTTCGTGAACTTATGGGTTATAGAAGTATTAATATAATCATAACTGATCTTGAATAATTATGACTAGGAACGAGAACGATGCCTATCTGTTAAGAGTCATTATGTATTAGTTCTATATTGGGAAGGCTTGGATCATAGTGTTACAAACCGATGATGGGGAAAACATTTTGCTTTCTAGCAACGATGTCACCAGGCTGTCATGACTTGTTGAGGAAATGAATATTTAAAGTACTCGGAACCCAATTTATGTCACTCATTTATAAAATACACCGGTAAACATTCATTTTATTAGTTCTGTCGTTTAGAACGACCCAATCCTGTTAGCTGTAGCTACATGGTTAACATTATTATGACCCCCCCCCCCCCCCCCCCCCCCCCCCACTTCACACTAGACACACACAAACACACAAAGAAAAACAGTAATCCTTTTTCGGTTTTGCTATTATTTTTTTTATGTAAATGAAAGTTACTTAATCCTGATTATTAAATTTGTGACTTATGCAGATTGATTCTTTTTGGATACAGTAATTCTATCTTCTTCGTTATGTAATATTGCTTTTCTTCAGTAAATAACCCAGCTATGGAAATTATAGCGATATAGTAGGCCTGAATTACAACGCCTGTGTTTTATTTTCCTATATACGTTTTCTATCCATATGGACGTAAAGATTCTAGCTTTGGGAACAAATAAACCGATCCAGAAATCATGCTTCAAATTAAATGAAAATAAACAGCTAATGTTCTCTACAAATGCATTTATTATAATGGCAAACAAAATCAGCCTACATGTATCCTGCTAACACTTGAGGCGCTGTTGTTTTCATTGTTCACGCAGATCCTTATCTATTATTAAACACAGTTGGACCAGTGGCAAAGCTTCGCCAGTCATTAATCATAATTCAGTTTTTGTTTTAATTATTACTACATGAAGTTATGATGGATGTAAATAGCTTTCGGTTCAGCTAAGAGAGATGTGATTAAGAATCGTTCTTTAATATCTTTGACTGCTAAAGCGTTGCTTTATTATGTAACTGGAAATCCTTTTTTTTTTCTTAGGTGGGTAGAATACATACGTACCAATACAACACTGTATTTGTTTATGATAATTCTAGTTTGTTTTATTGGCTCTGAATTTACTGCTGTTTGTTAATACAATATTTTTGCAATTCTTCAAATTAATTACTAGATGTTTTTTTCGTCCTGTTTTTTTTTTTTGTTGTTGTTTTTTCTTTCGCAAAAGACGAAGTCAATTGTGGTGCTTTTAAAAAATTTAAATCACGTGTCATTATAATTATCATTATGTAGTTGATCTATTTTAGTTTGTGTATCTATTCTGTATTGATTAGCCTATTTCAGGGGCTCGTCTTATCGTTTCGTCATAGGTACGCGTAATATAATGTGACCTGACCTTTTTTTAATTTTTATCTTTTCAGTATTATGAGATGTCATATGGACTGAACGTGGAGATGCATAAACAGGTGGGTCATGCATGCCTTCTCTCCCTTTTCTATCTTTCTTTCTTTCTTTCTCTTGTCCTGGCATCAGTTCTGTCTGGTGACCTATAAAATAATTTAAATCTGTTCTTGACTTTTTACATCCCCCCCCCCCTTCTTTCTCTCAAGTCAATCTATAAGTGCTCTAGTGCTGATGCATGCTTTTAGTAGGTAAACATGATTATGTAGTTAAGCACTGTTGAAGTGGTCTCAAGCTGAGCATACTATGTAGATACTAGAGCCCAGTGCAGCAGTGAAGGGGAGTATACCGCCTGTATGGTGTTAACATTTTCGCCTGAAAATTTTCACTTTAATTAATATGAAACAACAAAATCAAAATAATATTGTAACTGGCCCTCAAGTATGAGCCTTTTCAGTATTTCTCTCTTCACAAACACTATAAGAATACCTTATGAAGTATTTAGTTTTAATGGATTTTCAACACATTTCAAGTTAAAAAAATCACAAGCTTTGCAGGTGGAACGAAGACATCTAAGTAATGTTTGGGGTACTAATAAGCTTTATTAAACCAACATGAACTTAAATCTTACCCTCAAGGTTCTTTAAAATGACTTAACACACAAAATTGGCACCCCTGCCTTTATGTATTGTGGACAAAAAATAGTTGAAATGGTGATTATGTGCCTGGCCCTCAAACGTTGCTTAGGAAAACAGTCGTGTCGAGTATCATTTTTGGCGCGTCCGTGGCGTGCCGCTGACGTCACCCAACACATTTTCTTGTGCACAATGGGCCCCCTCTTGAGGGACAGAAGGGAGCTTTGCTTGTTA
This sequence comes from Elysia chlorotica, assembly GCA_003991915.1. NCBI lineage: Eukaryota > Metazoa > Mollusca > Gastropoda > Plakobranchidae > Elysia > Elysia chlorotica. Next base: position 73,659 of record RQTK01000837.1, read on the forward strand.
TGATTATCGGGGTTGGCTCCAAGATTTGCGCGGACTAGAGGAGGAAGAATAAACGCTCTCTATTTGTGCGGTGGCAGGCAGAACTGATAACAGATCTCGCCCCTGGATAAGCTGGGGGGCTACTGCTGTGACTTGTGGTATGATCATCTTCTGGTTGGCCTGGCGCTCTAGTTTTAGACAAGGGGCAGATGGCACAGTGTTGTCCTCACCCCCCCCCCCCCCCCCCCCCCTCCCTCTCTCCTCCCCCTCTCTCTCTCTCTCTCTCTCTCTCTCTATCTCGCTCGCTCTTTCTCTTCTCTCAGTATTTCTGCATTCCCGTATTTATAATTGCGAACATTTTCCTCTCTTTAGTTATGTTTCTTGTATAATAATCGTTACATTTCTCACTGAAGATTAGGCTTAATTGCAGGAAGCGGTGGCATTCCGGTAGACTTAAATAGAGCTCAGTGAGATGTCATAAGAGGAACGATCCTTTTCTAAGCCATTCGATTCAGTTTGGGTGTGAAAGAAATGTGAGAAGCTGAGAACAAATTGTTGTGAGGCCCCGCCGCTAGGCTAAACCATTCGTTGCAAACAACTACATGTAGTCACTGCTGACTGAGAGGGTCAATGCCTCCCTTGTTAGACATGGCTCTGGCTTTCGTTTTATCTTTTATTGAAGTTGCCCCCCCCCCCCCCCCTTCCATTGCTCTGTCTCTCTTTGTGTCTAACTACTGCCTCAGGCCATTGGAAATTCGAGGAATAACACCACGTCATTTTTTGTTACCTTACGCAATGTTGGGTTATTGGTCACATCGCAGTGGATTGAACTTGTAGCTCTTCATCTTGAACGTATGCAGATGCACTTATAATAAGCATCACACTCTCTTACACGTCTTATGAGAGTTATTGGCTGAAAGATAACGATTCACCGGCCTATGTAGCGAAAGCGCTGAGGGTCTTGTTACAGTTTTAAACGACTCTTTTATTACGTAACTATATACACACGATTTGTGGTTGGCGTTGTTTTCTCATTCTTTTCTGATGAATTCTGACAGGGAAAATTGGTGAATCTCCCATGACTACTTTCAATACCCAAATAATTCGAAACCCATAACAGTTCATGCAGAGGCACTTCATCTTTATCAGACAGAAAACCAACTCACTGCAAGGCAAATGGTGTAGTATTCCCTGATACTTGATCCGGTCCTAGCCACCCCTCCCTTTTCTTTTCCTTTCCTTTTCTTGTCCTGCTCTGTGTAGTTCTGTATGAATAACGGCGAGTGTAGGCTGAGCCCTCCAGTGGAGTGTTTGCCTCCATCTTATCCACCAGTAACACTCCAACAGTCAGCTGACAGTTTGTTTTTGTTCTTGGTGTGTGGTGCTGGGTGTCGGTGGGTCTCTCTCTCTTTTCCCCATCTCTTTCTCTCCCCCTCTCTATGTCTCGTTGTCTCCATCACCATCTTCTCTTTCGCCTTCCCTGTCTGGTATTGTAATCAATTGCATCTGTTTCTGGCGACTCTATAGAATGATAACCTTTAAATGGAAGGGTACGTATTTTTCCGCGAGTTATTTTTCACCTGTTCTAAGGATGGACTAAGCAGGATGCCTTGAATGAAGTAGATTCTTTGTTGTCCGAACCTTGGGTTAGTGAGGAATAGCCAGATATTTTTTACTTGATCGGAGTCGGACTACTTCGCTCCCGCGTGGTGCTGTTTTGTGAAATGGGCAACCAAAATGTAATGTACGAGCACAGACTGATGACCGGACTATCTAGGGCCTGATCAGTAGAGCTGTAAAGTGGCGAGTGGGGAGTCGACGGTTTGAAACGGGGCTAGTGTCATATAAGGTGATAATGGAAATCCTAGGCGCTATTCAAGCTATTCAAAGATTACCATTTACACGTGTACTTTAAGGGTGTGTATACCTGTCTCTCTACATGCGTGTATATATATCTTTTCAATCGTCAGATACCCGGGACCTTGAAATTCCATTGCTAACAGCTCTTAATCATGTCCGGTCCTGGGGCGAGCTGGCAAGCAAAGCGCCCCTTTCCCCACTCTCTCTTATTTTAACCGAGACTCCCAACCTGTTCTTTCCTTTCACTTTCACCTCTAATGATTAATGAAAGGCCGTGTCAGTCAGTGGCAGCCCATCGCCGAGCCGGGAGGGGGTGTGAGTGAAGAGCTCTAACAAGACGTCCGGAATAGTCCAGGCTCCCAGCGTCTTGTTCACACTAGCCCATTGACTGACTGAGACCAGGAGCTATTGATTGTTTTCTGGGTCAATATTTGCTCGGGCCAGGGGCACTGCTATGCTACACAGCTAGTGGTGGTGGTAGTGCTAGCTATGCTTGTAATGGTGGTGGTGGCTACATCCAGGGTCTCATGTATTGTCGTCCTCCCCCCCTTTCCTCCTTTTCTTTACGCTTTAGGATAGCCAGACAACATCTACGTTTCATTTTCAGTTTTCTTCCCCCCCGCTCCCCCCACCTCCCCACTTTGTGTTTGTTTTTTTTACGCTTTAGGATAGCCAGTACATGTTGCCCCATTTTTCCTGTTAACACATAGTTTTTTTTACGTAGCATTCAGAATAAAACACCTGGTTATTGCAAGGTATGAATAAATCGCTTCGCGCGCTTGTGTGTGTGTGTGTGTATGAAGAGAGAGAAATAGACAGAAAGCAAGGGTATTGAGGTGCGACGAGATCTAAAAGATCACTCCTCTTAAAGCGGCTGACACGAAAGAAAAACCACTGGTCTTTACGTGGCAGTTTGCTTTACTAGGTTTAACAGTTGTTCTTGTCATTGTCATTTTTCAGTTTATGTTTTTTTCTTTAATTTTCCAATCCTGCCTACAGAGGCGGCATTGTTTTTTTTTTTTTTTTTTTTTTTTTAATTTGTGTTTATTTATTACATATCCACACACGGTAAATGAAAATAAGGCGACTGTGCTTTGTTTGTTCAAATTGATTGAGAGTCAGTATGTCAATTCGTTATCAATTTTTGATAGCTTTTCCATTTCTATTTTTGTGTGGAAATATGAACCCCCGCCCCACCTTTCCTTCCTTTATTTCCGTAGATATATTATGTTCTGTTACATTTGCTTTGTTTTCCACTCACTTCAATCATTACCACACAGTCGCCACTGACATGCAAAACAAGCCGTTGCCACTACACGTATACAGTATTGTATGCCTCCCAACGGCTGCTCTTTCTTTCTTTTTTGTTTCGAAGTCTATGTGACATTTGAAAAGAAAAGCAAGAAAAATACCTCTCTGGCTAAGTTATTTAAATAAAGAAAGTCCTTGAAATGGGGAGAGAGATGGGGAATTGATCTCGAAAGAAGTGTATGCTATAGAGAACGAAAGGGGTGGGGAAGAGAGGGAGAGAGAGAGAGAGAGAGAGAGAGAGAGAGAGAGAGAGAGAGAGAGAGACGTAGACAGACAGACAAAAAGAGAGGGGGGTGAGTGGATTGTGGAGAGATTCATTCATATATATGCACACATGTAACGGGTTAGCCAGTCTCCATTTTGATGTCATTACGCCTCATTGAACAGTTGAGGCTCGGCGCTCTTTGTTTCACAGAGTAAACAGACAGGCCCAGGTAATAAAGGGCAGCTAAAATTCAAAAGATACAAAGGTAATAACTTTCTCTGTAGGTGTTGCAGCGCACGCCACGGTTCAGTGCGATGTGGTCCGTGCATTGTGTGTGCGACAGATCGCCGAAACAATGATTCCTGTCGGGTGTGCCGGTCCCGGCATGCTGTCTAGATAAATAATCTTTTTATCTGAATATTGATCAGCGCGCTAGTCATTCCTCCGTAACGCCTGTCCATCTTATTTTTACCCGGCTGCATCGCAATCATCCCTGCCATTTTTAATCATTACCGATGCGGTGTTTCACAATGGGGCGAAAGCTGTTCGTTAGCACGCGTGATCCAAATGATACCCTTCTGTATATTTCCTGTATATTTTACTCTGGTGCAAAATTAAATGTATTTTTTATAAATGATATAAAATAGCACAGCATGTCCGTAAATCTTTTCCGCCCCCCTCTCTATCTCTCTCTCTATCTCTCTCACACGCGCACTATAACTTCGTGTGATCTGGTATGCAGGTGTTCACAGTAATACTGATACGGTCATATTTAATTTTCTGAATTTCGTTTTTTTTTTCTTTTTTTTTTGTAATGTACCATAAATACCCTAACATTAAAAACATACTCGCAGCCTTTCGTTCGTAATACCATTGTGCTGTCATTTTTTTGCACCTGTCACTGCACTGCATTCGCTCTGCACCAACAAACCATTTCGTTGTTAAACTGTCATCACAGACTTTTACTGTTTTGACACCTAATACGTGTGCGCGTGCAACTTTTCACTATAACGGAGTTTTCCACTGTCGACCCTATGATCTTAGCTAGCATGAGTGCCATCCACGATCCCTGCTGCTGCAGATGGGGAATCTATGTGGTCACACATTTTTCTGCTCATGCGTTTCAGGTTGTTTTAATTCACTGGGTAAGCTGTCAGGGGATCCACCTCCACTGTTACTGTTCTCTCTCTCTCTCTCTCTCTCTCTCTCTCTCTCTCTCTCTCTCTCTCTCTCTCTCTCTCTCTCTCTCTCTCTATCTCTATCTTGATCTCACTCACGCATAACACTGCCAATCATGTTTTATATTTTTCATCTCTTTTTTAGTATGCTAGATCGAATTGAAATGTATCTTAACATTCTCTTCTTTTGCTTTTGTTTCAGTCGGAGATAGTGAAACGCCTGAACGCAATATGCGCCCAAGTTATTCCTTTCTTGTCTCAGGAGGTAAGTACTGTGCTGTAGTGTACAAATACGCCTTACTGTGGGATTTTAGTTATCCTGCAACTTGCATGATGCGATGCCCATGATTATCTATGAACAGGACAGAAAGGGTACAAGCAAGGACGCTTGTCTCGCCTCAAACGACATAGAACGTTTTTTGTTTGTTTTAATTTTTTAATTAAATGTTGTCACGGCGGTCGTCTGTTTATTTTGATTATTAAGAGAAAAAGCCGCCACCATATCAATGCGTTTTGTTCGAGAAGTTTCAGGCATGTTTTGCTGAATGAAACAGAAATAATGCCAGACAAATGTACGTAATGATAGTGTATGGGGTAAAACATATTTTTGAGAGAGAGAGAGAGAGAGAGAGAGAGAGAGAGAGATCAACATTGTTCTTAAAGCAGGACTGGGAAGATATCGATGTGCGTAATGATGGGGTTTCAAAGCACGGGCCCATGATAAACATCGGATCGTGTAAAAGTCAATATTTTACAAATACATAAAATCTAGGGAATATCAGTGATACACGCCTATTATGTTCGACTCACGTGTAAATAGGCGCTGTGTACTTTAAGCAATCAAACACACACACAATAGCGTGTTAATTATTCCAGTACTACTATCCAAGGCAATGTTATAGGCTTGTCGTGTGACATGGACGCTCCACAATACTGGCAACAAAAAACAAAAAAGAAAAACCAAAACAACTCAACAAAACGTCTTTTTTATTGCACTCTGTCGTCAGTGTTTCTTTTAACTACACCTATAGTACATTTTTATCTGCAGCAGCAGAGTGTGTATCGTGCATTATCAGGGCTATCGCTGTGCATTCATTTTTTGTCATTCATTGCAACGTTTATTTTTTAAAGGACATAGTGTGGGCTACGGTGTTACCAATTGGCAATATTATAACTTTAGGAACGCTGTACCGGTGCTGTTCGGAAGTGCCAACGTGATACAACGTAAATATACAATTACGTCCAGTAAAGTGCTTTTAATTCTGTTCTGATCTTTTTTGCGCACTTTAATTCATATGATAGTACATGGTACATCAAAATATATCATACTTGTAATTCAATCATTTATTATAAACGCTATTAGGTTCAACTATCGCAGATCTATACACTTAATGCATTTTTTAGAAACCCTATATTTGTTCATGTACTAGCAGAACAAACACGAAAAGACACGTTTGTACATGTAGGCCTACTTTATTTCATAAACGTGTTAGGGTGCATAAAACTTTAAAAGATAAGGGAAGCAGCTGCAGTGAGTTGGTGCATGTAGCATTGGTTAATACTGCTGACTTGGTGACGCATTCGGATTCCCCATAGGGGCAGTTGTGGTCGTAATTACCAAGTGCAAGGCATACGTAAAAACCCTTTCTAGACTCGACGTTGTTTTGTTGTTGTTTTTTTTACTTTCATCGAAAGTAGTCATGGAGTTGGCACTAGGTTTACTTGTGAAAGAAAAAAAAAGTGAGAAGAGATAGATAAAGGCACAGCTAAGTTCCATATTGATAATTTTTTTATCCTTTTGATTTGCCCAAACTATCATTCGGACAATATCCGATAAGATTTTAGGCATGTTAGATAAATATTTGGGCCCGTCAGAATCACCAGAAATTGGGAACGTCGTGACAGAGTGCTGGTGATCGAAACGTTAAGTCTCGATAGAGATATACATGTAACCTACCAACCCAGAGGCATTTCAATTATATGGACAGCCCTGACCTGTTAGCATGCCTGGGAGTCACCGATCCGCGGTCAATCTCTCTCCCCCTCTGCTGCATACAAACACCTTCACCAACAGTGGAGAAAATCCTCACTAGCCCCTTACAATACACACAGCAGAAATCCCCCTTTACAAAATGACCAGTAGATCCTGCGTAGATTCTGAATCCTCCCTAAGGGCTCTTTTGTCTGGTCTGGCAGGTTTCCTGTAGCTGACTGACACACAGTAATGCCAATTACGACTGCTTCACACCAGAGGTGATTACTATTACATATACATGTACTAGATTCCAGGTGGCGAGTATTGATTATAGACACCTAATCCTCGCCCAACGTTTACTCTGAAATTATTTCTTTATTTTTTAATGGTTAGTGGTGATGCGATTAAATGAGTCCTCATGAAGCGCGCGTCACTAAATGTCATTAAATTATCGTATAACGTATTTGTCTCCATAATCCTCTGACTACTGGGCCAATGATAATGTCGCCGTTTTTCGTTCTTGTGTCCCAAAATTAATATTTCACTTACGTCGTTGCGACATGCTCCTGTGAATGTCATTACATCATTAATGGTTTACTTGGGTGTCCGACAATGGATTTGGGTGTTCGTTATTTGGTAAAAAAGTGCATGTCAGCCATAATTATTGGTTCTGGGTGAACTTCTTAATCAATTAAATTAGCAGTGGACCAGTTTGCCCTCTCTAGCAACATCTAGATCCAGCCAAGACAGGTAACAAAAAGTCACGGTTGGTTGGGCGGGGTGAAAGTCATCTGTACCATTCGGCCCAACCTTCCTGGTCACGCTTGCTTTGATTACCAACAGGAGACTGTGGGAATCTGGGCATTGCAGGATGACAAAATGGACAAAAACATGATGTGTGTGTGTTGGTGTGGGTGGTTTTACCAAAAAAAAAAAGCCTAACGTTATTACCTTTGTAACTTTTATTTGGTTTTACATCGCCGGAGGATCGTATATTGAGACGGGGAATTAGCTGCGTTGTTGGCGTTCACAAAGGTATTTGAACCGCAGGATCTTCCGCTTATCTATCAATTGCTCTACCTACTAAGGATCCTGTCATCCCTGGTTTTACTAGTTAAATTATGTAAAGAGCTGCTGTTTCTCTCTCTTGGAATAGATACAATTATGCGATCCATTGAACAACCCCCATGTACATTGTTTTCATGCCCTTGATGTGATACGTCATGACATGCTTGTGAAACATGCCGGGGATCCCCATTGATTGCACCGCATCTTGGAGGGTCCCCAGAGTGACATTGGACACAGAGTAGACAAATATTTACCTGTCCTAGACGTTGTGGGCAATGCTGGGCTATTATGTTTGTGTTCTCTGATGTAAGAAAGATTGGCCCAAAATTATTTGTCACCCCAAGCTTCTGATCGATATAGACTTCGCTGGCGACGTCTACTTTAGTTTTACAGCGTCAGTTAAAGTTCTTAAAAGAACAAACAGTCAATTAATGATTAAGTGAACCCAATATTTTATTACCGACACTCAGGTGTCTCTGATACAGTGTACTACTACTACTACTATTACTACTACTACTACTACTACTACTACTACTACTACTACTACTACTACTACTACTACTACTACTACTACTACTACTACTACTACTACTACTACTACTACTACTACTACTGCTACTACTGCTACTACTACTACTAATAATAATAATAATAATAAAGACAATGACCATGCAGCAATTATAACGTTGAGTATACATTTAATTCTCAAAATATATGGCAGAGGATCTAGAAGTCCAGAGGTTAGACCATTTTCATTTTTTCCCCAGCTCTCATTTTCCACACTCCAGTAAATTTGTACAATCGGCACAGTTAGTAATCATTCCTGCGGCGAGACTGACGCCCATCGCTGGCTGTGGTTGTGGTGAAGGCACGGCCGGGTGAACATTCCGCTAGCTTAGCCCACCACCGGCCATTTCCCTCTAGTGCACCTCGTTCTATGTCAGGCTACCAGTGTATGGGAGGGATCGCGGTTCGAGAGCTGAATGCCACTTGAGCAGTTCCATACCTGTATACCTTTGCTTCAAGAACAGAAAGCGTATTATTTGCACCCTCTTTGAACACAACAGAGATAAGCTTAGCTGGCTGTCTAGCTGCCGAATCTGTGGGAAAATACTTCAAGGGTAACTCCTCTATACGTGAAATGCTGATAACGCATGTAGCATAAAAACTCAAGAGAGACCAATAAATAAAATTCAGAATAGGCCCAGAGATGAAGATAAGACCTTTTCCAAGAGATTATACAGAATTACTAATCAATATATTTTTTTTTCTGTGAATCGGTACCATCTCTCATTATGTCTTTTCGTTTCACTTCGGAGCCACGAAGAACGCTGTTCGTTTGTTATATATTTTACTGAAAAATCATCAGTAGGTTTAAACTATGATCAGACCAAACTAATCAGATAGTTATGGAGTAAACTTTATTAGGCCTATAAAATATTGTTTGGGTATGATAATGCTTTATAATTATAGGAACAAAATTATAGTCAATCATGTAAATCATAATCATGTCGCCTGAGGAAGTAAGAACAGTATTTTTCTGTATGGTCTATCGAAGCTAATATCTTTGTTAACGGATATTAACCCAGCCTTCTGTTCAACAGAGGGGAAATAAAATTACCAACACCATCTTTCTTTTTTTAAGAGCAGACATATAGGAAGTACCAACAGCAAACTTTACACCGGTTATGGTTATTATTTCCCGGGTTGTTGTAGAAGCCGTGACTGTGTGGCGGATATTTCCGCTAGATTGGTCTTGCTTTGTGCGGTGTAGTGCGGTGTACCCACTCTCCCCCTCACAAATCATTTATGGTGTTGTGTCGCCCGGCGGGCCGCGGCAATCGACAGCCTGTGAAGACCCCGGAGCTGTGGGGTCACGCTTCGGTAGCGCTAGTGATTCACTTTTTTCTGTGCTATTTTTGTTTTCTGTCACCAGCCTATCTATCGGCAGATTACGACTTAGTTCACAACTTTCTCAGTCACCACAAGCCAAAGCAGCTCAGGTCAAACAGTTCTGTGATTCTAATTCCCACACACCTTAGTACGGTGGTGCATGTACCACTGGTGCAGCTCAGGGCGAAGTTAGGATGCTTCAAGTAGTGTTTATCTGTTTAATGAATGAATAAATCACCAGCATTCAATCATAACCTCTGCGACATGTGTGTGTGTGTGTGAGAGAGAGAGAGAGAGAGAGAGAGAGAGAGAGAGAGAGATAGAGAGAGAGAAAGGGGTATATTTTAATAGGGGTTATTGAGTCTATCTGGTTTTGTTTAAAGTATACCCGAGTCCACTCTAAATGTGCTCCGGCGTAATTATAAATTCCTCGAATGCATTCAAAACAACAGTTACGTTCTTTGCTGTAGCCTTTTGTTTTCCAAAATAAATTATGTAAAGGGGATTCACACGGAGTTGCCAACCGAAACCAGTCTTCAATGCGTGCAAAATTAATGCAGACATCGAGCTCTTTGTGTGCGGGGTCGAAGAACATGTGTAGACTTAATCAATTCATGGTTTCAATTATCATTTGGGTTCAAATTCAATACTCCTTTGGCTTAAATTATAACAATGTTACGTGACGTTTAGTCCCCGAATTTGGTTTAGTTATTAAATGTTTCATGTTTAAATTTACATATCTGGGAGTTTATCACTCGATCAATCATCGATTTTAAGGATTATGTTCCTCGAAATAATTGAATCATCATTATATAGGCTACCATTCTTGTCCAAAGGAACGTGAGTTACTCGTACTAATTCATTGCTTCATACCTTTTGCTTCATTTCATGTGATCACGAAAGGATCGATTTTCAAACATGCGGTGTATATTATCTGCGTGCTGAGTGGCATTAATTTGAAGCATTAATATTTCATATGATTACATGTACAACTTCACTATGGTTTTCATTCTTGTGTCCAGCACTGTGACCAACCGCAGCGTCATATTTATGTAGATCACTAACTGTAACATGAATTCCTCATGAATTCTAAATACACGCGCGGCAAAAAATGGATTTGTTCAATGTCCATTCATGTTTAATTTCAATATATCAACGTTCGTCCCCATGCTATGACTGTGCCCGACTGTGCATAATCACCTATAAGTACAGTACGATACATGTATTTAGGCGCTATTGAATCCTGCTGCCATTCCTGCAACAGACTCGTCCTCCGTGACAACGTTTATTATGCAAACTACTTGTTTTATATTCACGATGACTATGATTACGTTTATCAATGTGGCTTCTCTATTAAAAGTGCGACGTAGATGAATTAACCATGATGCACGACGCTTAATACTCACCCATAATATGTGTCACGTTGCTTCGTGTAAATTGATAATGTAAATTGATAAATTTTACTTCTACTTTCATAAGTATGCAAGCTATTTTTAACTTTATAATAACCCTACATTTCTTTGTCATCATATTTTTCTTAAAGGTCGCTGCCTATGTACTTTTTGTCTATAAATCGTATTGGAGACGTTCATACATTTGTTTCAATGGTTACATATTGTACTGTGTGTTTCATGGTTCTCTTTCTGTGTTACTTCCAGCACCAACAGCAAGTGGCCGCGGCGGTAGAGCGAGCCAAGCAAGTCACAATGCAGGAGCTCAACGCCATTATAGGGGTGAGTGTCGCTTCTGTCATAGGTTTACAGTCTACTTGGTTTCCCTAAAAATCATTTACCAAGTCTGTCGCTTAACAGCACTACCGACTGAGCTTTCTTCTTCTTCTTCTTCTTCTTCTTCTTCTTCTTCTTCTTCTTCTTCTTCTTCTTCTTCTTCTTCTTCTTCTTCTTCTTTTTCTTCTTCTTCTTCTTCTTCTTCTTCTTCTTCTTCTTCTTCTTCTTCTTCTTTTTCTTGCCTGATTCTCCGAAATTCCTTCATCTTTCTTTCTCGATATGTAAAATATTATCAGTATTATCAATATTAAAAGTATTATAGAGGAACTTTGTTTCCATAATTGTAGATAAACAATATAAATGGAAAAAAACATGTCAGTGATTTCGGTTTAAAGGTTGAAACAATAAAGAGATTGCAACTATCTTTTCCTAAACACCGTGACTGTCCTGTCGATTAACAGCAATGTCAAAAATAGGAATTTGCAACTTGGCTTCACTGGGGTTTTTATCACTCAAGGGTCGTCTAACAACCGACGTGCTCAGTCCTTAAGTCATTGTCCTATTTTTGTAAACTTCATGACAGTAAAGCATTTATCATGCAGGCCTGCGAGATTAGAAGTACAGGATCTAGGATAAGGGCCCCTTGACTTAACCACCGGGATCCCAAGAGCTGAGCTTATGACTGGAGTGGTCTCGTCTTCGTTTGTCATTATGCTGGTGGTGGAGCCTCGCTATGAGGAACTAAACCTTAGATTGAATCTAACCTATCAATTGAGCCTCTCTTTTTCACTTCGAGAAAGGTTAGGGATAAGTGGTTTTAATAGGCTTTTAAAGGCGTGAGTCAAAGTAGTAAGAGGGTGCTCCGAGCTGAGTCAACATCAGTTTGTTGACAGTCCTTTACTAATACATGCACCAACAACAGTACCTTCCTCTTCCTCATGGGTTTCCAATAAAAGGATTATACTGATTCGGGGGCACCAGATTCTGAGATTCGAACCTGGATCTTCTACTCACCAATCCAAAGTACTATCGACAAAGCAATATGGCGCCCGCTCTCTTTCACCTTTGTCATCTTCATCCTTTATTTCTCTACTGACAACCACAAACTTCTTACTGTCTGTGAATTACCTTCCTACTCCACCTGATTCATGTTTTTCCCCTTAGCCTCGAATGACTATCATCTCAATCGGGTACGCAAGTCAATCACGTGGCTAGAAATCCGAAACCTATACTGAGTGAGTCATTTCTATCATTTGGATTTGGTCTTTTTGTACTCATGAAGCAATAACATCGCGTCATTGTGTATTTCCGTGTTACCGAATCTTCCTAAGCATAGAGTCCATATTTATGTAAAACCACACCAGAAACAACGGTCATGTTTGTGTGATATTGCATCTCTTCTAGGATGGCGTCATGTCTATGATAAGGTACCGAAATGCGAAAGATTAACAAGCGCGGATCAAACTTCGTATTTCTTCGAAATTCAACGGTGCTCTGATCTACAGGCATTTATTTCAAACATTTTTTTAAAATGACTAAGTATTGTCCCCTTCGTCGAATGCTGTAAACACACGTTTACCGGTAGCGACATTTAACGTTTACATTCTTGATCGCTCTACACTTAATTTGATTTAAAAAAAGGAAATGTCGGATAAAAATAAATTGTGGTTACAAGTTTAAACCGTATAAACATTTTTTTTTAAATCGGTACTAAAACCAAGGTAATTAGATATTGGTATTTTTGTGTTCTACTACTTGTTAGCGATATTATAAAACAGGTGAAAATCACGAGAGCTCAGAACACTTACTGGTATCGAAGGTTCCTTTACACCGATGTAAACTATTCTTCTTTCAAGTCTCTGTCTATCTCAACTCCTCTCCGTCTCTCTCTGTCTTTCAATCTCTTCTCCCTATTTCATATCTAGATCTCTCTTTGTCTGACCTCAAACATGTTTGTATGGATCATTTCATGTATCACATCGCCGCTCTTTCATTAAAGTTCTCTTATCAGCTATTATCTGTCAGTAGTGCGTGATGTAGTTATTTTATTTATGTTACCCTCGTGTCGTCCTCATTAAAAAAAAATCTATACCCATGAGGATTTTTTCCCAATTCTGCAAATGATTTTTGTCTTTATCTTTTATCTCTCTCCATCCGCATATTTATCTCTCTTTCTATCTCTCTCTCTCTCTCTCTCTCTCTCTCTCTCTCTTTCTCTCGTTTTGATGTTTTTGTGTTGCTGATATCCTAACATTTTCAACATATCGACATTAGAAGGACATCTTAGTTTTCTCAATAGATACCCCCCCCTCTCTCTCTCTCTTTCTCTCTCTCTCTCTCTCTCTCTTGCTGATTATTTTATGTCCCAATTCTACACCATCTCGTCTCCCTCCCCACCAAAAAAAAAAAAAAGAAGAAAAAAGTCGTGACATTTTCTAACGTGCTTTCGCCTTACGCACACTCACAAACACCCCCTCTTTCGGATCTCCACCCCGCAACACTCACCCCTTCTTTGTCACACACGCGCGCGCGCTCACACATTCCCCCCTGTCCTCTCTGCTTCCCCCCAGACCTGTAATCTCTTTACTCACCCACGCCCTGAGACCCCCTCGGGGTCGCCTGGAGCCACCGCACTCACAAACCTTCCCCGCATTGCTCTCAGATACCCACCCGCACGCACAATACCCTCTCTCTCTCCCACACACACACACTCACGCTCGCGTTCTGAGCAGACCTCATTTCAGAGGTGGCTATCCCATGTCGACTCTTGTTTCCGCTTGGGGAGTAGGCATCAATCCCCCCTTCCATTCGCCCCCCGGCCGCTCATTCCCGCCCCATACCCTCTCCCCTGTAACCTCTCCAGTTACTCCAGACGAGCGTGAGTGATGCTCCAAAGCCCGCGTCTGTTCTGTGAGAGACTTAGAGCTCAGCTCAGTGTTGTCTCCCCTTCGTCCCATCTCTAGCCCTTCCACTTCCTTTAAATTCCTGTTCAGTTCCGTCTAACGTCATTTTTGCTTCAGTCGGTTTTGCTTCAACACTGATTGCCTGTTAGCAGTACATTCCGTTTAAAAAATTCTTTGGAGAAGGGGGGGGGGGGGATCATGTCTAATGTCTTCAGCTGTCTCCCTCTCTCCTCTCTATCCCTACTCTCTCTACCTCTCCTCTCTCTCCCTGCCTCTGATGATTTATTTTCAGCCCCCTATCGTCCAGTTCTACATCTTTATTTGTCAGATTAACCGATTCCCAAAGCGAAATGAGTAAAGAATATCCTTTAGAACATAAAATATTATGTATCTATGATATTCATAATTGTTTATCTTCCTTTAACCCCCCCCCCCCAACCCCCCCCAAACGCCCCCCTCTCCCTCC
>RQTK01000837.1:89907-129833 GCA_003991915.1 Elysia chlorotica
ATCATCATCATCATCATCATCATCATCATCATCATCATCATCTTCTTCTTCATCATCATCATCATCATCATCATCATCATCATCATCATCATCATCATCACCATCATTGCCATCATCGTTCTTTACTACTACTATTGTCTTCTTTATTGTTGCTGTTGTTGTTTGCTAAATAACTGACATGACTGGCCTAAGGCCATATCGCATCCTAGTTCTTTGTCTGTGACACCTCGGCAGCTTCCTCCATGTGTGATATGAGTCGTCTCCACCCTTCCCTGATATGGTCAAGTTTAGTTATCTTTTCTAAGCCTTTGTTTAGTTTTGATCAGTCTAACCTGATGGTCTATCAGTGCTAGGTCTCCTGTTTGCTAACAATTAATTTAAATTATCATGTCATCATCACTATCATTACCACTTCACCACAACTGTCATCATCATCATTATAACCACAACCACCACCACCACCACCACCATTCCCGTCATCACTCCACTGTATCTCAGCATCCCCTAACATTATCATTTTATGAACCAGCGCCATCTAGATGTAGCTATTTCTCCTGGTCTTCTCCCCAGCAACAGATGCAGGCCCAGCACCTCCCCCACGGGCACGCTCCCCCGATCCCCCTGACCCCCCACCCTGCGGGCCTGCAGCCTCCCATCCCGCCTGTATCAGGCGGGGCCTCGGGGTTTCTCGGCTTCCCCCAGGGCGCCTTCCCCATGCCACACGGGCTTGCGGCGCTGAAGGGCGAAGAAAAAGGTAAGAGATTGTATTAGCTACACCTAGTTTAGCTGGTAATGGTAGATTTACTTACTTGTATTTGATCATTAGTTGGTGATTCGAGATGGGTGTGACACCTTAATACTTAATGTATAATATACGAGTCATGCATTTAGAATTTTCTTTAAATTATGTCAGATATGAGGATGGTAAAGGCACATGTATTTTTGCTCTGATATACAAATGGCAAAGGATATACTAAAATAGGCGGGAAAGAGAGAGAGAGAGAGAGAGAGAGAGAGAGAGAGAGAGAGAGAGAGAGAGAGAGAGAGAGAGAGGAGAGGACGGCTGGAGTGATACACCGGATGCACCCACAGAACGTTCAGTTGTAATCATGGCTTCCCTCCCGGGACTATCTTGTTACTCGTTTATAGAATTATCCCAGACACCTAGATCTAGGAGGGCAGAAGGAATGAAGCCCCTGGGGCCTGGGGAGGAAACTCAGTCAATACCAGCTAGAGCGGGGAGTAGAGGGAAGGGTGTGTCAAAACTCGGGATAGCATGCTGTTTCCACTTTAGTCTTTGTTTACCTCTCAAGTTACCAGGTCAGACAAGTTCCTGAAGAGCTTGGTTTCAAAACAGATTAAAAAAAACACCAAACAACATTATAAAAATTATCTCTCTATATCTTCAAAAACGAAGATACATATATACAAAATAACAAGAAACCTACTTTTTAAACTGTTCTGTTTATGTTGACTATCCAAAGACAGTTTTGAAAAAAATTAGAGTATGTATAATAGTTTCCCTGTCTTTGTACATGTATACAGCGATATAAAATTACGAACAGGAACTAGTTTTTAAATGTTAATGTAATGTAAGACCTATCAGTATTCAGTGCGATTAATGTCATAATGTAAAACTGTTGTGTTATTCCGAGCTTTGATGTGATCATGGGACTAAGTAGTAGTACTTGGTTAGAATGTCATATGCACAGTAAACTCATACTCATGTTTTGAAAAAGTTGAATTTCCGTGTCCTAGATAGTTCTGTGGAATACGAAAACAGCCCTGGGTATATTATTATGTAAGTAAAAAGAGAAGACTGTCACATCATGTGAAGATCATCACTCTTAAATGAGTAGTGTTTTAGTGAGACTTGTTTTGTCTTTAACTACGTATCAAAGGAAAAGTATTTTGCAACAAAAGTAGTCTGAGCAACTCATACTCATCATACTGGATACTTGACGTTCACATTTGCAGACTAACAAAAAGTTATTGATAATGGCATAGAATAAACCATGAATTCTGTTTCAGATCATGAAAAGACAGACAAAATAAAGTGTGGTCTTCCCCAAAAAAGGTTTTGAGAAACAAAGTGGTTTAACGTGACCTCGTGATGATAGTTTAAAAGTTAGAAAGGGCTACAGAGAGGGAACTCAGCTAATGACATGAAGTACTTGTACTGACCAACCACAAGTAATTGTGCTAAACAATCTCTTCACTGTCCCTGGGAAACCAATACATGGAGTGTTGAAATTAAGTGGCCGACCCAAAATGTCCAATCAAGATCTGCAGAGTTGTTTGTTCAAACATTTTGAACATACTAACAACCCTTTTCCCTTTCTCTTCCTCCCCCGCCCCCCGCGCGCCTTTTCCTATTGTGCCTCCACCAATTGGGACAGCAGCTAATGAAGAAAAACATGTGAGTAGTAGGCCATATTAATTGTTTTTGTTATCTTTTGTTTTGTTTTTCCTTCTAATCCCCTCCGTCTATGATATCTCCTTTTTAATCTACCAACATTTGTCTGTTTCATGTTACAAATTAACACCCTGCACTGTTACTTTACAAACCATTTTATTTTCTTAAAAAAAAAAAATGAAAAAAGATTTAAGTATCCCTACACATATCTAATATTTTAAACTCTAAATTTATGTTGAGTAAGGAAAGAAAAGCAGGATCAGAGAAAGATTACTATCAGCAGTTAGGTTGATATCATGTGGATGTTTCTATCAAATATGACCAGGATTTTTTATGCAAAGTTTTGATTGATCTGTTTCTAAATATATCAAATGAGATGGTGATTGAAAACGAAATAATGATTAAACTATGTTTTTTTTTGGCCTCACAGAGACGGTCAGCGTCACCACTAGACCGCGACAAATACCGTCACAGGAGCAGGACTCCAGAGACAAGTGAACAGAACAAGAAGAGAAGGGCAGAGGAAAAGGCAGCAGTAAGTAAACATCTCCATCACTGAGTGGTTGTTTTTTTTTGTTTTCTCTTTTCTTTTTCATCAATGTTGAGATGTAGGATTAACATAGACTTGAGTTTGGCACGAAAATTTAAAAAATGCATCAAATGTTATTGTGATTTAGATCTTCTATTAGTTTTTGAAATTAAGAGTCTTGGTCCTATGGTATGAAGAAAAAAACACACTGACTGCAAATACATGTAGCTGTGATTTTCATATTTTTCAACTCTGTATAATATAATTGGTATCACTGGCACATATTATTTTGGTGCAGAATATCTTGTATTGTTTATCAGAGTTGGGACCTTATCTTTGATAGTTGCATTAATAATTTTCTTTTTAGCAATGGTTTGATAACTTTTTATTTACCTGTACACATTTATAATCATATTTTCTTTCATATCTATTTGGCCTGTTGAAAAGCTCAAGAATTCTGTAATCCTAGGATGTAGTTTCAAATTTTGTGGTTGAAGTTTGAATTATATACAGTGTTACACTTCTATTTTGCTGAAAATGAGAAATTCCCGAAATTCCAAGCTATTGAACAGGTCATAAAGAAATTTTGTACTATAAGATATACATACATTGATCTGCTCTTAAAGTGGCTTCCTCTTGTGCATGGTTACTACTTTCAGGACAGTGATGGTGAGAAGAGTGATCAAGACCTTGTAGTCGATGTGAGTATATTACATTTCCCCCCCCTCCTTTCCAATGGTATTTATAAAATATATGCTGTTCACATCTTGAGTATGAAGAAAATCCTGCTTCGTTTTGTTTTTGTTTTTTTTTAAGACTCGTCATTGATATTCATACCTGTTTTTTTTAACTTTTTTTGTCTATTATGTTTTTATCCTCATGCTGCCCCGTCTGTTTCTCTCTGTCTGTCTTTCTGGCTGTCACTGTCGGTTTTTCTGTATGGCTGTCTCTGTCTTTCTCTAACACACACACACACACACACACACACATACACCAGACCTGCCTACTTGTACCGATTTTCGTCGTCAATCCATAGCATATTTTTTTTGTCTTTTTTCATCTAGCACTCCCATATACAGACCTGCCTACTTGTACCGATTTGATCGGTACGTACCGATTTTCGTCGTCAATCCCGATTTCCCGATTTCCACGGAAATGTACCGATTTTTCAAACTGTGAAGGTATTCAGCATAGCAGCGCGATCGCCGATTTTTTTTTTCAATATCTGCCTCTGTTCGCTGCTCATCAAGAAACCCAAGACTAGAGCCCGTTTCTGCGCCGGCAGAGATCTCATTGCCCGCACCTGTTACATTTAAGCCGAGTCCGTCATGTCGCCGTATTTTGTCATAGGCCTAGCTAGGGACATGCGCTCTTTATCGAAGCCTATTGTCTTTTGTCTTATATCTTAGTGTCTGAGATGATCGAAAGGGTACTGAAAGTACATCTCCCCAAGCTGCCAACCCGTACGCTTCGCTATTTTTCGTTAAATTTTCTACCCAAATACGCCGATACGTAAAAAAAAAATATGCAAATCTAGAACCATCCGTGCAACAACGCCGTTTTTCGCAATAAAGGTAATGTATTAATTTGAGATACGGCTACGGTTTTCCTCTCAATCGCGCAACCGCGCAACCGAAACCAGAGACGAATAAAGACAGTTTCCAGAGTTTTGTGCGTGGGCGAAATAAAATTTATGAACGATTCTTTTATTTTATCGATAGGTGATATTTTTCTCTTTTTTTCTATACTTGTTATACTTTGCTATCGAGATTGGGTTAGTCAACAACTTTATTGATATTGACCAGTCCCAACTCTTTGTTTTCTCTTGCGTTTATTCGTCCTAATCATACCAATCTCTCTATCTTGGACTTTCAGTTCCCAGTCAAGCTAGTAATGATTCTGATTTGCGTTACCATGAGCTCAATATACGTTTACAAACAAGCACCGTAACGTAGATCTAGTTAATCGTTTATTCGTGCGATTAATACCATCTTAACATCCATTAAGCCCTTGACCTTCGTCCTAACACATTTACTGAGTACATGTATCATGATTAACACTGATACAATTAATAGATAAAAACTGCTATTGTACCTCTTTTTCCTGAAAAATACCTATTTTTTGCTATGGAGGTACCTAATTGGGACTTTTTCAAGTAGGCAGGCCTGATACACACCCTCACATCCACACAAAATTGGTTAAATCCCTAAAATAAACTTCTTATTATCATGTTTGTTGAAAACATTGGAGATAAATTTGAAACCATTTTCTTAAGCAATAATGAAATAAAAACTACATGTACACTGCAACACGTGATTGTAGTATGTTTTTTTCTACTTTGCACATTAAATATACAAAAATACTTAAAATACTGTTTTGCTGTCTCCTGTAGGACAACACATCTCCGGCCAATGGCGACATGTCCCCCAGAGAAAAACATGCCCTGAAAGATGGCATGAAGAAGGATCAGGACCGCGACAGAGACAGGGAGAGGGATCGGGACCGCATGAGTCCTCGCAGCGATGCCTCCTCTCACGCCAGCTCCACCTCCTCCAAACCCAAAGAGGTAGGAATATGTTTTAGAGTGTTATTTGTGTCTCAGTTGCTGCTCTTATATTGTCACTGAGCTTGTAGTTTGGCATCATTTTTGGTAGTTTTTAGACATAAAGAAAAAAAAAAAATTCCTGTGTTAGTTGTGCAAATGGCTTTTAATGCTGTTGCTGTTTTTCTTCAGTCTCATTAAACCAAAGTTGGCATAATTTTACTTCAATGCAAAATAGATACTAATGGCAAAATGGCAATCTGCAACCCCAGTGACAATATTTTAATGCATACTTGTATGTGTATTGTTTATTTGTCATCATTGTATTTGATTTGTAATGAGAAGAAATGAAGTGGGAAGTTTGCAAAAAGAAAGAAGGGGAAAAAAAAGAGACTATTTGCTTTGCCAATATGCTCTTGAGGAGTCAGAGACATTTTCCACCATAAGTAACAGAAAAAGATTTATGGTTTATTGGCAACATATTTTTTTTTAACAGTATAATGAAGTAAAAGAAGTGGTATAATTCACGTCAGATACTCTTTTTGGAATTAAAAATTATTCTAATCATTTTACCATACATCATCATGGACGACTATATTTCATCTATTCTCTTCACCTATATGCAGTTTTCAGTTTGACAATACATGTGCTGATATGCACCGGTTCTATATAGATTTATTAAGTT
Source organism: Elysia chlorotica (assembly GCA_003991915.1). NCBI lineage: Eukaryota > Metazoa > Mollusca > Gastropoda > Plakobranchidae > Elysia > Elysia chlorotica. The sequence continues at coordinate 96,080 of RQTK01000837.1, forward strand.
TCATCTTGACCTTATTAAATTGTTACACATACCATGAATAGTTAGAAAAGTTAAAGAAGAAAATAGTATGTACAAGTACACACAACCATACTTGCCAACACTTTGAAATTAGAAATTGGATAATATATTATTTACATCTACGGCTAAGTACTTAAATATTTATTTACATGAATTTCGAATGTCAAACAACTGTCTCTAGCTATTGGTGTAGAAAAACGAATCTCTTTAAAAAATGTTTTTCATAAACCCTGATATTGTATCATCATTTTGTTGTGAAATATTCCTGTAAAACTGAAAATACTCGAGAACTGTGGATTGATAGTCTCTGATAGTCTCTTGGTGCCTTAGCCAGTAAATTTTTGTGGCAAAGTTGATCTGAACGTTGCTGTGGTAACCAGTTTCTGAGGGACATTCACTACCTAAATGAGATACGGGTATCTTGTCTTTGGAGACAGTCACATGTTGTACTTGATGACATCTTAGAAAGCTGATTTCGTGGTCAGGAAATTTTTGTACATCATTGTGTCCTACAAAATACCCGGTTGAAGTCTGAGACTTTTTTACCCACCACTTTGATTATCTTATCATAAAAAAACACACAAAAAAAACGTAGGGAATAAGGGTCGGATTTTGCGTAGCAAAACTAAACATAGCCATTTTCCCCCCATCGCTGAGTATTAAAAGATTCAAATCGATCTGTAGTAACTCAAGACGCTTATCATCATTGTATATTGATAGAGATATAATAATAATTACAGTGATCTATGAGTGGACACATCTTTCGTGACCCACCCCCTCTCCCGAATCAGAGCTGTTGTTGCCCTGTCATTGATCATTCGCTTTGACTTGTTTAAAGGAAAATCTCTGAATTGTTTTAACTTCCTGGGAACTCGTGATGTTTCTATTGTCTAAATAGTTCCAGTTCACAAAGCGGACAGGAATCTGACTTTGGTTTATTTGTTGTTGTTCCCTCCACTTATCTGGTTGTTTCCTCTAGTCTCGCCACTTCACATTAATTGGCTGGGAAGCCTGTGTGTGGGGCGTCAATGCGCTCTCCAAACTTCATGGAAGGCGCATGGCAAGCTTTACACTGGCTGAGTAGTGAGTACACACAGACTTTGTGTGTGAGAGGGAGAAGTCAGAGAGCAGCTTAAAATAGCTAAGCCATGGAGTTTTTGTTCCTGGAAGGTTAATTGTTCTGCAGCTTATAGAGGCTCCAGCATGATGAAGAATAATGGGAGGGACATGTACTTATTTTTTTATGGTTTGCTTTTGAAGAGTTTCGCCGTTAATAGCTTACTCTAAGAATCTAAACTAACTTTGTCTCTGATAGCTTTTAGACGCAATTGCTTGAGATTAGCCAGCAGTGTTACTAGCTGGTTCAGCTTGCCCAGGCTGTGTGCTTTAAGGATTACTGGTTGAGCAGATGTATTAATGCTGGCCATTAATCTACGGCGAGCCAATTTAATCGGGTTTCTGTTCTCTTTGATGTCTCCTTCCACTTTAGATGGGTCATGATACACCCTGGAATCTTTTAATTGTGCATGCTTTTTAGCAGAATAAACTAAGCAACATTTACACGGATTTTACCGATAAAGAAGCAGTGCGGTCTGTGATTGCATTGATCCTCATCTCTCAAGTACCTTTTAAATTTCTATAGTTTTTTTTTGTGGTAAATTACATCTTACACATTGCGACGATTTTAATAGAACAGAACCTTATCACGGAGGCAAACTTGCAATAAGTAATGTTTCAATTTTAAAGTGATAAATTATCATAACTGCGTCTCTAGCATGTTTGGCCTTATTAAGACAATCATAAAATAGCATGCGCTACCTTGATAACCAGCGACACGATGTTCTTTTATTCACTGCATTAACATGTGGATTTTGACACGGAACCGTTAAAGAGAACATTTATCCAAAGAAAACACTACAACAACAAAAGATAGTGTTCACAGGTTTAATAAACATTGATAAAATCAATGCGCTATGGGCATTCTATCTGGACGCTTTAACAAGACCAGTCATCTCGGTGTGTGACTGCTTAAATAAATAACTGAACAGTTTCATGATGCATTTGGTGAAAACATGTAAAACTACATCATACAGATTCACTCTCTCCCTCCCTTCCACCTCTCTCTCTCTCTCTCTCTCTCTCTCTCTCTCTCTCTCTCTCTCTCTCTCTCAACCCCTATCCCTCTATGTATCATGTATCTATCTATATGTCTGTCTGTCTGTCTGTCTGTCTGTCTGTCTGTCTGTCCTGTCCTGTCTGTCTGTCGCCCGTCCATCTGTCTATCTATCTATCTATCCTGTCTATCTATCTATCTATCTATCTATCTATCTATCTATCTATCTATCTATCTATCTATCTATCTATCTATCTATCTATCCACCCTTTGTCTTTCTGTTTCTCACGATTCTCCGCTCTCTTTCTACCTCGTTATCTCTCACACTCACTTTGTTTCCCTCTGTCTGTGGTAGTATAAAGTATCTCATACTTCATAAAATTATAACGTATCCTTTCACTAATTTGCTCATTCCTCCTTGTCTCTTCCCAGGTTTGTGATTGATTCTCTTATGCCCCTATTGCCAACTTTCTTTTTTTTTTTTCTTGTCTATCTTGAGAAGCCTTGGTATCTTTATGACGAAGAGAATCTAGCCCGTTCGCTACCGTTCGTCTTACACTCATCCTTACAGCTGGGCAGCCAATCACGCTCATAAATATTCCATTAATAAACGGAATCAGATTGTCTTGATAGGCTTGTTTGTGAAACGACTAGTCAAGCAGTGCTCACCACCGGTGTCTGAGCACCAACTCTCTCTCCTCTCTCTCTATTATATTTTCCTCCTCTCGTTATATTTTCACCCCTCTCTCTTTCTCTCTCTCCCCCTCTCTCTCTCTCTCTCTTTCTCTCTCTATCTTCTCTCTCTCTATCTCTATCTCCCCCCATCTCCCCCCGAGGGGTGGTTTTGTTAGAGCTGTCAGAGCGCTAGGATTACTCTGAATACTATTGATTCTGCCATGTTGTGTACTTTGTTTCTGTCCCTTTTGCCCCATAACATGCATTATGTTGATTTTTCTTCCCCATCGCGTCTAGTTTTGCTCTCCGCTACTTGCATGTGAATTTTTGTTCGTTGAGGGCGTGCGAAATTTGTCTTGGGAAACAGTGGGAGATAAATACCTTTCTACAGTTTTTTTTAAACAACAGGCATCAATAAATTTTCCCTTTTCACAAAGACTTTTTAAAAGGCGTTAAAATCGTCACCTCCAGAAAAACAACACGAACAATCGCTAGTTATGCTAATTATTATTTTGACTGCCGGCTCGTATTTTGCCTTTCGTTCTTCGTGAATTCTGAGTTTCAGTGTGAGTTCACAATTGTGTCCTCTGCCCTTTAATGGTCCCATCCTTTTTCCCCCTCTAATTTCTAAATCCTTATGTCAGACCTCCTCTCCTCCAACCCCTCTTCATATTTTCTGTCATTCACCTTTCTCCCTTTCCCCCTTTCTCTCCCCCCCCTCTCTCTCTCTCTCCCTCTCTCTCTCTCTCTCTCTCTCTCTCTCTCTCTCTCTCTCCCTCTCTCTCTCCCTCTCTCTTCTCCCTCACCTATGTTTCTGATGATTTCTTGTCTATGCTTTATTTATTTGTGCAATCAAACAAAATAAATAAGAGCTTACCGCGTGTCTAATGGTCGTTTTTTTTTACATTTACTGGTGTCATAGACAAGCCATTGATCCCTCATTCCATCTTACTTTGGTGGTAAATCAAGACTGTCGTATCTATTTAAGCTGGGCTTTTAAAGCTTCAATATGTAGCTGTGACACGAAGTATCCTCTATGCCTGAGTGATCATGGTGGACTGATTTAGATTTTTAAAGCATACTCATATATTACTGCTAAATCCTGTTTTATTTTAATTCTCAGAATAGTCCTTGTCATGAAATGTCATGGGTTTTTTTTTATTAGAGAGAATTAGATTGGGGGGATGTGAGCAGATGGTTTTGCCACACTATAGCCATAAACAATCTACTTTATGTCTAGAACTGGTATAACAGTATTTCATGGCTATAGTATTAATTAGGCATGTTTTGACTTATATTGATATAAAAAGGATTCCCTCTCTCTCTCTCTCTCTCTCTCTCTCTCTCTCTCTCTCTCTCTCTCTCTCTCTCTCTCTCTCATTACAATGCTCTGTAATCTTGATCTCACCCATGAAGGAATTACTTTTTACCACTTTTCGCTCCAATGATCATTTAGCTCAAACCGATATCATGGAACCATTTTGTTCCAAACGAAAGTTTTTACGCTGAATCGTCCGCGTCCTACCCTTCACATCAAAATAAAGGCATTTATAAAAGGTACAGTCTAACTTTGTCCCGCCCCCACCCCCCCCTCCTTTCCCAGACAGACAGACAGACACACCTTTTGTATCCTTATCCTACGTCCCGTTTTTTGCACTGATAGTTGTATTCATTAGTGTGCTTAGTCCGCTCAACCCTTGCCCCTTCGCCCCCATACCGCCGTATCGTATCGATCACAGTAACAATCACAGCATCCCTTTCATCGGGCCGGGCTGGTCAGGTCTTTGCCATGAATAATGTATCACTTGACCGGATAGCCCTGCCGCCCGGCCTGGCCTACAACAAGCCCAGGCATGTGACCGCCATTACAGTAATCCCCTGCCAGAAAGCCATCTTATCTCTGCTGTTCTGTCGGTTCTGCCGATTGAACCTCCACTCAAGCACCCAACACTCACACACTCGCACACACACACACACACACACACACACACACGTGTAGTTCTTTTACTTCCAACATGGGGAAAATCATTCATAAAAAATTCAGTTGGCCTTGATGTTCTTATGTATATTTTTACATGTGAATTTGGTTGAAGATCGTAAGGAAATTAAACAATTAATAGGTACATACAGTGTCCTTGGATAAACAACTATTAGTCACGTGAAAGGAATAAGAAAAATAAAATGGATGTTGACATTTTTCTCTATTGAGTCGAGCAAATGAGCAGTCAGTAAATAAAAACGATTGACATCTTGCACATGTGGTGTTAAAAAAGAAGATATGCATTAACTATCACCCTTATGTAGGTATGGATCATGAAGTTAACAGTGTCCGCAAGTGTATCAGATTTCGCCTCTAGCTAAGAGTGGGAAATTAAGTGAGCCTCCGCTTCCTCCAATACCAATGAGAGCTGGTTGCACGGAGCAAAATAAAACATTATCTCAACACCTGCCTGTAATTATTACAGGCTTGAAATCATAGAACTGTTTTGAATTAAGATCTAGATAATATTATACCTTGTTTGGGTGGAAAAAAATCTAACTAAATAAACCAGTTTATTATTTATATTTGTCATGCAATGTTTATAGCATTCAATTTCTAAATATCCTTTGTGTCTGGCATAAGGAAAAAGATATTGTATTCATCTGTGCTGCTGTGATTGTTGCTGATGGATTTGGTGTGTAAGAATCTGTGTTTCTGGCAGCTGGTCTGTTTTATAGTGATGAAAATATCCTTTTTTTTCTTTAATTGGAAATAAAAACACATGTTACTTTTTATTAGATTATAAGGACATTTTCACCCCCTTAGAAGCTCAGAAACATAAAAATCCAATGGTTTCTCTGTTGGTTTGAAGATCATTACCTACTTTCAAATGCCAATAAAACAAAAGAAATGGTTATCGATTTCAGGAAAAAGAAAATTGGAACCCTTATACCATTTCTCTTTTGAAACGGTTAAATACTCGTCTGTCCTTTTTCAGGAAACTTAACCCATTCCATGTCTATAAGAAAAAAATGTGTCTTTTTTATTAATCAGTTATTTATAGTGGGATCTGTTTTGCTCTGGTCTGTTGGGGAGGAATTGCAAATGTATCAATAATATGTAAACTCGACAAAATAAGTTAAACAAACTGTTTGTAAACCCACAGAATCTTCCCCCATGCAAATATGGTATATTTATGTAAATGTCAAAGTAAGATTGTTTCAATTTAAAAGATGAAAACCATCATCTTTATAGCCAGTTAGGCTTTCCTGAGCGCTTGGGGGGACCAAGAGCCTTACATTGTAGTCTTAAAAGGTACAAAAATTTGTTTCTGCCTAGCGCAGTTAAACTCTTGTAAATACAATTTCTATTCAGACCAAGCTGCTATGCTAGCTATTATTATGTAGATAATTTTTGTTGTTACAAGAATTGTTACTTTAATTACAGTTACTATCATTATTATTGTCATTGTTATTGTTATTTTATTGATGTTGTTATGAGTATTGATAATTATTATTACTGTCGATACTGTTTTGTTTTGCTGCATATATGGACCATCATATGTGCCTTTAAAGGACAAATAGAGATATATATCTGATCTTATCTTATCTTTCTATCCGTTGACAGAATGACAAGTCCAGTACACCTGTTTCCAAACCTGCCACTCCCACAAGTTCTGGTAGCACCACCCCTGGTCCATCTGCCGGGGTCAAGCATGGTCAGTCTTCAATCTGGGTTATCTTCAGTCAGACTAGCATGTGGTCTCAGAATATTCAGGCTAAATTAAGAAGAAAAGCAGCGGGAGGTGGGACTTAGATAGAAAAAAAAGTTCAAGTTGATGTGATATAGGCATATTGTGAATTATAGATTAAGTACAATTTTATTTTAAGACTCACACACATTTCCTCACCTTTTTTAATAATTAGATAAAAATGAAGAACCAGATGTTGTATTTCTGTGACTCGTTATTTGCAACAGATGTTATTTTAAACTCTTAGATTTCATGAATGGCAGAACAATTATATGAAGGATAACGTTATCTTAGATTTGGATACTCTTTAGAGCAGCACATGTATTAGAAGACAGTGTATGATTACATGTAATATGTGTTGTAGACTTTAGTTGCTTTTGTTTTGTTTTGTTTAAAGCCAAAAAAAAAATCCCAACCCTTTTTCACCTGCTGGTCGCTAAGATACAGCAGCAGCTGAAATAGAAAAAAAACGGACTAGCATGAGGCCTCAGCCTATGTGTATTAAGTTCCCCCTAGTAATGCATGTTGCTCTCCCCGCTGTGCCGCCTGCCCTGGCCCACAGGTCACCCCTTCATGCCCCGTGCGGGCCCCATGAGCTCGTCTGAGCTGAGTCCCATTCCCTTCCCGTCACCAGGTCCACTCACCAACGGTCTGGCCGCCAGCGCGCTCAACAGCTTCCCCAGAGCTCCCATGGTCAGTGGCACACTTAAAAAAAAAATTGTTTGTTTGTTTTTAGAAACAATTTATTCAATGTTATATATTTATTTTCTATTGTTGAATAATACATGTACACTATTTTTAACATAAAGTTAATTATCTATCATTTTACAACATATGTACAGATTTTTCCTGAAATGAATTTTTAAAAATCTAATATTATTCTTACTCTTCCCACTCTTTATATTTTTACTCTTCCCACTCTTTGTCTACTTTTGTAAAAATTGTATCTTTCAACAAATGAAAGCTTACCTTGAGCAATAATTCCATATTTTGCTAGACATTTTCTCTTTCCTTATTAGCTGTTTTGTATTTATTTTTAAACCTAAATTAATTAATTATGTTAAATATTGCAAAGATTATTTCCACCTGATAAAATTTTAAAGTTATTATTAAGTCGTCTAAGAATCACTTTCTTTTTTCTTTTAGATGGATTTATTACAACAACAGTTCATTTTTATCTCATTTATAAAAAAAAGGCTAGAAAAGTTCTGCTTGGTAACTGAAATATTGCTCTCACCTACCCCTTAAATTGTTGCTGAACAGGCACATCAAATAATTTTATTTTTGGATGATACAATTGCTTTTTTGCAGGATAAAAATAAACCTGCTTTTTTCACTAGAAATATCCCTTTTGACCATACAGCATTAACATTGTTTTTTTTATAACTCAGGTGGGTTTTGAGGCCCATGGATCTCATATGCGACCAACTTTGAACAGCATTCCTGGTGGGAAACCGTAAGTTTACTCTTTGTTGGGTTGAGTACTCTCAAACCAGTATTTATAAAATACAGAGTAAAAAGTTTAATTTTTGTGACATATTGCAAACAGCTTCAAGAGGAATCTAACTTTTGCTTGTGGGATAAAAAAAATGTACTTAAAATATAATTTTTAAAAAGGGTGTAATATCTAAATGTCTTTTGTCACAGCATTTAAGGGCAGAATGAAAACTATTAGTTTCATGAATACCCTTTATTTAAATAAATCAATAAGCTAATTTTATTTTCCTTCTATAGGACTTATTCATTCCATGTGAGCGGAGATGGGCAGATGCAGCCAGTCCCTTTCCCCCCTGATGCTCTGATTGGTCCAGGAATTCCAAGGCATGCGCGTCAGATCAACACGCTGAACCACGGAGAAGTGGTGTGTGCCGTCACTGTCAGCAATCCAACACGGCACGTCTACACTGGTGGAAAGGTGAGTAGAGAGCATCTATAACAGGACTTCCTAATATAGGCTGTTAAGTCACTCACTCTGATTTAATCTAAATTTTCTGTGAATTTGCACTATTATGGCTTTTTGAAAAAAATTAAATGTTTCAATTTAACAGATCGGAACGGGAAGACTGCAACAGGTTTTTAATCTCATTCATGATTTTACTCTTATTGCCAAAAATTTGCTTAACTTAAAAAAAAATTATTTTTTACTTTCTCTCTCCACCACAGGCTAGAGTTAAATTTATATTGTTTTTGTTTTCTGTTATTCTAAAGAAGTTTATCTTTGGGAAAAGGCTTCTCTTCACTTATGAATACTACATTGATCTCAAGACTAAAACATGAGTTTATTTGTCTTGACAGGGTTGTGTAAAGGTTTGGGACATCAGTCAACCAGGAAACAAAAGCCCACCAATCTCTCAGTTGGACTGCTTGGTAAGCTTGTATGCCCTATAATTTTTTCATTGCAGATGGACAAAAGAACAGGCTAAATTGGAATCATTATGTTATACCTTTCATATGATTATTATTGAAATGTTCGATTTCATATTTTTCTATGTGAATATATTATCTCTATTGTTATACAGCTATGCATAAAGATAAAGATATATAATAATTTTATACGTTTTGTGCACATGATTTGTTTGTTTGTCCCTAATATGATAAATTCTTTCTCATCTTATTGATAAACTTATCAATTTATGCTACTATGAATAAGTAAACTATTGCATTTATAATTCTTGCTTTAACTCCTTATTTCAGCAACGAGATAACTACATTCGATCTATTAAGCTTCTCCAAGATGGTCGCACTTTGATCGTCGGAGGCGAGGCCAGCACATTGTCAATATGGGATCTGGCATCTGTAAGTTTAAAAAAAAAAGGTTGACCTGTGTTATATGGAATAAAAGATTAAATGTTTTAATTTAGTAATGCATTTTGATGAGTGCAAGAAGAGTTTTTATCAACCTCTAGACATATTTCAGTAAAGCATTGAAAATCAGGTCAGGCAATTAAAGGATTCAGAAGGTTCCATACCTTTTTAGAGAATTCTTTAGAGTTTCCTTTTTCCATTTGTTTAAATTCTATTTTGAATAAGTTTATTAATCAATACATATTTGGGTTGCGCATGGATATTATTGGGTAAGAAATAAGCACTTATTTTAGACAGACAAATATTTTTTTAGGCCATAACTTTTTTTCTCGTTTAGCTGTGAAGGGTAAATTATTTATTTATTTCTGCTTTTCTCATATTTCAGCCACAACCGAGAATCAAAGCAGAGCTGAATTCCAGTGCCCCTGCTTGCTATGCTCTGGCCATCAGCCCAGATGCCAAAGTTTGCTTTAGCTGCTGCAGTGATGGCCATATTGCTGTATGGGACCTTCACAATCAGACTCTAGTCAGGTGTGTTTCTTATTCATTAAAGGTGGATTTCTTAAAACTGATCAAAAAGAAAGAGTATTTCAGAGAAATCTGCAAAAATATTTTTTTGGGGTTTTTTTTTTGCAAAAAGAAAAGATGAGAAAAATAATTTTATGGCCAGAGTGCGAGAACTAACTGCTTACAGTTCCCACTTACTCTGAAAAGCGATAAAACTGGGATAGGTTGGAAATATAACAGAGCCGCTGTGAGTGTCTGAACAGATGCATTTAGTGAAGATATGAAATCAGGAAAAAAATATTCATATTTTGTCTAATTCATTTAAATAGTATGTCGATCTTGCTACAACAACTTACATGTCAGGCAGCTTCAGTTTACTATGTTCTAAAGATACATTACCAACAAGTCTTGATTACATATGGGCGAAATTCATAAGAGCAGTTTTTGTTGTTGTTATAGAAATAATGTGCATGTGATTTTTGGCTTTCAGACAATTCCAGGGCCACACTGATGGGGCCAGCTGCATAGACATCTCTCCAGATGGTACCAAGCTGTGGACTGGTGGTCTGGACAACACAGTGCGCTCTTGGGACCTGAGAGAGGTAAGTACTTAAAGATTAATCATTGCAATGTCTTTGGTGCCAAGTGCTTTTAAGTATTGAGAAAGCACCTCACTTCATCATTGTAATTGGAAATAGTAAATTCTGTCAACCCACTAATATTCGATATGGCACAATAAAAAAAGAGCTTGTTAGCCAAAAACCTCACTTTTTGTCATGTTTGTGGAATACGAACCTCGCTTTCCAACTAGGATTATTTTCATCAACTATTTCCTGTTTTTTCTTCCGTGCAGAAGGATATTTATCTGCAGTATTACTGTGAGTGTGATCTGTGGATCTTACTTGTTTTTATAATCTACATCAAAATTTGTGATTGTACTGGTGCATTGCATGGCATCTTCTTCTTCTTTGCGTTCACTCAAATGGACAGCCCAGTCTCTGACATGAATGTTGCTGTGCGCCGTAGGTCCTCCAGGCTTCCATACAGCTTCTGTGCCATTGTTGTGTCCTGTGGCCACATCAGGTTTCTTAGGTTTTCATACATGGGGCAGTGTTGTAGGATATGGATGACTGTTTGACCTCCAGTTTGGCATGTGCACTGGTCTGATGTTCCAATGTGGAGCTTTGTGTAGAGGTGGTGATTCAGGCGGTTGTGTCCTGTTCTGAGCCTAAAAATGACCACTTGTTCAGCTCTTGTCAGTGCATGATGAGCATCATTTTGGACATGGTTGGGGTGTTCCTGCAGCCATTTCTCATGTTGTTGGGCATGGATTATTGTCTTTGCTTCACTGTATGTTGTTGTGTAGTCATTTTGTTGGAGCGCTGCTGCTTTTTTGGCTAGCAAGTCAGCAGTCTCATTGCCAAATACATTGCAGTGGGAGGGAATCCATTGTAGGGCTATTGTATGGGTTTGGCTTAGCGAGATTAGCGCTGAGGTCAGATCATTTAGGTCTTTGTTTTTGCTGGATTTGAGGGCCTGTAGAACAGACAAGGCATCTGTCAGGAAAACGATGTTTTCTGTTGAATGGGGGCTTGATTGGACATGTGCTGCTCCTTCCTGTATAGCTGTAGCTTCAGCCTTGTAATTGGTAGAGAAGACTCCAGTGGGGATTGAGATCTTGTCCTCTTCACCTCCAGGGTACTTTATGTAGATCCCGGCACCACCATTCCTGACTGCCTTCTCAGCTGAACCGTCAGTATATACATGTGTCCAGTCAGTGGCTGGATAGTTGGTCTGGATGTCTTGTCCAGTCAGTGGCTGGATAGTTGGTCTGGATGTGTTCTACTGCAAATGATCTTTTCTCTAGGTCATTCTGTGAGCTCTTCTTGCCAATGCCAGGGATGGCTTCATGGATCTGGAGTGATGTTTCTTCTTCCCAGGCTGGATGTTTTGCACAGCGGGGCAGTTCTTTGGGGTTTTGGTCCTGCATGTCCAGGTTCTTCTTCTCTAGTGACCTTACTTGATGTAGAAAACTCTCCCTTTTCAGCCTCCTTTTCACTGGTTGTGACATTTTGTCTTTCATTGGGTGCTCTGGCAGTCGTCTGAACTTTGCAACCTGGATGAGAAGCTTTGAATCTTTCCTCTGTACAATGGGTGCTAGTCCTGTGATTGTTTCCAGTTCCTTTATAGGTGTAGACTTCATGGCTCCAGTGATCACTCTTGTTGCCTGGTTTTGCACCTTGGTGATCTTGTCAAGGTTGGACTTGGCTGCTGTGCCCCATGCTGATACACCATACTCCAGAACAGGCCGGACTCTTCCTGTGTACATGGTTTTCAGGATTCTTGCATTAGCACCCCATTGAGTTCCTGCTAGCTTGCATGGCATAAAAACAGACATATTTAAGGCTACAGCGCTCAATCTGAGTCTACATCAGCAGTTCAACGAGACGTTGATGTCTCCACCATCATGCAGGCGGCAGGCTGGTCATGCTAGTCAACCTTTGCTAAGTTTTACAAGAAGCCAATCTTGTCTGATCACACATTCGCCTTTGATAAACTGTACTCCATAAGAGCCAGCAAAGTTTCTTTGTATTTTCTGTCAAAGCATTGCTAACCTTCAACCTCTTCAACTACTAAAACCTGCTGTTTATACATCAACTTTAAAATCTCGATTGGGCCGTATCGAATATTAGTGAGGAGACAGAATTTAGAAATTACTTGAGCCTTACCTGTAAAGTAAAATTTGATTGTAATTCAATATTCTAAATGCATGATCGCCCGCCCGTACCTTTCCCTTTGATTCCATCTTCCAGCTAACACACCCTCTCGATTTTCCCCTCTCTATCACTCTTCTCTGTCTCTGACTAACACACCTACAAACTCTCTCTCTCTCTCTCACATTGTCTGCCCGTCACCCTTTCTCTCTTTCTCTCTCAATCTCTATCTCTCTCTCACTTTGTCTGCCCCTCACCCCTTCTGTCTTTCTCTCTTTCTCTCTCACCCCGTCCCACCCTCTCTCTCTCTCTGTCTGTCTAATCTGTCTGTCTGTCTGTCTGTCTGTCTGTCTGTCTGTCTGTCTGTCTCTCTCTCTCTCTCTCTCTCTCTCTCTCTCTCTCTCTCTCTCTCTCTCTCTCTCTCTCTCTCTCTCTCTCTCTCTCTCTCTCTCTCTCTCTCTCTCCCTCTCTTTCTCAGTACATAATATTGTTTTTCTTGGTCCTTGTTCTCAGGGGCGTCAGCTGCAGCAACATGACTTCTCCTCCCAGATCTTCTCCTTAGGCTACTGCCCCAAAGGAGAATGGTTAGCTGTTGGGTAAGACTTGATTTTGTTCTTTTATATCTTCAGTTTTAATACTTGCTTTCGGCTTATAGACAAGTTGCTGCTTGAGAATTTTTAGGAGCTTTGTTTAAGTAATAACTATCAAGAGAAGAAAAGTTACTTTTTAAATGATTATGGATCTTATAGAGAAAGGTCGACTTATTATTATTTTACCTTTTTTAATGGAAATCTCAGCTCCAAAGTCAATTACTTTTCTATTCATCCCTTTCGTTTTATAACTAAAGATAATCAAATGTTATATTATGATTTTATCTCTTCTTCAGCATGGAAAGCAGCAACGTAGAGGTCCTGCATCACTCTAAACCAGACAAGTATCAGCTGCACCTCCATGAAAGCTGCGTGCTGTCGCTCAAGTTTGCCTACTGTGGAGAGTGGTTCATCAGCACAGGCAAAGACAACCTGCTCAATGCGTGGCGCACACCATATGGTGCAAGTATATTTCAGGTCAGTTTACGAAGGCTGTTTTGTAGACTTTAATGAAAATGATTATTATAATAATTAAATTAAACAATTTTTTACATTGATATAATAATAATAATAATAATAATAATAACAACAACAACAATAGTGATAATGATGATGATTATATAAAGAGTGGGAGAAAAAAGACAGGAAAGGAGAAACAACGACAAAGATGATCACGGCAGCAAGATTGATGGTTATAATTATATTGGGACCTCTGGATGTTTTCAATCTGGGCATATCTTTCCGCTGCAGTTAGTCTCATCATGAACAGCCTAAAAGCTTTATGAATGATGAAGTATTTTCAAATAATAATTTCTCTACCTCAAGAAAAATATATATATATTGTAGTTTGCTACTTTACTTTTAGTGAAACAATTTACCAATTCTTTACGTTGTTCTCTTTGTTTCAGTCCAAGGAGCCATCCTCAGTGTTGAGTTGTGATATTTCTGTGGATGACAAGTACATTGTGACTGGGTCAGGAGACAGGAAAGCGACTGTCTACGAGGTGATCTTCTAAGCAGGAACTGCCAGGAGATGGTAGCCAGGATAGCAGCAGTGGCAGGATTGTAAGCCGGCACAACAAAGGCAAGAGAGAGACGCTGAAGGAAAGAACTCCTGGCTGGCTCCAACCAATGAAAAGCTCATAGGAGTATACATCTATGCGTTTTTTAATCGCTGTATGTTCTTCTGAGCTGTAACTAGAGCAGCCTATCCAGTGCCAGGACTTTGTATGCTGCTATCTTTGGCACTTCTGAAACCACGAGGTGGAGTTAAATGCCAACTGAGGTGCTGCTTCTCATCATTTTATTCAGTGGATTGGACTAATTGATTTTGTCATCCGAGAAAATCAAGCAGGAAAACTCTTGTACTACTAAGCCAAGATGAAGACATTAATCTTGGTGATTTAAAGAAAATTACGATTTTCTCATATGACCACCTGTTGCTCTTTAACCTTCCCCCCCCCCCCCCCCCCCCAAAAAAAAAAAACAACAAAAAAACAATGGCCTCAAAATAACCTTATGTTATGGAGTAGGCTCACTCCTCTTATCTTCTGTTAAATGTTTAGGCTTAATATTTCTTCACCTCTCGGATTTCCCTTTTAGTTCTTGAGGTTCAACAGTAAATGTGTGGCTCGCTCTGAAAAGATAATTGTTTAGAGCTTCTTTGGCCATTCTGGAGAATTTTATCCAATGTTGAGGACATCTTGATGTACTATCTGTGAAATTGTCTCTTCATGGATTATTCAAAACACAAGGATTACATTGGATGTGGATATTTGGTTAAGCACAACTTCTGTATTTGGATTATAATTTCACATTGCTTTTCTCTGGAAAAGGAATGGATTAGACACAGGGGCGTAAAGCTTTTCCTTACTCGAGATGAGGATTTGGTCTGTTTGTTAAATTAAAAACAACTACATAGATTTAGAAATTTTTTATTTTGTGTGTTTGTGTGTAGCCAATGATCTTACCAATTGTCATAAACATGTTGCAGAACCTTTAAACTGTTGTCAACATGTGTATATTGACGTTACAAGATTTTTAAATGTACATTTGTAAAAAAATTTTTAAAAGTGTGTGCATTTTGTGCTATCTGAGAAATGAAAGGATTGAAAAGGAGTTTAAAAAAAAGTAAAGATTAAAGCCTGCTGGGTTTTTTTCCTCAGTCCAAATTATAAAATCATAAGTCAGGGACTTACTTAGTAGAGTATCTATGGCAGTGCATAAGGTTATGATACCAAGAGGTAAGTCATAATTATTAGTGTTTTAGCCTCATTCACTATATTTTTACTCTATGTCCAAGCCACAGTATGTGACTAGTGGGAGAGTTAAATTTTCTTCTAAGTACTTCTGACTAACCTTTCAATCTGGTCTAAAACTTTTTTTTATTTAAGTATGTTTTGCTTTAGTCTTGTACAGTTCTTTCGTTTCTGCCTAATTATTTGGACAATTGGTATTGTTTCATGTGACTGGATTATGTAACAGTAAAACATGCTGCCCTTACACTACCATTATCTAATAAAGCAAAGAGACCATTTGTCATGGCACAAAAATACAATTTTAGAACATAATTTCTACAACCCTCATAGTTTTTATCCTTTTTAACATTCAGCTAGGGTTAAATTCCTTTTTTAATTGTGACATAACAGTGTCTCCCTCCCTTTAAAAAAATAATGTTCTCACTGATCTCTGACCGTCTTTTTTCTTTAAGTTGATTTTTCTGCTCGACTCTGTCCCTCTATAGCTATTATATGGCTCATCCCCTAGAGTTGTCTGCTTCTATTTAGAAGGTCCCCCATTTTGATTTCTATCTGGCTTTTACGTTTCCTAATGGTCGAGTCTTTCACTCTCTCTCACTCTCTCTCTCACTCTCACTCTCTCTCTCTCCCTCTCCCCCTTCCATCTCTCAAAATCTCTGATTTAAATAAGCAAAGAAGGGCATTTGTAACTGCTACTTATATTCAAGTCAGGTATATAGCATGCTTTTAATTCTAGTGATCAATGTGCTTCTAATATATTTTTTTAAATATCTCAATTTAACAGGTGTGCATATATTATATTAAGGCAAAATATATGAAGAGAAAAAAAATAACATTACGATTTAATGATTTATATTATCTGTATTTCATTGGAAAAAAAAGACGAGGTTAGAAACTTTTTTTTTTAGATGAGGGTAATGGGTGTTTTCTTTTTATGGTAATATATAGAGTAAAGACTGTTTCTATGTTGGTGAAATCCCATTGACATGTCTAGGACTAGTACTATTATTGTTTCCCAAATATTTTTTTCATCTGAAAAATTCATTTCAAATTTAAAGAATTAAGTGTAATGGTTAATAATGTACTAATCCTTTTAGTATCACTTTTACGGCTCTAATTGAATTGAGTAAAATATTTTTTGTTATGAAGGCAGCAAGCGATTATTATGGGTATTTCTGAATAAGATTATTACTTGGACTACTTCTGCTTTGATATTGAAGAATGATAGGTGAAAGACTGTGTGCAGCCTGTTTTGATGTGTGACTGAGAGAAAGATTGCCGATGATCTTTATTTGCTGCTCATTCAGTAGAGGAAATTTTCATTTAAGAAAAATAGTTCCTCTTTCTTGCTGTAAATATTGCCAAGCCTTAATCCTGAAAAGAAATGAAATTAAAAACTTGCATTATCCTAAAACGGCATTTCTTTCTAAAAAGGCTTGCTCAAAAAAGAGGAAGGTAAAGCACTTGACTAATTGAAAGAACCTGTGTAACCAAAATGTATTTATAATGATCAATATATGATAATTTAGAGATCCAAGCCTTCTTATTTTGATGAAGTTAAAATGGGGAATAAGTAGTTGACATATGTGGGCTACCAGGTTTCCATTTTCAATTTCATAAAATTCACAATTATATTTTGGAAATAGTACTGAAGTTCATTCACCAGCAGCATCTGCTTTATTGATAAAAAGATATATTAATTTGATCATTGAGAATCTTGTTGTCAAGGTGATCAGTGTGTCTGCTTATCTACGTCTGTTTCCCAAACATGGCACTTGGTGAAACATTTATACAAACTTGACATTTTTTTCTTTTCTGTATGTAAACATTGCTGAAGTTCAGAAATTTGCCAACTGGCAATGATGCTGTTTTACTAATGTAAGACAATGTACAGAATGGCCTTGTTTGAAACCCCATATTTTTTTCCACCATGTGTACTTTTTAAGTCTTAATTTTTATTGCTTTGTTCATACTTTTATTCTTTAAAACGTTTTTTACATAATTATATCCTTGTAAATATATCCTGTTCAAAGGGATATTTGATATGCCTGCCAGCCTAGTGTGGTGTATATATATATTTTTAAATGTTGAATATTTAGACATAATATTGACTTTTTTGTATCCATCTTTTAAATTTTGGATTTGAATCAGAAGACGCTAACTGCCGTTCCATATCTATGACACAGTCCTGCTATGTTCTTAAAAGAAAAGTGTTACTTGTCCAAAACTCTTGTATTCTGTAATGTGGCTGTTCCTAAGGTTTTGCATAGTTTCCTTTAGCCAGTGGCCAATTTCTCTATGATACTGAGCACAGAAATGAAAAAGTGCTTGTATCTAATCAGTAGTTGATTGAGTAGTGTTGCCAGGTTAGAAAGGATACGTTTTTTTTTGTTTTTTGTTGTTTTTTTTTGGGGGGGGGGGGGGGGGGAGATTTATGGTGCAAAAAAAAAAATTTCCATTCTAAGCAATATGTAGTTTTGACACTCCAGATTGATAATTATAACTTGTATGTGAAAGCCTCGCAAATTTGAACTTTCAATACTTCCTAACGAACATTACTGGAAGATGTTATCTAAAATTTAGTACAGAAAAAAAACCCAACACACTTTTACAATGTTTTAGACCTTTAGTTAATGACAAGGAGTAGGATTAATTAATTTGCCTCATTTTAATACAAGAGTCAAGACACCTAAATCAACATAAACAACTTAAAACTTTGTGCCCTTTAAAAATTGAAATGACACATACAATATATTTTACCTGTTGGTTCTATACAGTTTATTTAGACATGTAGGCTTTCTGTGAAAGCAACATCTGTTAACTTTCTGGTCTTATGTACAATTGCCCTTTTGCTGCTTACAACAATACTAAAGGAACAGAATTTTAGCAATGCGTTCGTAAAAAATAAGTTGACGTTTTTTGCTGCCCCAGCTATTATTTTGTTGTTTTGTTTCTACTCCTCTAGAATGATTTCCCTTCCCGAAAATCCTGTCTTTTTGCTTTCTGTCCACAGTTTCTATTGATGTCATGGTAATGTGAAAGTGATGTCCAGTCTTCACTTTTGTTTTGTGTTACACTATATTAATGTTTCTTTTATTTCATTTAGCTAGTTCTAAACTGGGAAATGTTTACAAGTGTGAACTAAATGTTGTTATCAAAGTTTGACAGTAAAAATATATAAAAAAAAGAAAATCTAGGGACTTAATTTTTTCTGACTGTTATTTTTGTGTGTGTGTTTAAAGAAGTGTTTTTGTAATTTGTGTCTTTTTTCCTATAGACCATTCAAGCTTCAATCTGAGGACCATTCAGTCTCTATCTAGCTCTTTTGCTATCTCGTCTCCTTTTTTTTTCCTGTCTGTGTACCTCTGTCTCTCTGTCCGCCCTCTCTCTATCCCTCTATTATTTTTACTGTCTCTTGATATCCCTACCTCTCTCTTTTTTATCTGTCTCTCTTAGGCCTCACTTTCTCTCTTCTCTATCTGACTATCAATCTACCCATTAACTATTAACTTACTACCTATCTACATTTACTGTAACACAACACATATACCAAGCTACAAAAATATTTATCATGTGTTGCAGACAGCAAAGCCCCCCTCTTGTATCTAGTCCCAAGCTGCCTGAACTTAACCCAGATAACCTGCCTAGTCCATTCACTAAAGCTCCTTGTGTGCCTCTTTTGGAGGAAAAGCCCCTCTTATTGATTTATCCAAAGCGGATAATGAAGAACTGAGGTTGGTAATACAGTATGTTACAGGGGCAGCTGTGCTTCTGAGGGTATAAGAATGTTATTAAAAGCAAATGTTCTCTGCACTTTTATCTTTTTATCTATCTATCTATCTATCTATCTATCTATCTATCTATCTATCTATCTATCTATCTATCTATCTATCTATCTATCTATCTATCTATCTATCTATCTATCTATCTATCTATCTATCTATCTATCTATCTATCTATCTATCTATCCTTTTTTTCAATTTCTCATGGGTAAAACTTGAAACCAGTAGATATTTATCTTTGGCGTTCTGTCTACTAATCTATCTATATTTCTGTGTGTGTCCAAAATATCCCAAAGGAGTTTGTTTTAATACGAACCTTTAAAGTAAATGAATGACCACATATATGCAACATTCGGGCACAACAAGGAAGATTGCGTGTGCAAACTTCAAACGTGTTTTGTATCTTCGAAGTACCAAAACACGAGTTGATAGCGCATTGACTATTACTGTAGAACATTCCTAGAAAGCAAAACAGTTAAAACTTATGAAAAGAAAACTACTCTCTATCTATTGGTATTTTATTTCTCATTAATTAATGTATGTAATATAAAGTTGGATCTAAATGGCGTCTTAGTAGCATCGGAGCATCAGGCCATCATTTGAAATGAATTTCCTAGACGATTAACGTAACAATGACAGGAAAATGTGAATAATCAATCGTGGCTTACAACGACAAGCCCTCAAAATTTGACTTTCTTACACTTGCTGCAAAAAAAGGGGGGAAAGCTCGCTAAGTGAAAATAATAATGTGGTCAAATGCAAACTATAAAGTCCGATACATGCAATAATTATATGTACACAATTATGTCATAAGATACACATTCCAATGGGGACTTGAGTCCAGCATAGGCTACCTTCGTTGCATGCCAAGAGTTCATGAAAAAAAGAGAAGAGCAACGATTTGAACAAAGTTGGTCATTTTTTTCGCGAATCAAGGGTAACATTGATGAATTGATGAAGCATAAACATTTTTATAAAGTAGCATCGGAGCATCAGGCCATCATTTGAAATGAAATTCATGATCGATTGACGTAACAATGACTGGGGGAAATGTGAATAATCAATCGTGGCTTACAACGACAAGCCCTCAAAATTTGACTTTCTTACACTTACAGCAAAAAAGGGAGGAAAAATATGGCTAAGTGAAAATAATAATGTGGTCAAATGCAAACTATAAAGTCCGATACATGCAATAATTATATGTACACAATTATGTCATAATATAATAATTCTACTGGGGACATGGTCCAGCACAGGCTACCTTCGTTGTATGCCAAGAGTTCATGAAAAAAAAGAGGAGAGCAACAATTTGAACAAAGTGGGTCATTTTTTTTCGCGAATCAAGGGTAACATTGATGGATTTCTTTTTCATTTTTAGCATTGATTATGAGGGGGAGGGGGCAGTACACATGTAGAACATTAGCTTTCGACGCAGGGGGTCCGTGGTTCGGGCCCTGCATGGCGACTTCGTCGCCTACTGGTTGCGTACTGTCTGAGATAGTTATGGTATCCCTGCTCTGTCTTTGTGTGACAGCACGTAAAACTAGTCAGATGTTAGTTTTAGGACCCGTCCACAATACAGCATATACATTGACGACATTGGACGCTATGCAACAACACACTAACACCACACATGTATACGAAATGATACTTACAGAGCGTTTTTCAGTTCAGATATATTATTTATCAACATAAGAGAGATGAAATAAATTTGCTGTTTCGATCGCAATGCTCTTTACTCACTCTTAAACGAAATTGAATTCAAGTTCGTTATTTAAGTCTCTAATTGTATTGCGTAACAGGGGATTTTTCTATTTAAAAATTATGCATCAATAGAATAAGAGGAAATTCGTTATTTAAGTCTCTAATTGTATTGCGTAACAGGGGATTTTTCTATTTAAAAATTATGCATCAATAGAACAAAAGGAAAAAAATTCGCTGCTTTGACTACCTTTACTTTGTATTCATTCGCAAGCATAATTGAGTGAAAAGCCTTCGTTGATATTTACTCAAAATGGCAGTCTAACTTGCTGATGGAGTTACATGACTTTTGTACTGTCTTCACAGGCCTGTCGTGTAGACGAAATTGAAAGCCGTGAGTGAAGAAACTTTCAATGTGTCCATATTTCAGTGTAGCATGTATTATCCTCATTCGCATGTTTTCATTTTCTGTCTCTCTCTAACTATTTTTTCTCTTCTTTATTCTATCAAATTGTGTCCACATGTGACTCTTTATGCAAATGACAATCTTTTACGTGTGCAATGGCTGTTTAAAAAAAATAGTGTCCTCATTGGCTCAGCGTGCATATAACACCTCATTCTGTTTGAAACACTTTGCCAGTATCTCTCGAGAGATGTAATTTGCCGAAAGACAGTCACTTCAATGGCTATTTTTTCTTCTTTCAAAGAAGGCATTATTGCCACAGAGCGGTCGAGAGCAGTGGAGACAGGGGGAAGGGCACTTCACTCGGTAACAAGGAGAAGATAATCGTTGCTTGGCAGTGGGCGCGTTTAGCATGTTGTGGATAGGGATAGCGAAAAAACGAGGGGTTAGGGAATGAAAACGGAGAGAGAGAGGTGAGAAGACGAAATAAAGTTAAGGGGCGGGGAGAGGTAGAGAGAAACTGGTAGAATTAGAAACGACAAACTGAGGATGAAAGAAGAATTTGGAAAGACACCCAGACAGACAGAAAAACAGACTTAGAGGAGATCAAAATTGAGACAGAAGCAAAATGAGAAAAAGAGAACACAAGAGCGAGGAAAGGAGATACAGACAAACAGATAAATAGATAAAGAGAGAGAGGGAACAACCGACGGGCAGACAGAGACATGAGGCGCGGGTGTTGCAACGGTAGTGAGAGCAATGCGTCGCATACAATCATGTGGTTTGATGTGGTGATTAAATTTTGAATCTGCATACAGCTTTAATCCTATAGCTTGCTATGATATATTTTTATGCACAGCATACTACTACATGACTGGTACAACCCTGTGTAGTATACATTACCGTTGCGGATGTACGCCACATGAAATAGGTGCATTTTTTTAAATTATGCATATTTCATGCTATGAAATAGTTGGTGTGTTGTACGGTGATTTTACCCTAACCTAATGACAGCGTATAATATATGTGTTCCAATTGAGGAATAAAGCATTAGAAAACACACATAAGCCAGAGTTGTCAGGAAAATAATAACACATCCCGTAAGGAATTTAAAAGCCTTCTTGTGACAACAAAAGCCACAGGTTTTTAGTGCTTTCGATTTCCGAGCAGGATGTATGAGGTTTCAATCTAAACTGGTGTCCAAAAATTAATTATCGAGAAGCCTAAAGTACTCAAAACTAATCGGAGATTATTTTCACAACCTTTTATACATGTACAAGGATTATTTATTACATTGACATGACCTTTGCTATAAAGAAATGTCGGATAAGAGAAATCGTTTTGGGGATCATAGTATGCAGGACCCCATACAGTCTATTTGGCAAGAACCACACATTTAGATATGCCTTATTAGTAGGACAGATTTGTGACATCATCGTGAGGTTTTTTGATAAAAAGCACCAATATTCACGCAATCACATGTGGGATATATTCAAAAATTTTAGTATCATGCCAAACGGATTTTTTCTCGCAAGCCCGTAAATCGTAAATTCCAAGATGGCCGCCGTTCAAGACCAAAAATCTGTAAATTGTAATAATTTTGTGAGAAATTGGCACAAAAATATAAATGATGAGTCATTCCGTAAGTTTTTAGACATAAATAACCCAATGAAAACATTCTTTATTGGTAACATGATTTTGAAATGCCATTTCGATCAGTCGTGTACAATCCGAGATGACTGCCACCTGAGACAACAATTTGTATCTTTCTGATATCTTTTCTATAGTTGACACACAAAAAAACGTAAATGAAATTTTTTTGGGTGCGTTTACTTAGGGACATAAGGGGCCTTTATGTTATTACGAAACTACATAGTGGAGCATCTTCCATTTTAAAATGGGTTTTTACTAGGAATGGGTGGCAGATGTGGGCTATTTTTAAACGACACCTAATTGGTGTCATTGTTGTCACATTCCCCCATCATAATCACAGAGTGGTTTACATCTAAGAGCTTCATTGATAGTTGTGCTAAATTCGCATAGTCACCTACACTATCATTGCATCCAAATCTCAATAATTCAGAACTCGATGCCACCGCTCTTGGCAGCTGTGACCACTTGCTGCTTTCGCTGGTGGTATGATCAGTCTTTGGTGGTGAACATGTGCTTCTTTGCCGGATTCACAGTTGTTTCTGTGCACATGCCGTCGTATAGAAATACAACAACATTCGCACTGGGTGACACATTCAGTAACTCACGTACTCGTTGTCTTTCATTCTTAAAATCTATCGTGTCAAAACGTGCATAGAAGTTGTTTACTTCATTTGCATATTCAATTTCATTTGGAACATTAATACATGTTTTAGATTATATATAGCCTGTCATTTGTTTCATAGCTTTCCATGCATTCTTGGGATCATTAGAGCTGAAGGAATGTTCTAGTTTTCCTTTATATTTCTCTTTGTCTGACTTAATTTGTTTCTTTAGCTTTCTGTTCAACACTTTAATTTCCTCTTTATTGTTTGCCAGAAATGCTTCCCTTTTTTCCACAAGTATTTCCTTCAGCTCTTTTGTTACCCATTGTTTATTGTTCGGGTAACTTTTCACAGTTTTTTGTTTCACAACTATTTCTTCACAAAACTTAATATAATGACAGCGTATAATATATGTGTTCCAATTGAGGAATAAAGCATTAGAAAACACACATAAGCCAGAGTTGTCAGGAAAATAATAACACATCCCGTAAGGAATTTAAAAGCCTTCTTGTGACAACAAAAGCCACAGGTTTTTAGTGCTTTCGATTTCCGAGCAGGATGTATGAGGTTTCAATCTAAACTGGTGTCCAAAAATTAATTATCGAGAAGCCTAAAGTACTCAAAACTAATCGGAGATTATTTTCACAACCTTTTATACGTGTACAAGGATTATTTATTACATTGACATGACCTTTGCTATAAAGAAATGTCGGATAAGAGAAATCGTTTTGGGGATCATAGTATGCAGGACCCCATACAGTCTATTTGGCAAGAACCACACATTTTTAGTTCATCTTTCAGGCCCGTCTTTACGAAGACTTAATTTGAATAAGGCCCAAAGCAATAATAGCCTGGGATGATCTTGACCGTACGCTGTAAAGTGGTAAAAAATCACTCCCCAAAAAACAACAATCCAATGCAAACAGTACAAATTAAATAATGTAAAGAAAATGCTTCAACGGAAATCAGAAAACGCTGATACCTTAGTCGATAAGATCGCGTAACTAGAGAGTAGGAAGTCTACGGTTCAAATCTTAGCCTTGATACCCTCTCTATTAAGGGCTCTTAGGGAAAACACGAGATGTTAAACTGACAAACTGATCTAAAATTACACTGGAAACCAGAAATAATTGGATTCCTAGTTCTCATTCAGGTTATGGGTTTTGCTAGGTCTTACATGGGCAGCTGCTGCTCTTCTCTCGTTTTTAAGTTGGCATCCATTTTTTAAGCCTAAACTTTAGACATAAAAAACCTAGCAAGGTCTAGCTGTTAAAAGTCAATGTCGACCCGTATGAGGATAACACATCTCGCGTAATTGGGTTCCCAAAAGGACAATGATGGTCTTTATTGCCTTCATATTGTTCTGTGTGTTAGCGTGTCTCAAAGCCAGCTCAATAGCTTCGGTGGCGAGGAAAACAGGTATTTGTTGCAGCATCATTCTGGTATGATGAGTTAGATCGAGATCGTGTTCTTCGTGTCCTAGCCATATGTCTAGGCGGGAGGGGTCCTAATGATCTTACAATGTCACCTGAATCCTTTTCATCCCATTATCAAAGTCTCTCATGTATCAAATTTGTCATTACCGTTTTCTTTATCGTAATCTTCATCTTTTTCCAGACGGCAGCAGCTGGTTTATCGTCAGCAACTAGGTTAAATCGCGGACTAAAAAAAAAATTTTACCGTCTGCCACAAAAAGCCAGAGCGGGGATATCAGGACTGCCTATCACATTATATAATAGATGCTAGCTCAACCAGTAGGGATTGAACCAGGGCCTTCCGAATTACACGTGTAGAAAGCGCATGCTCTACCAGATCTTCACAATCTAGATATGCCTTATTAGTAGGACAGATTTGTGACATCATTGTGAGGTTTTGTAATAAAAAGCACCAATATTCACGCAATCACCTGTGGGATATATTCAAAAATTTTAGTATCATGCCAAACGGATTTTTTCTCGCAAGCCCGTAAATCGTAAATTCCAAGATGGCCGCCGTTCAAGACCAAAAATCTGTAAATTGTAATAATTTTGTGAGAAATTGGCACAAAAATATAAATGATGAGTCATTCCGTAAGTTTTTAGACATAAATAACCCAATGAAAACATTCTTTATTGGTAACATGATTTTGAAATGCCATTTCGATCAGTCGTGTACAATCCGAGATGACTGCCACCTGAGACAACAATTTGTATCTTTCTGATATCTTTTCTATAGTTGACACACAAAAAAACGTAAATGAAATTTTTTTGGGTGCGTTTACTTAGGGACATAAGGGGCCTTTATGTTATTACGAAACACATAGTGGAGACATCTTCCATTTTAAAATGGGTTTTTACAAGGCAGATGTGGGCTATTTTTAAACGACACCTAATTGGTGTCATTGTTGTCACATTCCCCCATCATAATCACAGAGTGGTTTACATCTAAGAGCTTCATTGATAGTTGTGCTAAATTCGCATAGTCACCTACACTATCATTGCATCCAAATCTCAATAATTCAGAACTCGATGCCACCGCTCTTGGCAGCTGTGACCACTTGCTGCTTTCGCTGGTGGTATGATCAGTCTTTGGTGGTGAACATGTGCTTCTTTGCCGGATTCACAGTTGTTTCTGTGCACATGCCGTCGTATAGAAATACAAAATATGCCTTCAACACAGACAAATTATTGTTGTTAAAGGTCGATGGGTTCGTTAAAAAGGTAGAAAATACATCATCGAAAGACGTCCATGTATCGAATGTAGTCTTTTATTCTCCATGAATTTCCCAAATCTTCAATGACTTGAACAGGAGCAGGAAACTCTTTGGCTAATTTCACTTGAGTAAATAGCTATGTATCTTGATCAGCCAAATAATTCCCGTTTGTTTACTTAAATAATACAGTCATGTATACCAAGATCCAGTCAGAGCATTTTAAACAATGTTGCACGTGAATTACCATGCATACGAAAAAAAACAGTGAACCAAAATCTTTTAACGAATGAAGTCTCAATCGAGTTCAGAGTTATTCATCATGCGACTTGATATGCTGATTAAATTCCAAGATTTTGCTTTTTTTTTTTTTTATCTATTTTGGAAAGCCCACAACCTGGCTTTTCACCTGGGACCACACGCACACACACACACACGCACACGCACACACTTTAGGAGTGTTGATATCGCAGGAAAGCATTAGAATTAGAATTAGAAGTCCAATTTTCTCCAGGAGGTTTCCTTGTGCACGAAGGTAAGCGGTTACTCTCTGCAATAACGATCGAGTAAACATGCAAAGCAAAACAAAACAAAACAAAAAACAGTAAGCTGGATAGGGAAGACAGTTAAGTTGTGGCAAACCCCCAAATCTGTATTGCGTTGGGTGGTGTGCGGGATCATAACTAGATGGTTTTTTGAAGACTTTGCTATGAGTTTAGATCCTTGAATGAAGGTTCAGGGAGAACTGACTAGACCAATCAAATGCACCACGAGCATACTGTGTATGCATAAGTAAAATACGACAATGGCTTTGGTGCTTTCGTTCACTTACTTGAAGATATGAAAAGTGTTGGGGATTTTCTGGTTTTTAGCAGTCAAGACATCGAGTCTCCAGCTGCAGCCCAAAGTGTGCGTGTAAATCCACAAAATAGCCCAGGACCAGTATGACAAGTACACGATTGAGTAGTAATTTAGCTATCAACATTCTGTTCTTGGTCACATCAGTAAAAATCAAATGCCTTTTGTTCGACCAACCACCATCTGGATTTCCACCGAAGACAAAGCATCTGTTACATCATTCCAGAGTGATTGTCATTGTTCTCAAGGTGAACGTTCATTGCTACTCAAGCCACCGGTGGAAGTTTGGACAAGTTCGCCAAACATGTTTGGAAAACTGTTTGGAACAAAATCTGAACTAATCGAGGGTCTGGAAAGGTCCGATCAGCATATGGAGAGTTCACTGATTGACGCATTATCTTATTTTGACGACATAGTGTATAGTGTAGATACAGGCGGTATCTACCCTCAGCCATAGACTCAGAGTTTGTGTTTTGCCCTATCAGGGCTCGTCAATGCGGCTACAGTGGTATTCGAACCAGGGACCTGCGGCTTGCAAGTCGAACGCTCTACCAACTGAGCTATCTGGTTCGGTGATAGAGTGGCGTAGCGAGTCATGTGTATCGTGGGCGCCACAGGCTGTCATTAAAAGTGTTGAAAACCATTGGTGTACTTTTTTTTTCAAAAAATATACCTCACATAATATTCAAACGTACATCGAATGGCAGCTGCGAAATATAACCAGAATTGACATTATTTCCGATGTGTACCTTTACAACGAATGGTGCTTAAAGTTAACCATTGGATGGATAAGACGAAGTGGCATTCGTCTTGACTTGTGGGGCATCATAAGTAGAAAACAGTGATGGTGAAAAGGAAGTCTAGACATGTCGTCAGAATATGCTGTGTTTTTCTCTTCGCCACTACATATCATTTCTACCACATACTTCAAGTGTCGGACAACAGGGTGTCCTTCGTGCATATTAACAAACAAAGAAACCGTTTTACACATTCATGTTGCGCACCATGAACCCAGTGTTCTTGCGCTGATGGTATCGAACGGTGTTTGTCTTGGAGACCCCGAAGTCTGGATCGTGATCAGCACTGTTAAAAGTTAAGTACATTCCTTCTCACGAAATTGACAAGGAATTTGGTTCCGAAAAGTCGCGAGCACTTCTAGTGTTCCGTGCCTTTATGGTTTGTGACACTGTGTCCTAGATAGGTGGGTCAGGAAAACAGACTGCATTCGAGATAAGGTAGCCTTTCAAAGACGTCACACTGTAATTACTACCTAGTTGAAGGACCCATCGCAGCCCCGCGACAGCGGACAAAACGAGTGTATAACAGGTGGAAATATGCGATTCAGATTCCTGTTCATTATTCAATCATTCCATTTCCAGACAGATAAACAAAAACGTAACACTGTTGGGAAACGCGGTGACAAAGTTCCGGTGCAAAAAAAAAATAATGTAGGGGACTCTTCTATACAAATGTATTAAACTTAAAGCAGCTCCTAAATTCTAAATTCACACCACTCTGTCATGAGTGTAGCTGCGGCAACAATAAAGGCAATAATATGGTATATTTACCTCTCAGATCTGGTGACAAATCATTGTTAACGGGCCATCAAAAGTTGAGAAGAAGTGTTGTGAGGGTGCTTTTGTACATCATGCCCCTGTGATTTGGAATGCATTGCCACTGCCCCTGAGAAATGCCTCTTCATTGCAGCAATTTAAGGCAGGGCTCAAGACCTATATTTTTTTATTTTTACCTTAATGAGAGCCCTTCTTTTTCAATGTGATTATTCATTATTGCTTATCTGTGAAACGTTGAATGTGTAGCAAGTGAGCGAGCGAGTTGTGAATGGTTGCATGTTTTCTTACGTGTTGCATGTTTGCTTCTTTGTTATGCATTGTAAAGCGCTTCGAGCCATGTTCTTGGAAGAAGCGCTATATAAATGATCTTCATTATTATTATTATTATTATTATTATTATTATTATTATTATTATTATTATTATTATTATTACCCTTATTGTCTAACGTGTAAGCATTAACGCTTGTACTGCATACTCACCGGATCAAATCAAACACCCTATTACTCATCGACAAAAATTAAGCATTGAGAACTATTGCCATATACAATCTGAGCATGTGCCCATAATGGGTTAAAGGCATGTGAGACATCAACATTAACCCTATGTATGCTCGTTAATGGAAATGCTCATTAAATGACAATGTCGCTCTGAATACACAGTGTACTGTTAAATGCACAACAAATTGCCTTTTGTGGATCAACGAAGTTTATCTTATCTTATCTTATCTTATCTTATCTTATCTTATCTTATCTTATCATTATTATTATCTTATCTTATCTTATCTTATCTTATCTACCTACTAGCGTTGCAGGCCTATAACATAGTTTTTTTTTTTTCGTTCGACCCTTTACTGACGCAGACCGTTTTACCTAGAGTCCGTTGTTCGAGTTAACATAAGGTACATATAACATGATGCACATGATTGTACTTACACCATTCTTGGTTTTATTTGTGGAAAATTGAATTCACGCGGCCCACACGAGAGCAGCTCACACCAGCATTCGAAAGTGACTTCATAACTCAAATATTGTGATATCATATAGTGCAGTTGTTGCATTTAATGGGGTGTGCTGAGGTTTAGCTAAATAGAACTCCCACCCCCCTTAGACAATCTCGGAGATGTATATCATATTGAAAGAGCTGCACCAATAGCGAAATTAATCGGGCAGAGTTAGAGAGCAAGGCGTCTGATCTGGAGGTTGCTGGTTCAATTCCCAAGCAGGCTGTAACGTTCCCTCTCGTTTTGTTCGGTGTAAATGAAATAAAATGTGACCAGATCCCGCCCTGGGGTCCTATCGTCGTAAAGTTTCCTCCTTTAGGACTTGGGAGACGTTAAACTATGAAAAATCAGAGACGGTTTTGTTGCATTTTATGACCACCTGAACATAAGAAAGAGAGAGAGAGAGAGAGAGAGAGAGGGGGGGGGAGCGAGAGAGAGAGGGGGGGAAGAGAGAAAAAGAGAGAGAGAGAGGAGGAGATCCAACGCAAAACCTGAAAGGAATCATACGCAGTCATTGCGAATGATTATGTTCTTTCTTTTATAATTTTTGAAATGCACTCTTTAAAAACATGATAAAAATATAGCTTTTTGTTTCTCTATCTGAACCATTATTTTTTAATGTGGGTTCAACTCTTACACGGGAGCCAGAAAGCTCAGTGAGCAATGTTCTCGACCGACAATAACAGTGTTTTAGCCTCCATGTTAGCTGCTGGTGCCGCGAGATAGGATTTTAATACAAATAATGAGAAACTTACGTAAAACTCATCAAAAATAAATTGCTTCTAATCTCGCTATGATAATAATTATCTCCTTAGCCATCTCCACAGCCTGCTTGCTGATTATGTAATTCGGAGCCAATTTGATGTGAAATCCAGACATGTCTTGTTTGCGCATCTGACTGGGGCCACACACGTTGAGCTACTTGCTCTTGTTTGTGTTGCTGTTGTTGTTGTTGTTGTTGTTGTTGTTGTTGTTGTTGTTTTTTGTGTTTTTGTTGCTGCTGCTGCTGTTGCTGTTAATGCTGTCGCTGTTTGACTTAACTGCAGCTGGTGTTGTTATAAAAATAAGTCTGTTGCTCATGTGCATGTATTATCATTAGAATAACGAAAAATTCTCAGCGAGATTAAAGTAGGGCCTTACAATAATATTATACCATTTTCTTACAGTTTAAAATTTGCAGTGGGCGGGGTTGGGGGACCTTTGTGCCGCCGTGTGTAATATTGATTCTAATCTAAACTAGACAGGCTAGTCTGATAAGATATAATGCATGTATTTAGAAGACTGTTGTAGAGTGGCAAGATGCCAATCAGAAGGCCTGAAGGTTGATATTATTTTACGTTAAATGCGCGTATATAATTATTGAGTGGAAAATGATTAATGATCCGCCTCGTGTGGTAGATAGAATCATAATAGAGGGAAGGTAAAAAGAGGGAAGAGAGAGAGAGAGAGAGAGAGAGAGAGAGAGAGAGAGAGAGAGAGAGAGATGTACACACAATAATTTATCGAACAAGGGAAGAGAAAAAAAAAACATTACAGAACGCAAACAACATAATAGAAACATGGGCATGCGATCTCAGTTATTTTAAGTCTGTGGATTAGGTGTAATAGATCTAATAGTGTTTTAATACACTGTCAATTAATTAAAAGTAGAAAATTAGAAGTTCTCTCTCTCTTCTTTGCTCTCCCCTTCTCTCTCGACATCTCTCTGTTTCTCTCTATCCCCTCTCCCTCCTATCACCGTCCCCTCCCCCCCCCCCTCGCATTCCCCCTCACACACATACACTGTCTCTTCCACATCTGTCCACAAGTCCACTCATATCTGTGGGATCCAATTTCTTCTCTATGTGTCTAATATCGCTGTATGTAACACTGAAGCATGAATAATGCAAGATAGAGACCACGGGGGACTCAGCGCTTAGGTTCCGGTTTGTCGGCTTCTCCATACTCTACATTAGTTCCCCCCTCTCTAGCTTTTGTCCCCCTCCACTCCAGACCCCGCTAGGACTGTGCAAATATTGACCCGCCAAATGGCTGTTTACTCATCAGATATGAGCGTATTCTGGCTGAAAGATTCCCCAGTGTTTACAAATAGCCCACACAGCTCCCGTCTCACAAAACTATCTCTACGGGGGGGAAATCCACGTTATTAATATCAGCGGCGGTTAAACCACTGTGCCGGAAACATAAAAGTGTGGATGATAAGGAAAAGATAAATGGAATGCGGTATAATCTAAGCATTTTAGTCTGATAAAATACAGACTGAAATTGTTAATGAGGCTTAAATGTGTAAACCTGTGGCGCATAGTCATTTGGAAAGAAGTCAAATTTGTTAGAGGTTGGTCTTGGGACCTGTCCGCGATATAGCCTAGTTGTAGACGATAAGAAACCAACCATCCAAACATAACCATCCAACCGGTAGCACTGTTTGTGATATCTAAAGCAGACATGGACTCCATTTTGAGCATTTGACATTTGAATCATGTTAGTGATACATGTATTTGAGGGAATACATTCCCTGATACATGTATTTGAGGGAATACATTCCGTGATACATGTATTTGAGGGAATACATTCCGTGATACATGTATTTGAGGGAATACATTCCGTGATACATGTATTTGAGGGAATACATTCCGTGATACATGTATTTGAGGGAATACATTCCGTGATACATGTATTTGAGGGAATACATTCTTGCACATTGAATTTCTCTACTAAGTAGTGGAGACATGTTGGACACTTGTATTTGATTCACGAAACTTATTGAAATAACACCAGTTCCAGGTTGTTATCAACGAGACGCTTTAGCAATACTTACAAATAAGGCTGTTGCTGCTGAGCATTTATGTGGAAAAGGAATATTAGACTGCACTTCGAGTGATTTCATTTAATCGAAAGAAAAAGAGAATCTGAAACAAGTCCAGTTAATGTAAGTTTGACAAATAATCACAGTTATCTCAAAACACTATTAGCTTTTTTTTTTCTTTTCTTTGAAACAGATAACGCATCAGTGACAATAGAAAAATTTATGAAAAAGAAACAAAATGTTTAAATCTTGATTGCGTGGTAACTGGTTGAATAGTTAGCACACATCGCGGACGGGCTCTAAAATTAAAGTCTAAAAATTTACACGATGTCTAATAGAGAGAGAGGATAGATACTAAGAATTCTACTTAAGCCGATTACATTATGCCGGCAGCGACCCATCCAGTTGGGAACAAGGTTGCCTAGCCCGGTTTCGAGCCTAGGACTCGTGATTGGTAATCCCGCGCTCTACCGACTTAGTTATCTTTAGGCAACGGAACCTGCTCAACGCTGACAAAAAAAATGCTTGTATTGTTGTGGCTCCAATTTCAGCGAAGTAATTCTTTGTTTTTTCTCTCTACAAAACGTATCTATAGAGTGGCAAGCAGTGCACATTGTGTACATGCATCTAAAACAAAGAAACCACTGCCTTTATCTCTCATGGCTTGTGGCCTTGTGCTGTGTGTAAACTAAAGTAAACACTGAGTCCCGGTTGCTCAATATGCTGCAATGTAGACCGGAATCAGACCTATCTAATTTATTGTTGAACGATTGCAGCAGGCTGGAAACAGGTCGGCTAAATAAACGTTAGCGAGTGTCAGGCCTCCAAGTCCGAATATCATAAATAAATAAAGAGCGGGAACATAAATCTCGCTTATCTGCCGGCCTGAGCGCTCTAATCTCCACCATTAGGAACAGAGGATCTGGGTTTCAGTGTTATCACGACCCGGGGTGAAACAAAGACTTGTAACGCAGCAAACGTCAAACTGGAATTTCATTGATTAGCGATAGGATTATTCAATTATTATGTAAAACACACGAAAATACAAACACAGGTAACCTTTTTAATTTAATCTGACTCTAAATAAAGCTTTTACAGCTTTCGAATTTCCTGTTATTAGGTTTCTATGTTATGATCGTTGTTGTCCAATTTGCTATGTGGACATGAATCAACATTCAAGTCGCACATGGTATTTTTTTAAAAATAAGAATGTCAGTTCTCGGAAAGTTACGGAACGTGAAGAGATAGAGATAGAGATAGACAGAGAGGGGGAG
>RQTK01000837.1:130951-141918 GCA_003991915.1 Elysia chlorotica
TTATTATTATTGTTGTTGTTGTTGTTGTTGTTGTTGTTGTTGTTGGTATTATTATTATTATTATTATTATTATTATTATTATTATTTATAATAATAATATCACTTTTATTATTATTATAATGGTATTATATTCCCGCCTTTGTGTGCACATTATCTGGCCTTGTTGACTGTCGAGCTGCCAGACATCGTGCTGTGGCTTCCCTACAATCACGTCCTGTTATGAGTCGCCTTGGTCTTCATCGCCTTATCTGTGGTCAGTCTGTCCGCTCTGAGTGATCCTCTGCCTGTGGTCATCTGGTCTTGCTCTACCACCGCTGCCACCCTGGTAACTGGACTATTCACCCTTCCTTGACACGTCAAACGTCGTCCGGAACTATAAGCACCCTATACTTTCATTTCGTTGTTTACATCATGTAAATGATTTTTTATGATCTTATTTTGAAATTAATGATATTCTGAAACTTTCACCTCCCGAAGTCGTTGATTACATTCTTTTAGTTTCTTTGTTCTCACTAACCCTAGTTTGACTATAAAAAAAAAAGGTTCTCGTCTCTAGCAGTCATGCTGGCTTATCGATTTCAAGGTACCACCATAGACAATAGATTTTAGCGAGACGTCTCACAAAAAGAGTTCACAGTGTTATTGTTACAGGGGTCTAGCGTTACGTATGCTTACTCTATTTCTTTCTTGTAATTAATGCGGTTGAGTAATGTTCAGACTGCGTTTTACTATGGTGTTAAGAACGAAGAAACCGCCCTAATTCTCTGAACCCATAATACGCAAAATCTTCTCTGTGAAAACTCGTACTGTTCCACCCCCTCTGGTACCACCATAAAGTTCAGTAGCACTGTCATATCATCCCGTAATTATTGTTTGTTCACCTAACCTCTGACGATAAAAAATAGGCCTCAAATACATGTCTATGTATTGGTCGATGGTTACCACCTACCATAATATGTACCTTTTGCTCATTGACACCTCGAATTTTTTTTTAACAAAAAAAGCAATCTTTTATCGATTTAACGCCAACTAGGTATCTCGAATAATCCTATACAGACAGGATACAATCTGAAGTTATACATTGTATCTGGAATCTCCTACATGTCGGTAAAGGTCATTAACGACTGGGCTTTCAGGCGGCCTAACATTTATTCTCTTTCAATGACATCCATGCAATGAAAAAATGAGACACAAATATAGCAAAAACAAAAATAAAATAAAATAATAATAATGAATAAGAAGCATGTCGTCTATTACAGAACCTAATTAACACAAACGAATATTTTTTTTACAATGTAAACAATAGAATAGCTTTTGAATGATTTATTCACGTAGCCACTTGAAATGCTTCCTTTTCCAGAAGAAAAAAATGCCCAAGAAGAAGTTTTCCTACGCTTCTAATATTCACCTAGATTACCCAGATTAAGCAATACCAACGAACGCAGCATTATGCATGTCAGATCTTCCACTCTCTATCTAAACTGTTCTAGAAACAGAAAAGTGTGAGGCAAGAGATTTAGTCTTCAGGGTTGTTCTGCAAACATTATGAACATCTAGATCCTTTTTCTTTAACTCTATAATAATAATAGGACATCAATTTAGGTTTCTATTATTCATTTTGTGCTGTTTTGCCTCACTTGGGAAAAGTTTTTGTTTAATTTTTCATAATGTATTTGATATTAGGCTACATGTAATGGATTTTTTTCCTGGCTGTGTGTAATTTTATTACACTTTCGTAAATGCAATAAAGATTGACTAGACAGCTTTCACTGTTAGGATTCAACATTCCGGGAATTAGATCAACACATTTGAAAGCATTTAATGAATATTTATGACTTTAATCCAAAGGAAAGTTGGGTTTGATCATCGTGAGGTTCATTGTGTGAGTAAAACCCTGAGAAAAGGCAGGTTGAGAATGGAGAAAGTTTCGCCAAGCTCTATGTCCTATATATTTTCCGAAGAATCTTATACGAAGATAATAGCGCTGATCGAAATTCGAACCTCAGACCCCTTACTCCTCAGTTCTTAGTGCAACTAAATGATTTAGCAGGTGCTCTATACAAAATGTTTGTGTGAACCAATCTTTGGTGAGTTTTTGTCCAGAGGTTACAAAAAGAAACCCGTTTGGAACGATGGATATATCGGAAAATTCCAACACGAGGCTATGACTAAGGATCGACCATCAGACGTCTTGCATGCCAGACCAGTAAACTACTGACTGAGCTATGCGGCGCCACCCCCAGACCATGTGCAGCAGGTTCAGTCTATCATCTCTCCAACTGCTCAGCTCTCACGCTAGTCCGCCACCCTGTGCACCCTGCCTCACTGAAGTGTGTCACCTCTGGACTATTGGGCCACAGGATCACAGGTTCTACGTTTGAGAATTATTAGGCATCCTGAATGACAGTCAATATTGACCAACGGTCCTGCGCTCGGCAGTGGCAGATAAGCAGCACCCCCCCCCCCCCTCCCCCCCTTTCCCTCCACCGGCTATCCGTTTTATACACCTCCTCTATTTACTCAAACCTTCCCCTAATCATACACAGTCATGCACTCCCCACTCTCCCATCTCACCACCTAACTTTATACCCCATGTTTGGATACATTTCTTTTCGGTCTAACTAGGTTCTAGATTCTCACTTGATCTCATTTGTCACTGCATTACTTTTTCTCTACTGAAACTCTACATACACCCTGTTTGGGGGGGGGGGGGGGGGGGGGAGGGGTCATTTTTTTTTGGGGGGGGGGGATCTGTTACCATTGTCAATTTTTAAAGATTATCCCTTGGTACATTGTAAAATATATTTACAAACACCGTAAGTGCATTGTGTAACTACTTACATCTAAAACTTCAAAATAATCATTTGATACATAGGTTGTAAACTAACAATCATTTCACCCATTTATGCGCTTGCTCCCTCCCTTCCCCAAATCACCCTTTTTGCCTCCCGTTGGTTTATTTACATCACTCAAACAAAGAGAAATCAATACAATCTATGCAAACACATCGCAAGTAAGAGGCTCGCTGAGTGGGGCCCCTCTCCACACCCACTCTCTGCAAATATTTGCACACATTCAGCCGCTATCTTATCTTAGATTTACCGGTGTATAAGGACTGGGCTTCGTCTCACGGACTGCGGACGAAAGCGTTTGGATCAACCTTGACTTTGACGTTAAATTGGTCTCAAGCAACAGGCCCATAAAACTACGGAACAGTGTTTGCACAGCGCAAGTCTTTATCAGCTGACATGAAGTGTATCTAATGGAAGTGTAAACTAATTCTAGAATTCCGTGAACCTTGTCAGCTTATAATATGGACGGCTCGAATCATACGGTTCAGTAAGTGCATGGAAATAGCATGGAAGACTGGGACTTAGTAAGTTAGTATGAGAGTCGAATTGCTATATTTTCACGCTTCACTGACCAAACTTAATCAGGAAAGATAACATTTCACATTTCTTTACGAAATATCAAAAAAAAAAAAAAAAAAAAGGACAAGGGCATTACATTTTTCAAATGAAACTTAATACCTGATCGCGAGCTTCTACGCATCTTCCCTCTTGTAATTTTGTTTAGTGTTACTACTACTTGGTCTCCAGAACTAGATGGATCCTTTGAGGAAGCAGGCACAGTCAGAAGGCGGGCTCAAGCTGAGATTCGACCATCTGCTCGTTAGCAGAGAGCGCTACTGACTGCGTTGTCTGGCATTCCTCGCCTTTAACATTTCAACATAGCGTCGTTTGTCCTCGCTCTATTTAGTCAATAGGTCGGATTTTAGATGCCTAACTTAAGGCTAACATCCAAGGACTGCTTTATTCTAAGTACTTCTTGTCACAATCATAAATGTATTTTCTATATCAATATAGAATTAGAAACAAAAAACACACACACGCAGCCCCTAAATGTTAGCTTTCAAAAATTCATAGGAAAATCCTGCATTTCAAGTTTATGTAATACTGAAACACAACACGACAGGTTTGTAATAATGAAACATTTCATTCTCCTCGCCTCTCTCTCCCTCACACACACACACACACACGTTATTCTTATTACTATTTTATTATAATTGGTCGTCCAACACGCTCGTTGTATTTTGGTAATTCATTTACTTAGGCATGGTATTCAGAGATGTAATACATGTGATATGAACGTCATAATTAGACTAATGTATATTTTAGCGCCAAGATCTCTTCACCACGACAGCTCCCTGACGCCTCTAAGAGTACAATGTATTTGTTTGAATTTTGGTTGGGTTCTTTTCGTGTCTAAAAAATCATTGAATTTTTTTCTCCACTCGCTCACACATTCTCCTTTTATGAAAATAATCCGATCCCTTTCTTCATTTACAAAACTTACTCTCTCACCATTTCTCACTCTCCCAATATCCCTCTCTCTTTACGTCTTTTCCTCTCTCTGTGTAAATTTCTTCCAGCGTTTTATACTCTCTGTTTGTTTTCTTTCAGCAGTGGCCCTCCAAGGCCGCCGGAGAAGCATTCATACAACAGGCAGACAGTCTTAACGATGGAATAATCGGAGCAGGCTCTCATAGACTATCCATTCGACAAACTCCTTGTCAGCCAGAGTTTGTTGATCAAACACAGGAAACCAGATAGCCGTTTTCGACGGTTGGAAGTTCAAATAGAATATTGTGCAGGGATATGCAGACAGATAACTGTGTCGTGTCGACGAACAGGATAAGAAAGAGAAAGAAGGAGATGAGAGAGAATGAGAAAAAGAGAGATATAGAGAGAGATGGAAGAGTGGGTGGGGAGCACCGCAATAGATTATTCTTTCTCTCCCTCTTATAAAAAATATGGTTCCCTAAGCCTATCCCCATCCCTAGTCTCTCCTCTCCACTCTTCTCTCTCTCTCTCTCTCTCTCTCTCTCTCTATGCCTCTCATCACCGTCTCATATAATCTGAATTCTTTCAGTTCCAAAATGGTATGCCATACTGATCTGAGGTGACGAACGGTTTGGTTTAATTTCAGCTGACTTGTTTCTTGTCTGTCATGAATTGCACTTCTAGTTTTATTTTACTTGCAGGAACACCAAAGTGATGTAATATCTGTGGTATATGTATGTCAGTTAATGATCTTTTTTGTTAGTTTTGCTCTCCATACATGAACTGATATCGCTTGGAACTAAAAATAACAAATCACGACGTCTAGATGAGCAGCTCTAAACCGCAACATTCCGATTAGAAGCTGCGCGGTCTACCCTTGGACAAATAGCCCAAAACTCCGTAAAGGATCGTAAAAAATATATATATGTAAATTTAAGCCACCATTAAAATGTCGTGACCTTCACACTTGACGTCATTATCCATCTGCAAAACCATCAAATAACGCAAGGGCACGGGATGCAGCAGGGTGGCCCCTCTATGCGACAGCGGCCATATGGGGTCGAGGCTTCTCAATTGACAAACACGGATAAACAAATAGCGTGCCGAGTTCTAAGTGCAGGACAAAGCAGCAATTCACTGAGCAAATATTGGCTCACTGCGCTTATTTGTTCGGATAAAAGTACTCTCGACAACCGAGTTCTCCATAGAATAAACTCAGGCATGAAAATTCTGCGATCTTAATTCCATATAGCCAGAGATTGACCTTCCGCCGGCGTGGAACTTTGGTTCACTAGGTATACAGCTGGAATAGCCGAATATGTGTAATGCTATGTAGTTTTTTTTCTTTTTTTTTTTTTCGATCGCCCCCCCCCCCACCCTGTCGAGCTGCCAGACATCGTGCTGTGGCTTCCCTACAATCACGTCCTGTTATGAGTCGCCTTGGTCTTCATCGCCTTATCTGTGGTCAGTCTGTCCGCTCTGAGTGATCCTCTGCCTGTGGTCATCTGGTCTTGTCCTACCACCGCTGCCGCCCTCTCTCTCTCTCTCTCTCTCTCTCTCTCTCTCTCTCTCTCTCTCTCTCTCTCTCTCTTTCTCTTATTATATATAATTTATACACCCATCTATTATCTCACTCCTTCCCCATCACGATATAATTATATCTCCTCCTCCTCCTCCTCCTCCTCCTATCTCCTCCTCCTCCTCCTCCTCCTCCTTCTTCTTCTTCTTCTTCTTCTTCTTCTTCTTCTTCTTCTTCTTCTTCTTCTTCTTCTTCTTCTTCTTCTTTTTCCTTTGCTTCAATCTGTCTGCCTGTCTGTCTCTCTTCATATCCTAATTCACACACAACATTAACACACCATCCCTCTTACTGTACTGCCTGATTGATAGATTTACTTTGGTTTAATATTAATACGCTAGTGCATCAGCGGTCTGTACTGTTTACTGGGCGGATGAAAAAGCTCGAACACTAATTTACTATAAACGTGGAGTTAACACCAACACTGGTGTTTACCTTAAAAACACCCAAACAATACATCTAAAGAATAAACATATCCTGCAGTTCCTCGACGCCGTCGACAGCGCGGAGAGGGAACCTATTCAAAGATCACATTGAAACATTTTCAAAAGGCTTTCCTCTGTTGTTCAATAACCGTATCCTGGCGATTGTGTGCTAGTAAAACAATATCAAAAGCTTCTTTATTCCAAATGATGTGTTTTCACATCTACAAACATGAAAGGAACCTCCTGCGGTTCATAATTCTCTTAAATACAAAAACAAAAAAACAAAACAAAAAACAACAAACAAAAGAGGATAATAGGCAGAATGATTGAGAATGAGGATCAGAGTATCAAATTAGAAAGGAGAGGAAGAGGGTTGTTGAAGAACGAAGACCTGGCTAGTGGTGCTATCTGTTAGCGTGTGAGGAGATATAGTTTAAATAATACAAGCCTGTTAAATACGTACAGCGTCTATTTGTTTATTCATTG
This sequence comes from Elysia chlorotica, assembly GCA_003991915.1. Taxonomy (NCBI): domain Eukaryota; kingdom Metazoa; phylum Mollusca; class Gastropoda; family Plakobranchidae; genus Elysia; species Elysia chlorotica. Next base: position 137,782 of record RQTK01000837.1, read on the forward strand.
TCTAGCTATCCTAAGCAGGTTAATGAGAAATGAAGAAAAAATATAGCTCCTATTAAGATAGAAAGCAACCATGCCTTTTTAACAGGCATATACAAATTATAGCGTGTATTTTAGATATATGTGTATAGCTTATAACGCTGGATTACAAGAACGATCCCCTTTTGGCCTCGGAAGAAACATTACAAACTGCATGGAGAAGGTGAAAATATTCTCTGATTGTTGGTAAGTCTCTTCTGTTTTTCGAAGAATCGAGCCGGAAAAATAACCCCAAACCTCACGCCAAATTATCTCTAGATGGACAAGGTCACAATTACACTTGAAACACTACATACATGTAGGCCTACATCTAATTAACGTTCTTAAGGCTCATAGAGTCTGAAAACGTGTAAAAAATAGTATAGGTGTGTATAATATAATAAAATTGACATCTTTAACAAATAGATAAGAACTTAAAAAAGACCACCAGGTGTATTTTGAATAGAAGTTTCTCCCTTTACGTTACTTCAGTCAACGCGAAATATCTTCTTATTACAATTATTTTTCGTGTTTTTTTCCCCTGAGTCCTTTGTTCTTCAAGCCAAGATAATGCCTGTTTTATTATTATATCATTATAATAATTTTTGTTAAGTAAAAACACATAATAAGGTTGTTTAAACAGTTTCACACTATCGGAACACACTTGTGCTCACACCATACACACTCGCATCTCTTTCTTACACTCTGAATCTGTATAACTCAGTCATTCCCCCTCACTTTTACTTTGTTTCCCTCCCTTTCTCTTCTCCCCTATCTCAATTATTTTCTCACACGCTCACGTCGTTCAGCCCTCACCTATAGGCAGTCCCTTGTTCCTTCGGCTGCACAATTTCTCTCTCTCCCTCCTTCCTTCCCCCTCCGAATTCCCAGGGCAATAAAAAGGGTATTTAAATAATATCATTTGAGTCAAAGCCGCCCGCCTGGGGCTGCACTATGTAGAGTCGGTGTGTTTTTCTCGCCTCCTCAGACGCCATAACAGGGAGGAAGGGGTTGTTGGGTGCACGCCGTCTTTGTGCCTTGAGAGGTTTGCCGGTTTGTTCTGTGACTTATGCTATCCCGTGGGAAATGTACGCAACTTGTGTGATCGTTAAACGGTTAATCAATCTCCACACAATATCGATTGTTAAAAAACCCAGCTTTGCCACAGGTTATGGGGACAATAGTGTGGCCCTGCACAACTGTTTACATATTACATGTAGTGAGATACCACAGGATATGAAGTTTCGCAAAAGCACAAACACGATAGAAAAGTCATCCAAAAATGTACACGATCAAGACATGTCCAAGACAAAACAATCGTTCCCTTTCCATGACAAAAAACTTAAAACGCGTTCACGATTGATATTTTCCCTAATCCACACTATAAAGTTCGACGCGCATGAGAAAAATACATACCCTATTACTGTTCCATCAAATTACAATACTTAAGTTTCCCCAAACCCGCCGCCATATTGCACTACACAGCACATTTTTTACGGAATGAAAATGGATTATCTTAGTACACTTCCGAAGGGCTGTCTGTGCTTCTGCGAAACTCCATAGCCTCTGACTATCACCATTCTTTGCATCGAGTCTAGAGCCTTCCGGTCATGAGTGATGAATGGACCCACATTATAATTATAGACCTGTGGATCGACCTTTAAACCTCATGTTATGAAAACGGATAAGTCGAAAACACAAACCTTGGTCCACTAATTACGTGCACGCGTACATGTATTAGCCTATTATTTATTTAAGGGAAAATTGATTCGAAAAAAAATTAATCTTTTGTAGTCTATGATCAGAATAAGCATTAGAAATTGTGTGTTTCTTCTTTGTTTGTCATTTCCCCTAATCAGCTGGATACCGTTGATAAGTACATTACATACATAAAGTGAAAACTCTGACCCAAAATAGAAAAAAATGAATAGCCAGTCAACATAGTTTAGAATTTGATTTTAAATTAGGTGATTTGATATAATGTAATTGAGTATAACGTACAGACATTCTTGAAAAGAAGCGTGAGTTTTGTCTAAAATTTATTAGACCACAACCTGCATCCTTGGATTCTGTTTCCTCATTTTCCATTATCTGTCTCTCCATATTATATTATTTCGTTCTCTTACTTTTTTCTTAGTACCTCACTCTGTGTAACCCCATAATAATCTTCTGTCTGTTCGTATCTCTCTCTCTCTTCTCTCTCTCTCTCTCTCTCTCTCTCTCTCTCTCTCTCTCTCTCTCCCTTAATTTATCTTTCTATGGAACCTCTCTTTACTCTTTCCTCCTGGGTCTCTCTCTCTCTCTCTCTCTCTCTCTCTCTCTCTCTCTCTTTGTATATCGCTCCCTCTCCCTGTCTCGTTTTGTCTTTCACCCCCCTATCTCTCTCTCTCTCTCTCTCTCTCTCTCTCTCTCTCTCTTTATCTCTCTCTTTGTCTTTCTCTCTCTGAGTTTTTATCCCTTTCTTTTTTTACGCCTCTCTCTCTATCTATGTATTTTTTTCAATAAGGCCTACACAATGCTCACTTTGGACATCATATCAACCAACTCATTCTCCTCTCTCTCTCTCTCTCTCTCTCTCTGTCTGTCTTTCTCTCTATGCGTTCCTCTCCCTTTCTTTTTTTACGCCTCTCTCTCTAATTTTTTTTTTTACAATAAAGACCATGTTATGCTCAATTTGGACATAATATAAACCAATTCCCACCTCCCCCCTCCCCCCTCATTCTCTCTCCCTATCTATCTCTCTCTCTATCTTTCTTCCCCTCACTGATCCTTGCAGTACTAAGTCAATAAGGCAATATTGGGCAGGAGGCAACAGCCCTCTCAATCGGCTGGACAAACTTGACATCAGGGAAAAAGCTTAAACAAAGCGACTACTGGAGAGGGAAGAGCGAGTCGACTTCTAGGCGATGGCGCGGTCACAGAAATGGAACGAGAACAATTTACCTTTAAGGGGTTTCAAGGTTGGAACTTCAAAGAATTAAAAGGAATGTCGTTGAGTTGATATTGTATAATATACAGAGACAGGGAAAGGGGGAAGGGGGAGCGAGCGAGAGAGCGAGAGAAAGATAGATAGAGAGAGACAGAGAGAGAGAAACAGAGAGAGAGAGAGACAGACAGACAGACAGACAGACAGACTGAAAGACAAACAGACAGACAGAAAAATACACAATACATACAGACAGACAGACAGACAGACAGACAGACAGACAAACAGACAGACAAAGAGAAAAATGTAGATGTATGCATACAGAGATATTGGGGAGGGGGTAGTATTACAAATGAGAGAAGATAATTATGGGCAGACATAACATTGAGGATAGTAATAGAGGAAGGGAGAGCGGGTGAATATGTAAAGACATGAGTCTGGGTTTCATTTATAAAAAAAACTCGATTAAAAAAAAATTCTCAGGACTGCATGAAAATCTCAAATAAGCTAAATTAAAGTGAACGCGATCAGACCTTTAATTTAATAATTATCATCCTGATCACACCAGTTTCCAGCGAAGCTGAGAGAACAAACCAGGAGAGTTTTATTTTACTTGCTAATTCAGAGTTCAACTAGGAACCGGCATAGCCAAAGTGGGAGCCCTAAGGAATATGAGGGATGGGAATAGGGAGGAGAAAAATAAATAGGGCTGAAAGAGTGAGGGAGGTTAACGAAGAGAAAGGACAACTGAAAAAGACACGTGGACAGCGAAAGAGAGAGAGTGAGAGAGAGAAAGAGCAAGAGAGAGAGATGGAAAGAAAGAGGGAAAGAGAGATAGAGAGAGGGGGATGCAGAGCGAGAGTGAGATAGCGGAGAGAGAGGACACAATAGGAAAAAAAATGTTGGCACATGTGTACTTTATAAAACAAAAATAAATTCTAGTGGTTACAAGTGAAATGACAAAGTTCTTAGCTTAAAGTCAACATAATCTTTGGAAGGTCTCTTCAGAACTTGCGTGTGGGTGTGGCTGGGAGTTTGCGTTGTATAGCGGGGGTTATTTCCCTTGTTTTTCTCAACCAAATAACTTAGGATGGAGACGGCAAGCAAATAGTCAGATTGATTTATGGAACAGTGTTAGTTTGCAGTGTGCGTAGTGGCCAATGTCTGCTGATTGCAAACGGTACAAATGTTTGTCG
>RQTK01000837.1:152262-166228 GCA_003991915.1 Elysia chlorotica
AGTAGTAGTAGTAGTAGTAGTAGTAGTAGTAGTAGTAGTAGTAGTAGTAGTAGTAGTAGTAGTAGTAGTAGTAGTAGTAGTAGTTGTGGTGGCAGCAGCGGCAGAAACTGGGAATTAAACGCATATACTCTGATGTAACACCTGATTCATAGCCCAAGGGGTGGAAAGTGCGGTCTCTTGTGTATTTAGATTAAAATACCACTATTTCTCCCTTCTAGTGAGCTGTGCACTTCTGTGTAAATTACAATAGGCTTGATAAAATCATTATTGATTATACAAACACAACAGCAATGGCCTTAAGTTTTGGTACTTAATTTCTAGATTAACGTCAGTTTTCAAATGTTTCAAAATGCTGTTGACCTTTTCTGACTTTCAGTATTCACCCCTTTTTTTCTACAGGCAGCTAATCTTCATTGGTAATATGCCATGTATACCGGATTAGTCCATGTAATGTTGGTAGTTAGACTAAGTACTAGCTAAGTGAGTTTTTCACTTAGTTCAAAACTCTTAAAGTTGGATATTGTTTGTTATCTCCTTTCCGCCCACCCACACGCCCCTCTCCCTACATACTTTTAAAAGAAAGCAAAACATAATTTAGATGGTTTCTTGGCAAGTTTACATCAAGGTTTAATACACTGTAGCATTAATCATACAAAAAACGAAGAGCATAAGTAAAATTTAAGCCATCAGCCAGGTTCTGTGAAAGTTAATTTTTGTATTATTCTGCATAGCAGTAGTAGCCTCTACGATTTTACCCTAAGAAGTAAATATATCTATGGAGGTTAATCTTAAGTTCAATTCACACAAAATAACATTACAAATCCAAAAAGTTCAGATCATTATTACATCATCAACTTAATTCCAATAAAGAAAAATTTATAGTAAAAAAAACAACAATATTTGGCTTAAAAAAGAATCTTCAGAAAAGTCTTCATAAACAGCACACTATGAACTTGAATGGTATAACATTATAAAACAAGTTTCAGATAATACAAATTAATACAAAAGCCAACCAATCCTTGTGACCTGCTAAGACAGAATCACGGTATGCCCGCACTGTCTCTATGTGGCAGCATGTTAACTTTCCAGACATGAGTTTTGTGGCCCATGCACAATACAGCTTATATAGAGCTGATGCTAGATGCTAAGCAACAACAAATAACCAATCCTTGATCGAATTCAGCTAAAAAACAACAATTACACATTTTTAAAACAAAATATCACAGAATTTGTTTAAAATATAAACTATATTACACTAAGGGTTAAACCACTGTGGCGCTTTGAAGGCTGCCTGATGGCCAGATGGCCAGTCTGGGTCTGGCACGGGTGATCGGGTGTGAAAAATGGGCTGTGGCACGACTGTTCATATGGTTAAATGACTTGAGTGTGGTGCTGTTATCGCCAAGTTTTTCCCCATTTTTTCTCTCTATAAGTTCATAAAACTATATATTTCTATTGCGTTGAAAAGTTTCACTATCTTGTTTGTTTCTTCTTTTTATTATTCGTTTATTACTAATCGTCTAGGAGTAATGAAGGAGAAGACAGTTATTACTTTCTTTCCCGTAGGTGATCACAAAGAAAGTTAATTAATTTTAAATAGCTATGGATGAGGTTTGTTTCAGTTCAAATGCTTTTTTACATGGAACAACATTCCTCCTGTCGATCTCTTGACTGAGAGGGTTGTGCGTTTAGAGCCGGTGTAGCCCCAATTGAAAGTTTTACAATACAGAAATAGAAATATCAGCTGAGGATCAAAATGTTTGACGTCCTACTTGTCAATCCCGAGCACTAATACTAGAGATACCTGGCACCGTATATTGCTAAAAATGACATCTTCAAATAAATGTTATGTCCCATAGCTTTCCTCAAGACGGGTGAAAAAAAAGGGTGTTGGTGGAAAAAGAGCAGTGACACAAAAGTTTTGAGCCTTGGAACTCCTGCTCCTCAGTCCCGAGCAATGGAGACTGAGCTATCTTTACGCCCCTACTTAGCCAAAGCTAATAATATTTAAATTCAATTAGATCTTCTATATTCTTTTAGAACTAGAATTTCTAGAAAAATATCAGACCAGATTTTTGGCCACCTGCCCAGTATTGCACCGTCTGCTTGAGAATGCAGGCCACGTGAGGCGGTAATGATCAAAGATTATATCAAGCCAAGCACCAGCAGTTGCAGTACGTGTCGGCCTACTATGCAAATAAACTCAATACAGTGTAAAACTTCTAAAAGAGAGCCAATTGCAATTACAAGCCCACAGTCACACGAATATAACAGAGCTGAGTTTAACATGCAATGTAGCCAGCGCCTGTTTCACATCAGTGTGTAGGTGTGTCTCTCTGTCTGTCTGTGTTTGTCTCGTGGGGCGGCGTTTGACACTTCTGTGTGAAACAGTCATGGCATGGCTTTCATCACCATCTTCCCCTACTTCAATGTTTCAACCGGCTTTATACACGGGGACTAAACACCGCCAGGTTACCCAAGATCACTACAGTGGGCATCTTGCTCCTTTCTTAGAGACCCGCGATATAACCTACATAATGTGACAAGGAGGCTGAGAACCCTTCACACTATTCATTGATCTCATTTAAGAGAATGTACACCCATTCACGAATTTCTTGCATGATAGAAAAGGGAGGAATGAAGGATGAATGAAGGCCAACTACCAGTGGTAGTTTGGTGGCACCCTGCAGTTCTCAATAGGGAGGTGCTCGGCCAGTGAGGTAGCTGCGAGTGGAACCAGTAGGTCTTTCAGTCGCGCCTTATGGGTTAAGTTGGGATGCCTCTGACACAGTGATCAGGCGTTGGGCAAGCTTTAGAAAGGATATCAGTTTGATCCTTGGCTTGGACGAATTCCTTTGTGGAGCTTTCTGTGTCTAACAGCACGGAAAGGGTGCTGAGGCTCTTGAGCCAGGCAAAAGTAAAGTTTGGTGAGGAAAGTAATGACAATTTGCCTCACACTTGCTGTTTGCTTAGTACAATCAGGACCCTAACTCTTGGTTCCCAAAACTCTGTCAAAGAGCATGGGATCAAATTCATACATATACTGTCCGCAAAAAGATTTCACACTGTTTATTGGACCCGTGCATAATGTTATGTGCTCGACTTTTTTTGCTCCTGACTTCTTTTCTCTGCTAGTCTCCTCTGGACCGATCGCCGCAGGGGTTTCTTCCACAGACCATTCTCTATCTTAAACTCTCTGCTCTGATGCTCAGCTGCTCCGTGTTGAAGTTGAAAGTCACAAAGGGCTTCAAGCGGGTGTGTAAAAATCTGGTAGCAATCATAAAGGGAAAAATTCATGTTATTTCATTGTAAGCTGATCATGTCAAGGTACATTGGAATCCACTTAAAGACTACTCTTGAGAAAGTCAGTATAAAAAGTTCCAGTTTGACTTTTGATTTTTTTTTCTTTTTTAAAGCAATGGAATAAATGAATAACTGGGTTGATTTTAAAGCTTGCATATACTTCATTGCAACATTGTTCTTTTTCATGTCAAAGACAATCAATCACATTCTTCCTCATTTATCAATGTAACACACTTGTAAGTTCTAGCTTCATAAGTATGCTAAAAATAATAATGTAAAGCGAGGAGTTGTTGGTTAAACAGAAGATCTAAACTTGCATCGCTGCTAAAAGTCACAACCTCTTAAGTTAGCATGTGACAATATTTGAACCTCAAGGGAGACCAAAAATTGACATTGTGTCAAACTGCTTAGGTCATGATGTTGTAAAAGCTATTTAAAGTTGAAGATTTAACCTTCTAAATTCAGTGAAAAGCCTCTTTTGCTTGACCAGTGAGACACTTTTATAATTATGTATGCTGTTACTCTTTCCAGAGCATCATAGTGGAAAGTTTTTATTTTTTAATTTGAGTATGTGAACCTTTAACACTAACCCTTTTATAGAGCTTTTACTAACATCTGGTTTCTCCAATTCATGAGTATGCTATCTTAGGATTTAGATACTATCACCTTGCATAACAAACTTTTGATACAAGACAGCAAATATTGTACAGCCGTCTGAGAGAGGTGTAGATTGTTGGCTTGTGTATACAAACCTTACCTTAGTTTAAAACTGTCAGTGAATGAGAGCATGACGTAAAGTACATAAAATATTATAACACACCTCATAAGTATCTTCTCTTCCTTCCAGTATTGATATTGCAGCTGCTGCAGCTTCTAGGGTGGAAAGTGCTGAGTCGCAAGGTTGTGTCCGTATTACATACTTGCTTTTCATATCAGTCTGTAGCTGAACCTAAGGAGGTAAAAAGGATTATAAATGGAAATTTAGTTGTGCTAATAATTTAAAAAGAATAAAACAGCTTTCTCATCTAAGATGATAAAACTAAGACATAAAACTCAAAACTCTCAAAACATAAGGTATAACTTTATAAATATATATATATAAAATTATGTGCTGATTATGAGAGCTCAAGGCAAAATAAAATGCTTGATCCTATTTTGGATACTGTGTAAGGATTAAAAGTGAAATAAATGGTGGGCAAAATTGTGTTAGTAACATTGCATTGAAACTCGAAAAAACCTCAAACATGTCTAGGGAGGTAAGTCTTTAGGACCACCAAAACAAAAAAAGTCACTTTTTATGTCACCTTTTCTTGTCATTGAACACTTTGTATGTGTAAAGTTATAATAGAAATTTTGATTCTTTTTTTTTTTTACACAATTACGAACAATGGAATAATTTTTTTCAAATAAGAAATTTGTGAGATATAATGTTGAAAAAGCAGTATTGCAAAAAAGCCAAATATTTAATTTGTATTCCCTTCCAAGCCTGATAATGAAAAACAAAGTACCTTTTTAAGATTCTTTAACATGTAGTTTTGGGTGTAAATTCCTTTAGCTTGAGCCCATGTTCCATCCAGCAGCACAAGGTTATAGGAGATATCCACAGGCAACTCTGAAATGTCAACAGCACCCTCGCCGGGATAGAGTAGCAAAGTGTTGGGTGACTCAAGCACTGGCACAAGTTCTGGGAACCTGATGGAAGCAAAATAATGGAAGGATAGTTGAGGTTTTATAATAAATGTATATACATATGAAATTTTAAGATAAGGTGTTAACCATAGAGTACCAGTAGGCAGATAAATCATGCTTTTAAGTTATCCATTGTGTATGGTTTCCAATGATTTGTAATTGTTTCATACAGTTAATTAACCAAAAGTACAAATAACAACCCCTGTCAAAGTATATAACATTCTAAAGTATCTTATTGCAACGGGGGGCGCTCAGGGGTAGAACATTGGCTTCCGACGCAGGATGTCTGTGTTTCAAATCCTGGTGATTTCGCCACCTACTGGTTGGGTCGGTGTTAGTTTAATGGGACTGGCTGAGACAAGAGTCATGGCATCCCCGCCCTGCCTATACTGGTATAGTGCTGATGTTGGACGTTTAAACCAACTCAACTTATTGCAACTTACAAAGCATTTAAGGTAAGAAACAAAAACAGATGAATATAATATTTTAAAAAAATATGCCGGATCCTCATGCTTTGCCTCAATCCACATTGATTTAGTCATAAAAATTACTATGCAAAAAGAAAAGCAAAAGGGTACCGAGAAGAGATGGTATAAAATTAAAATGATTATGACTTGTTTTACTTTGTAAACACTTATTTCCATATCTGGAATGCCAGAGTTGAATCGTAATGTAGTTCTACATATAATATGTAAAAAATTAATGATGTGAATCCAACGGCAACCTTATTGAAAAGATAGTAGTGATCATTTGCTGTAGAATAATCTTTGCTCAGAAAGACTTACTTTGATTGAGGAAATCGTTTCCCTCGAATGACATGACACTTGTCTTCAGCTACACAGTGTTGAAGTATTGGCACTGTTCTAAGGCACCTAGATTCCTTTGAGAAAGAAAAAAATCAACAAAAAGATTAATGGTGTGACTTATCAATGTTTAAAATATTATTTCGGTTGATCAAGGTGTGAATTAATGTTCTGATTTTCACTATTATAAAGACCTAAAAACCCCTCCAGAGTTAAGGGGTAACTCAATGTTCAACATAAAAACCAAAAGATCGGGTACTAATATAAATATACTTTCATACTGTGTATATCTTTTAAAGGAGATAAAAAGATTCAGATTCCAAAATCTTTTGCGAGATGTTGAAAAAATAGATTTGCATGAAATCCAATGCTTATGCTATTTATATACATTGATGTGAACTTATGAACTAAAATAAAGGGAAAATGAAAACTACTAAAAATTCTTGCAACTATAAACAGAATTATAAATAATTCATGTATATGGAAACTGATAAAATTAGCACAAGGTACAATTTCAATGTTCAATAAACAAATGGAAAACCTGAATATCAACACTCATTTTCATACCCAAAAAGCTTGATTACATGACCAGAAGCAATTAAAAATTATGTTAAATTGCTATAGAATTGAGAGGTTGCAACAACCATTTTAGAACAAAAAGGTAAGTTTGAAGTTACTTTTTGAAACTATCGAGTGACATTATTTATTTTAAATCTATGGAAAGTTAATTCCATAGCTTTGATGCAGAACAAACAAAAATAATGCTTTTTCATCGATTGTTTTAATTTGGTTAGATGGGTCAGTCATCGGCAGGGTGCATTTGAAGATCACAGGGACTGTTATGGTTTGTAAACAGATAGAAGATCTAATATAGCGAGGAAAATTCCCATTCAGAGATTTATGACAAGTGTTTAGATTTTATTGATTACATTTATTAAGATTTATACAGAGCAAGATATTCACCTCAAAAGGATGCTGAAGTATGTATAAGTTGGTGCGAATTGAAAGCGGCTCTCTGGGAAGGTAAGGGCACCAACACACAGTCAGAGGACGCCTGAAAATTTGCAAAGACAATAGAAAGTTGAGCTACTCAAGAGAATTTAAGAATTCAAATTGAATTTGATACAATAAAACCAGTAGATTGGTTTTAATAAACAGTCGAAAATTAGCCGACTATAGAGATAAATGTTTTATTAAGGCTACAAAAAAAAGGAAGAGCAAAGGTCGACTTTCTTGTTAACTCAATAACTATGTCCAACTATTATCACTATAATCAGTGATAATAATGCAAAAAGCCCTGAATTATACGTACGAGGGGCAAATTCACATTAGCCCTGGAACCATTGTTACACGACGACGATCTGCTGTCACTTACTGCGCGCAGGTGCACACTGATGTAATCCGCGTCTTGTCTGAAAAGAGCAGTCTATGATCTACTTTTAATCTCTTCTAGCTTCAGATTTTGGGCGATACATTATTGATTTCATATCTAGATATGATTATTTACAATGTATTTTTATAAAACAACCTCTGTCCCTTTATAAATCGAGACAGGTCGAGCACTTCCCACCCTGCCCAAGGCCATGAGTCGCGCTTGAAAGTATTCCAGATATATAGCCTGAATGATCTGTAGGCTCACATTAACAATGTTTCTAATAACTGGGCCTATATAGTATATTGATTCAACAGTTGTCTGATTAACTAGATCTAGTAAATCTAATACAAGGCAAATATATTGCATTAGCGTCGCAATAAATAATGTGACACAGTATCTAGATTTAGAGTCTAGAGGCTGTATGTTGCAGTAGCTTACGACTCATCAAAAGCTACAGCGGCATTGTAATTACTGGAGTTGGGACATGCTTTTTTATTTTATTGTGATTTGTAAGACATATAAACAAGCAGCCTCTAGTGTCTTGTAAACAGACTTTTATCTTACATCGACCTTACAGTGGGGATCCCGCTCAGAGGTCCCGTCGCCGTATAAATTCAACTTTTAAATAAATCCAATCAAGTATGATTGACGCTTTGATCGCACCTGCATAGACTCTAGGGGTAATTGCTTGTGGAAAACTAAAACCTATGGACCTAGTTTAGGCCTAAATCCTAGCTATTTTAACAAAAATAAATTCAATCTAAATTAATGAATTTTTAAGATCTAAACTAAAAAAGCTGAGATCTATTTAACTGTAGCAGCGTGGAGGAGTGTAGTAATAGTTGTGTGAAATACTCTCTAAACTAGGACTGACCAAGTTGATATAACCAGTATTTATAACCAGTTTCCATCTTACATTGCAAAATGACTGCTTTAAATAGATTTAAAACCATATACGTAGGCCTAATATTAGTAAAATCCAAGCAAGGGAAAATTCTATATAAGATGCAAACAGGCGAGTCCTATATAGAGTGCAAACAGCCACATATACTATACTATATACGATACAACATGTATGCGGTGTACTATAGGATACTAACATGCATGCGGTGCACTATATAGGATGCAAACAAGCGAGGCCTATATAGGATGCAAACAAGCGAGGCTTTTCTATATTTAAAAACTATGATTGCTTTTTTAGCTTGATTGGCAACTTGTTATACGGCACATGTGCACAGCGAGTCAGCGCTTAGCCGAGTTGAGCCAACGAAAGACATTTAGATCAAACACACCTCTGAACCTTTCTTTTTCTCCCACTCACTAAAATGAGATACATAAACATTATTTTGATCTAGATCTATATCGACGACTTCTGTGTTAGATCTATCTTATAATATAATGTAGATCTACCTTTGCTTTATAAATGCTCATTATATTGATAAAATACTCTAGTAACCGCCTTCTAGATTAAGAATCTAGATATCTAGATCTAGATCTAGATGTAGAATTTAATCTAGTCTAGATCTAGATCTAGATCTAAAATCTAGATCTCTAGATTAGGCTCTAGATTATATATAAATGCATTTCATTGTTGTAGGCTGAATCTACATCCATTTAAAAAGATGTAATCTAGATCTAGAATCTAGATCTATATTTTAACATTTTTTCTTACTTGCACTTGGGACAAAGGGAACGTTTGCACATAAGATCATCAAAAACGTCTAACGAAGCAAACAGTTCTACAGCATCAAGCTCCTTAGAGACTACGGACGTCGCCATCTTTGTTTCTGATTTCAGTGAAGGACCCACGACTTTGGGAGGACTAAAAACATTGATTAGCTAGAGTAACCCGCCTTGATTTCCTTACAAGTGTGATTATTTTGCACACAAGATATTGAAGATACATGTACATGTACATGTACATTTTAATAAGTTTAACGAAAATAGATCGGGAAACATTGCACATTATTTTTCTTACTATATATTGAAATCCACCAAGTTCCAACTTACAATATCTGAATCAGTATTTTTATTTTGTCTGAGTTATATGCAGTTTTCTCTTTCTTTCGTTCTTCCCTAAGTGAATATGTTTCGTATTAAATGTTGTCAAGTTACTCATAGATTAGGAATCGTTAATACAACGGCTGTAGCTAACAACTCGGTGTAAGCCTTCACATTCTTCTTAAAACCAATCTAGTTTTACATCAAGCTCGGTTGTAGGATAACGCCACGGACATGATTTGTTGCTGCGTCATCGTTGTGGCCGTCGTCGTCGTCGTCGTCGTCGTCGTTGTTGTTGTTGTTGTTGTTGTTGTTGTTGTTGTTGTTATTGTTATTATTGCTGTTGCTGCTCTTGTTATTGCCGTTGTTTTTATACGTGTTTCGTTTTTTCTTCTTATAATATTCGAACTCTGGGAATAAAGAAAAGTAATGCATATTTTTGATTCAATGTTTAATATTTTTGACACAACGTTAGCCTACAAGGTTGTCGGTTTTGGTTGTTAGTTTATTTACACGATACTGTTAGGGTGAGAGAATACGAAGATAAAGCTCCTTCATTTCATAATGAATCTTCTAGATTTTTTTCATGACATTTTATTAAAAATCAAGATAAGTTAAAAATATATAAATAGGAAACAAATTAAAGAGAAAAAATCATCAACAACAAGAACAACAACAACAACAATAACAAACACAAAAAGCACATGCCATCGGCAGGCTTCGTGCATTATGGATCACCTTTCTTTTTACACTTATTTTTGAATCATGCCCGAACCTGGCATGTAAAGTTGAATTATTAATGCCACAAAAATTATCACAGTTTGAATCGTATGTCTCTATATTTCTTTCTTTCTCCCCTTACCTTTCTATCTTTCATTTCTCCCCTCTCTATTGTTAGCCAGTGATACGGCCTCTTTTCAGGGGTTCTCTTAATACATCTATTGGCTTCTACCCCTGATAACACTTCTCTAGTGGCCCTTCAAAAGATTTAGCCGATTAATGCTTTGTTATTCTTGTAATTAGTATGCTCCCACAATATTTCCAAAGCAACATACAAATATGTCGAAACAAATTATTTTCTAGATTGCTTTCTCATTCTTGCGTATAAAGAAGCACCTCTTTGTAAACCGTTACGTCTTTCCAGATACAAACCAGGAGGAAAAAAAACCGTTATCCTGGCTCAACAAAATATAAAAAATTGCCCACGAACATCAAAACATGACAAAAATAACTCTATGATATCTTAGTTTAATTTTTTATTTTATTTCTTTCTATGTTAAAATGGCAGCAAAAGCAGTATCCAATTACAGATTAGAGCGATGTTAAAATGAAAAAAAAACAGTTATCCTGGCTCTGAAAATACCATAATAGCCAACGAACATTAAAAACATGACTAAAATAATTATACAATATCTTAATTTAATTTTTTTTCTTAAATTTCTTTCAAATTGCAGCAAAAGCAGTATCCAATTACAGATTAGAGCGATGTTAAATATCACTTTGTGCCGTTTCACAAAGACAGTAACACGTATACTTCATAAAGCTTGTAGAAAATGGCGTTTGGAATCGTTTGGAAGATTCCGGTGATGGAACCGTGTCTATTTGACTTGGGCTGTATGAACATGACTTGGCCATAACGATGGGCGCCGTTGCTACATTCTTTTCACAACACCGGGGCGATAAAACAGTTGTTTTCAACAACAAACATCCGTTCAAATGATTGCATTGTGTTGTCCTCATGCTGACATTGGAAAAGTGAACGAGGTGATGAGTCAATGAGGCCATGGCACCACCTGAAAGCATTACAGACGTAAACCCCCAAACCCCAAACCGTAGGCTTAGACATGCAATTGCAGGCTTTGCAGTACATGATTGTCTTCCGGAGAGTTAGATTCAAAATCAATTTATTATATTTCTATAAGAAATTAGTTTTAAAAAATACGATTCTGAGAGCGGGCACTGATTTTTTAGATGTACGTAACATTGAAATGACTTTTAAATGCAACTACCTCAAGTACATAGTATATCACACACTATCTCTCTTCCCCGCTCTCTATCTCTCTCCCCTCTCTCTTATCTTCCTGATAAACTCCTCCCCTCAGTTTTTGTTTTGTTTTGTTTTTTGTCTCTCTCCCCCTTTTCTCGTTTTCCTTGCTTTGCATCGTCAATCCATCTTTTCGAAAACTCGCGCCGCCACACATATATGAACGACCTTCCAAAGGCAACCAGGCAAACAATATTCCTCCAGCCTCTACAAGTCCCTGGCACGTCCCCGGCTTGTAGACCCGGGCAAACATTGACAGAGCTGGGGACTCGAAAGTACTTTGGCCAAGGCACAAACAAACAGCGCTATCAGCGTCACAGCAAACAGCCGACACTGGTTCAAATATTGTAATTTCCGGGCTGGGATCCCTCGGCTGGGTCTTCGCATTGTGATGAGGTTATTTGCACTCGAGATTGGACGGTAATAACGAGAAGCCCGTATTTATCCACACGACTTGGAGGTTTCTGCCCAAACTTCCAGACGAAATGCTTTAGTTAAGCGGGTCTGCAAAGTCTCCATTCAATTTTTCCTCGTAAAACGGATTTTAGAGAGGCTTAATCCACTGATAAAAACAGTGGGGGCAAGATTAATGCAGTCACTGTTGCTGAATATTTGTTGTAATCCTAGAAAAAATATTACGCCCCACCCTTTGGCTTCCCCCCAAATCCTTAAGGGGATGCTGAGATTTAAACCGTGTACCACCAGCTATTAAGCTTCGAGCACTATCCACTTAGATACTGGTAGAAGAGAGTGAAACTGTCTTCTAGTTCAAAGTCTCCTAGAATTGCCAAGGTCTCAAGAAGGATCCAATAGTGCAATGGGACGCCACAGCGGGTTACTCTGGACTTGGCCGATCACATGCAGCAGACAACAGAGTAGTTCGATTAGGATTTGAATCCCGAATCCCTGACACTCTAGCCATAGCGCTAACACCCTGACCATATTGCGCTATGGCCGTTTCACACTGAACCCTGCTATTTGAGTACAAGTAACTTGTATGCTTTCTTAAAACGATTACTGTCCTAATCTCGAACCTTGAAGTAACTAGAATCAAACCGAGAACCCCCTCATAATTAAATGAACTTAAAAGTCAACATAGAATGACAGCGTATGGTATAGAAAATACATTAAAAAAAGCGAGGAGAAATATATTCGATGGATCGACCTTCCCATTAGGGTGAGCGTGTAGAGAAAAAGTGAGTGGAGGTGAATGCAAACAAAGAGTCTGTATTCGCCTGTTTCTAATTTTCCTCTCACGCTCTCTCTCTCTCTCTCTCTCTCTCTCTCTCTCTCTCTCTCTCTCTCCTTATCTGCCTGTCTGTTTGCTGTATGTCTGATTTCCAAAAAGGCACTTTTAGTTTAGAACACATCACTTTTTTCTCCTACCCCTATCTGATAAAATGAAAGGAGGCCTCATAAATAGAGTTTCCCATAAGTATGATCTCATAGTGTATAACACATTTTTAAAGACAATGTGGGATAGTTCTTATGAAAAGAAAGCAATTGCACGCTGAAGAATCACTTGAGTTTAAAATTGTCCAAGCAAACATTATTTTACGAGTATTGTCGTCATTATAAATTTGTAACTTCTTGCATGGGATATAACAATCATGTATCCAGTTATATCTTTTGTTAGTCTCACAGAAGAGATACCTAGTATTGCTGCTCTCATTATAATTTCGTTAGTCGCCACAAAAAATGAATGCTATCACTACCAGCTGTAAATCACTCTATATAAGAAGATACGCAGCAACAACCTTTTCACAGCGAAAGGGAAATTAACGTGAGCAGAAATAATTAAATGAAAACTAAACTGCACTCGGCAACAAGAAGCAACTTTGTAAGGGTTACCTTGGTGAAAATGATTGTGGTGGCGATTATTTTCGGATGTTTACGCATTTGCACTGTTTGTTCATGCCAAGGAAAAGATGAAAAGTCGATTGGAGAATGTGGGAGTGCTGATGAAGATAATTATTCTGTATCATTGTAGATTTAATTGCTGCTGGTGGTGATAATAAGGGAAGATGTTCTCATTGACAATCGTGTGGATTTTGAGAGACAACTCGATGTATACTAGTAGCATTAATACCTTTTTATTTTGCTAGAGTAGAGTATAATCAAGACAGGCTATGCACTCCTTTACAATCGCCTATACCAATCTTTCTTAGCATTCTTAAAATCTACCGACACTTAGCCAGGGTTGGTTACTGTGAACTTCTAAAGGTAAACAGTAAAGTTATGATCCTCAGCCCCGCAAGGAGCTAGTGGTAGCGTATACAGATGGTCACATGAGGTCAGCTCTTCAGCTTAGACACTTCCTGTCTGCCGTAATTATTCAATGAGTAAGCTATGCCTGGTCATCGCTCTGTAGATATTTGAAACGGTTTGGTTTGGTTTGGGATTTTTCAACGTACGCCAGCCAAAAAGCGATATCATGAAAGTGTCTCAAGACTAATGTCTGACATAGACAGAGTAGACAACTTCTATCTCAACGTGTCACTTTACATTGATATCCACATAAGCAAAAGAAAGGAGATCTTAGCAGGGAGAGAACCGAGGACCTCTAGAAAAGACACTGCGCGCTTTAAGTTATGTAGCATTGATAAAACAATAGCCTTATTAATAATGATAATTATGATGATGATACTACTATTACTTCTACTACTACTACTACTACTACTACTACTACTAATACTACTACTACTACTACTACTACTACTACTACTACTACTACTACTACTACTACTACTA
>RQTK01000837.1:166465-171465 GCA_003991915.1 Elysia chlorotica
GTCTGTCTGTCTGTCTGTCTGTCTGTCTGTCTGTCTGTCTGTCTGTCTGTCTGTCTGTCTGTCTCTGTCTGTTTGTCTGTCTGTATTCTCTCTCTCTCTCTCTCTCTCTCTCTCTCTCTCTCTCTCTCTCTCTCTCTCTCTCTATCTATCTTTCTTTCACTCTAATTCATGGAATCCATGCTCATTATTCGATTCTATTAAAACATCTTTAAAATAGGGTTAAGGAACACAGATATCGATTTAGTTGTAAAAATGAAATAATTTTCCTATGTTTATGTCCTGGCTATACGAAAAATACGTGACAATTTGATGAGCTGCAATCAGAGCATCGAATCAGAATTAAGAATGACAAGGCACAAACAGATACGCCCGTAATTTGTGTCTGTTTCTGACTGCAATGTCTTATATTACAGCACATATTATACTTTATGAATCAAAGTGACTTTGATAGAGACAGTCATAAATGGGCGGACGCAGACATATATGATTACAAAATAAAAGAAACCAGTAAGGAGAGTGGGGAATCTGGTGATACTGTGTGTCTAATATAGAATAACGGGAAAGATAATTATCTAGGTGTTATTTATAATAAGAAGTGGGGCAAAAGTGGGCAGAGGACATGTTGGAAACCTGTTAGGCGGTGACAAATATGAAGAACTAAAATAGACCAAAGCAAGAGTGTGGCATCCAGTGTCCAGAGAGAGCTGCTGGTCTGCTGGAGTGGCTGGTACCGTGGGCGTTGTCAGTTAAAGCCACCACACTCTTCCCTCTCTCGAGATTAAGCGGTAGGGGCGCATTGCAAGGCACAGACACCAAATATTGACGGATTGGACGGAAAGTAAACAGTTAATATCTTGTAACAACACTCGGCACTGAGCTATGTTTGCCTTCTCGCTCTAAGCACGCACCGCGTCTCGTTCAAACAAAAAGGAGAGCTCGAGGTTTCCAGATAGCGAATCCCGTCCACTCCCAGCCCAACTACTGGAAGAATTCTTGAAAAAAAAATGGGAACTTGAACCAACAAAAGGGGCAAAACCTCAACGATTTGCTAGTGTTTGCACGGCGTTTGTGTCGCTTCTTTTGCCTCCTTAGCGATATGGAAAGGTTTCTATGATAACAGCAGTGCCATTAACATGATGGTTTTAAATGATTTAGGGGGTGAGAGAAGCAAATTTAATTTGACGTGTGATCAGAGCCGGGTGCTGTTAGTTAATAATGGTATCTCATTCAGAGCTTAGAAAATCCATTAGCATTTGAATAAAAAAGCGATAGTTGGTATGCTTATAAAACTAGAAAAAAAAGTATTGATTTAGTGAGACTGTGAACTTGCTAAAGTTCTCAAGGAACACAATTGGATTTATAAATCACTGCTCCAATTTATACCGTGCCTGTCTTCATGTTAGGAGTCAAAAATTCACATGAAAGAAAGGGAAAGTTAGAAAGAGCACGAAACTAAACCGGAAATGAAAAAGCGACAGGAAGTCAGGAAGTCACAGTTCTACGATTGGAGACAGGCGATCTCAGACCCACACACACTGTTTGACTTAACCAAAGTGAGGGACTAACACACACACATACATAGAGAGAGAGAGAGAGAGAGAGAGAGAGAGAGAGAGAGAGAGAGAGAGATTTTTTTTAAAGGGAGGTAATGTGATTTCAAGAAGCCAGGACAACATGAATGGGATCGTCTGTTGTGGCTGTTGTCACTTCATGCTTTCTAAACATTTGGACTGGCCCGAGTCTCTGCAGGAGCGACAACTAACAGAAGGCTTTGCAACACACACAACTTTGTTTAATGTTATCTTTGCAGCTGGGCTATTCAACATCAACGGGACAGCGCTTTGGTTCCTGCCCAAATACACACGGTCAAACAACGATAAAATCCCAAAGTGTATTGTTTTGAAGTAGCATGTTTAAAATTGTTTGCACTCGAAGAGACACGTACATAGCCACTTAGATTGAATTTTTCTTCTAGGTGATACTCACGGTTCTAGGATGGCTTTCACAAATGTGCATCTTTTCTCTCCGAAATTCTGTTAGTAAAACGGCAGCAACAAAAGCAACAGCAACAACAGCAACAACAACAACAACAACAACAACAACAACAACAACAACAACAGCAGTAAGTCAAACAGCGACAGCAATAACAGCAACAGCAACAACAGCAACAAAAACACAAAAAACAACAACAACAACAACAACAACAACAACAACAACAACAACAACACAAATAAGAGCAAGTAGCTCAACGTGTGTGGTCCCAGTCAGATGCGCAAACAAGACATGTCTGGATTTCACATCAAATTGGCTCCGAATTACATAATCAGCAAGCAGGCTGTGGAGATGGTTAAGGAGATATCATTTCGAGATTAGAAGCAATTTATTTTTTATGAGTTTTACGTAAGTTTCTCATTATTTGTATTAAAACCCTATCTCGCGGCACCAGCAGCTAACATGGAGGCTAAAACACTGTGCTTGTCGGTCGAGAACATTGCTCGCAACAAAAAAATCAACAACAACAACAACAACAAAAACAACAACAACAACAACAACAACAACAACAACAACAACAACAGCAATAATATATAAATTAGAAAACAATCGAGTATGCTCCAATATGAGCATCAAACAAAGTTATGCTTGATCGGCGATCATTAAGCAAATGAGCTACAGCTACAAAGCGAAACCTTTTAAAAATTGATTCACGAGTACGAGTATACGAAGCGGAGAGGCAATTCTGCGCGGTTGTCTATCACTCTACAAAGTCAAGCGAAACATAACGGCAGTTTGATCAATAGGGGCAAGATCGCTCATTGATTGGAAATACCCGGCGAAAGCGGCACAATTAATAATGTAAAAAATCACCTTGTGTTCATGAGGTGACGGGAGTGCGTAATTATTGAAAGATAAAAAACGACCACGAGACGAAAACGAAACGTGTAGAACAATAAAGACAAAAACCGAAAAAAAACTCACCCAAAACAAACAGAAAAAAAAATAAAACTAGAATAAGATTAAGAGGAAGGACTACATTTCAGATAAAACAAAAAAAAAATCATAGGCTAAATCTTTAGAGCGTTCGATCTCTTGATATAGTCGCATTTGAATGAACCCAGACAGAATTCTGGATTCTAGTATTGAAGGAGCATAATGTTACTGTCCGTCTCTTCAGTCTGTGAAGTCCCAGAGGGTTTCCCCGCTCGAGCAAACCGGATGCAGACACAAGCCTGGGCAGAGCTCGCTGCTCCCCCACACAGAGCCTCATTACCCGCGGCTGCCGGGAGGGACAGGGTAATTGCCGTTCAGTCGGCAATGGTCACGATTTTATGAAATTACATGTATTATTCTAGGCGCATCGATTTTGGGTGGTGTACACCACCACTGTCAAGTTCATTAACAACAGGGTCCAAATCAAAAGGAAATGGTCGTGTTGTGAAGAGACGGGCGATAAAACTATGATAAACTCGATAAAATTTGGGATAGGTGGTGAGCAGACTTGATTTCCAGATATGGCGCCAGATGGCTCAGCCCTCAGTGCTCTAGACTGGCGTGCTGGATGTTTGAGGTTTGATCTCCGTTTGGTGCCAACTTCTTTACAGGTCGCCTAAGGTCAACCAATGGATTCGTCTAAAAACATAATTAAAGGACTTAAATCTAATTGAGATTTCTACCAAGTCTTGGTAAATAGAATAGCATACCTGGATGGATTGGGAAATATGAAAAAAAAGAAAATTAAACAACAACCATGAAACTATTCATAGGATATCAGACAACAAGGACACTCTGTGCAGAGTGGATATAAAGAAACCAAGGGAATGTAAAATCAATTCACACATGGCTGTGCCAGAATTGGGCGTAACGTTACAGTGATAGAAGTGAAATAGATAGGTTTTAAGATAAAATGAAAGTTAGGGAGACAGACAAAGACTCGGAGAGAGAGAGATAGATAGATAGATAGATAGATAGATAGATAGATAGATAGATAGATAGATAGATAGATAGATAGATAGATAGATAGATTGACAGATACATAGATAGATAGATGGATAGATTAGATAGAGAAAAGGGAAAACCAGCAAAACAAACGAATGCCCACATGCATTTATCCAAGAGAGGCTCTGCAATACCTAAAGAGGCAGCTGAGCAGGCACGTAGTGAATTAATAGCGCTGATTCAGTCCTTGATATCTAAAACCCAAACCAACCATACTATCAACCTCAGAGTTTTAACAAATCGATTAATGGGGAAAAATAGAAGAAAAAAAACCCCATCTAAACCTTAGATCTAAAGGGGCAGAATCAATCCATACAATATCCAGACAAGCAGAGGAAAATACACTGGGAAAAAAAAAGAAATAGAGAAAAAGAAGCAATGAATCAGAGACAAATAGATCTATTAGCAATGAGAAAACCCATCAAGTTCCGGTCAGACAGATTCACGGTTGGCAAAGCAATCCTGGTTCCCAGCGGCACACAAGCCCAGGCCTGGAGGGGTAGAGATGTCTGAGATTAGTGGCTTTGCGGCGTTGGGGCCCGTTAATAAAAACGGACACCATAGAAAAGGGAGTTAACAGCTGCGCCGTCTTTTTGGTGTGGATTGGTTACACGCCACTGTTAGAGCCAATAAAGGATCGACTTTTTCTTCCGAATGAACTCATTACGTGTAGAGCTCTCTCTTGGTTAAACGTCTCCTAGTTTTCCTCCGCGGAACATACAATGCGGCGACGGGTCTCATTACACAGGTCTGATAATTTACTTGCTGCCACAGAGACATAGCGGGAATGCCACGATTTCTATCTTAGTTGCTCAGATTACGCTGGCACCGGCCAAACGCCAACTAGTACATTGTTATGTAGTTTTTGTATAATGGTTTAGATTACAAAACGTATTCCTGAAAAGTTGTGAGTAGGTCATCCAGTAACGTTGTGTTCACCACAAAGCCTGTAGTGTGGTGAGATGAGGGTGGAATTGGGGGGGGGGGGGGGGGGGGGGGGGGGGAGA
>RQTK01000837.1:173965-178965 GCA_003991915.1 Elysia chlorotica
TCACAAACGACCAAGTCGCTTTATCGCCCTCAAGCTTTGGTTAATTTCACATCCCCTGGGTTTGACGAATAATTCTAGACGGAGAAATGGGATTCAATCCTCAACCCCTTAGCTAGTCTGTCAAGAACGCTATCGACTGAACTATCTGGTACCGCCCTGGATGCGCGCGCGATAAATAGAAACGGCTACAGGGAAAGCGGAAAGAGAGAGAGAGAGAGAGAGAGAGAGAGAGAGAGAGAGAGAGAGAGAGAGAGAGAGAGAGAGAGAGAGAGAGAGAGAGAGAGAGAGAGAGAGAGAGAGAGAGAGTAATAAGATATAATGAAATTTCTCCTATCTCCTAAAATCCAGGTGTGACATAAAATGATAATCTGGAACAGATCACAGGTACCACTTACCCCTTCCCCATCCCCTGTACAGGCATTCACAGAAGCGCAGGGTCTTTGCTCTATCTATGCACGTCAAGTAGCCCGTGTGCTTTTGCGTGCGCGCGCGTGTGTGTGTACGTGTATACATTTGCATGCACGCATGTGTGTGTATTTATACAGCGTAAGTGTATGTGTTTGCGAGGTACTGAAATGGTCAGCCCTGTAGCAGTACAGGTATGATCATTATTTGGATGGTGGTCGGGTATCGTGGGGCTATTGGAATTCAGATACGGAAGCAAGGCGCAATCAATGCATTAGCTGAAAAAAGACACTCTCTTATACGAAATCATGTGGGCGTGGCAAAGGTGTGCCCCAATATACATCTCGTATTCTTTGCCAAGTTTATTCTTTTTTTAGGTGTGTTGGCTGGCTCAGTAATCTGGTCCGTTTAACTCCGAATAGAATTATTCAACATTTAGGTAATTTACGTCCCACAGGTTTCGGAGATACGGACACTCAGTCAAATGGGATTCGAACCGTGAACCTCCTTTTTGTCAGTTTGAACTTAAGAGCCCTACCGACTGAACTTTCAGCGGTACCCAAGATTCCTTAAGTGTTCAATATGCTTTTTTTTTTATTGCACAAGCAGAAGTTGCCTTAGTAGTTTAAGGATATAATTATAATTCCTTTTGTTGTTTTTGTTAGGTCTCAATCTTTTTCGCCTTCGAAGTGTAAAAATCATAATACATGTACATATAGAATGGTGAGGCATCATCCAGTTTCATTTTTTTTTCTTTACAACTGAACCGACATCGAGATACCCATGATAGCGTTCTTTGTATAACAATACCCGTTATCTTGCTTTCAGTGTGCGATGCAAAATACCATTATTAAACTGGGATAAAAATTCGATAGCTTTCCTCCACGTGGGTTATCTCATCGATATACAAATGCGGAGCGGAATCAGGTCCGATAAGACTAAGATTACAGATCACGATGCTGATTGTTGGGCGAGCAAAGCCCGAGTGGCAGGACCACATTAATTAATCAACAACAGGCCTGTTATTTTAAGCTTATCCCTGATAACCGTGGGGGCGAGTGGCCCAGTTGGCAGAGCGCGCGACCTCTAATTCAATTAGGAGCCGTGGGTTTAAAGACTGATTTCACCGTCTCACTGTCTGTTTTCCCACTGCGTAGTTCTTTGTCAGTACAATGTAACGCGAAAGGCCTAGACAAAAGTCTTGGAATCTCTGATCAGTTCCTGTATGCTACCACGTAAACTTGTTAGACATTAGTCTTGAAGCCCGTCCACGTAATAGTTAGTTGATGCCAATGGGCGTTGGGAAAATAATCAAATGGAAACTCCGATAGCCTGGGCGTGCAGGATCTTTTACCATATTATTATCTTCCAAGAAAAATAAAACCGAATGTGGATTTCCCTATTGTCACGTATCTAAACTTATCTCCTCATACTTATTCATAGACATTTCCGCATTATTGTGTGCGTTTGTGGGTGCGTGTGTGTGTGTATCGCTGGATAAGACGGGAATCCAAAATGATTAATTACACGTACTTCTATAGCACAGTTTCACGACAAAATAACTTGATGATCTACATCAACGATCCCAACAAGATTACCATTGTTATGGCTTAAGGGGAAAATAATGATTGCCTTGAGTTTCGTTTATGCAATTGTAAAAACAACTACAGTGATAAATTGTTGGTACATGTATTTGTACCGACTCAATCTTTGATAATACGTGTATCGACTGTGCTGTTAAATTCAGTCGTCCATACAGCCCGCCACCTACTGCAGCTCTGATTGAATCCCCTAAGTCAGTGCGGCGTTGCTCACACATGAGCAGATCCAGTACTTATTCCATAGTTTGTGGTCCACAGTGTTGTCTGAGCAAATAACGCAGGTCGTGAAGAAGGCAGGTTGATTGGTCGCTTGAAAAAATACGTTCCACAAGTTGAAAAGAAAAAAAAATCAGCGGAGACGCACGTTGGCTGATCTAAAATGTGCGGACTCGCACCACGAGCAGTCAGTCAAGAGCAAAGTAGGCGGGGTTTGTGGCGGGTGGGCTTCTAATGGGCGGAGCCACCAGCAGGCGGAGTCTCGCATAGACAAGTAGCCAAGGTGGAGACTTGTAAAATGTTATCAAAGCGCGGGCAAACAATCAAGCCGATGGATTACTCGCGGGAAATGTTTGCTCAACCGTTTTTACCCTTTATATCTGCGTGCAAAAAGAGAGAGAATACTTCGAAGAAATGCCAGAGAGAAAAGGAAAGAGAGATCGCACCCTGACCCACACACAAACACAGAGAGGGAGGTAGACAGGGTTGGAATTAGCAGATTATATAGACAGAGAAAGCAGGTGGATAGATAGATATAAATAGAGATAAATAGATAAATATACGAGAGAGGGAGAGAGAGGGGGAGAGAGAGGGGGAGAAAGAGATAGAGAGAGAGAGACGAGCATGGCGTTATTTATTCTACCGTTATACTTTTTGAACCAACGGCTAAGAATTAGTGTTTGTTGTTGTATTTTTGCGATGACACTTTCAATTTGTAAAAACCAGAAAAATACGCGTACGAATCTGATTTGGTTTGCATCAACATGCAAGACTTAGTTTTAAGATCTATCTCTATGGATAGTCGCTGAATTGGCATCTTAAAAAACAACTGATTATCTTGTTTTATTCAGGAAAAGTTGAAATTTGTTTCTTCCAACATACGTATCTCTTCTTCTTGTTCGTGTTCTTCTTGTTCTTGTTCTCCTTGTTCTTGTTCTTCTTCTTCTTCTTCTTCTTCTTCTTCTTCTTCTTCTTCTTCTTCTTCTTCTTCTTCTTCTTCTTCTTCTTCTTCTTCTTCTTCTTCTTCTTCTTCTTCTTCTTCTTCTTCTTCTTCTTCTTCTTCTTCTTCTTCTTCTTCTTCTTCTTCTTCTTCTTCTTCTTCTTCTTCTTCACCTACGTCATTCTCCTCTGCCTTTCTTTAACCTTTTCCTTTAGTTTTTATTTCAGCTTCATTAACCTTAACATTCAAGCTGACTATAATATTTTAAAAAAATAAGATAATTGTTTGGCCCAGTTCTTACGGATTTAGGTATTTATCTGTAATTCGCCAAGACCCTCCATTTTCTCTAACTTTGCCAAGGTTTTGTGAGGTAGAATAGCATGTGCATTGACATCTGAAGTTCACTTGAGATCTTCAATAATTGTAGTAATCGCTCTAGTTTTTGAAGAATCTTATTCGGGGGAGAGTTGCAACCTAGATGAGATTTGAACTCTGCCTTTCATACTCTCCAGTCCACAGCGCTACCAAGAGAGCCGCATAAGTATCTTCTACCTCCTGCTGTCAGGGGTCTAATATTTCCTAATTAGGCTTGTTATACTGAACCGCCAGGCTTTCACTGAATCAGTTACTATACCTCACTGCCCCTTCACTGAGTGTATAGTAAACAACTCTACACCCTCTCCCTGCCTCATTTTTGCTTTTGACCCAATTCCCCCCTCCCCCAACTTCCACACCTAACAAAAAAGTCCCCTCTCTCCTCTCACTTTTCTATCTGTGTCTCTCTATATCTTTTTCTCTCTGTCTGTCTGTCTGTCTGTCTGTCTGTCTGTCTGTCTGTCTGTCTGTCTGTCTTTCTCTGTATCTGTGTCTTTTATGTATCTGCCTGTCTGTGCGTGTCTCTCTCTGCGTTTCACTCTCTCTATCTCTTAATAATTTTCTCCGTTTTCATGCACTCCTGCAGCAATGATATAATTGTTGGTAGAATCACAGAACACTGAAGGATTCATCCTAAAAAAGACCTGCTCAACAACTACTGTTGAGAGAGGGGCGAAAAAAAAAGAGACAGTCTGCTCTTTATTGTTTTAGATCCTTTGAGTTTCCTGACGAACCTCACAAAAAGTGGGCATTTGTTCGGAGCTAAGGACAACAAGACAAGTGCCACCGGGAAAGGTTTCTCAATACAACCAAGGAGATGGCGTGCCTGTAAATCTGGAACCGAAAATGTCCGGCTAGAGAAGGCCCGCACACAAAGACGTGGAGGGGGTTTGACGTTATGAAAAGAGGATTTCAAGGATGCGAGACAAAATCATGTCGAGCGGAAGCCATAATGAAACCATCGCTGATGGAAATTTGATATTTTGATTTGCTAGATGAAGCTGACAAAAAAAAGGAAGAAAATACTAAATAGAATTAGGAGTATCTGGAATCAGTGTTATGTGGTAGGCCAAATCTGATGGTTTGGTAGAGCAAAACGAAAGTTTGGTTATTTGCTGCACATGGCTTCTGTCTGTCGTCTGATAAAATTGGCATGTAGGTCATGCACGTGTCTAATGAGACCCGCAATCACTTTTATTGAAAGAACAATGGAATAATAACAGTCCAAATGGGTGCGGGTTCAACCTTGTCCACACGATTTGCCTGTCTATGGTTATTATTATTATTATTATTATTATTATTATTATTATTATTATTATTATTATTATTATTATTATTATTATTATTATTAATTTTAATTTAGAAAAAAAAAATTCACTCTTGATGTCATACTGGATGTTATAGGCCGCGTAGAGCGTTGAATGGATGGGCAGTGAGATTTAAGATTCAGCTAGTGTCTCAAA
>RQTK01000837.1:183965-188965 GCA_003991915.1 Elysia chlorotica
ATGGCCCAGAGCTTCTTCTCGCATACAGTGTGAAAAGTAATTTTGAGAATGATAGAACGGACCCTATCAGACCATTCTGTTGTATTTGATTGTGTTTTCTACTTTTGATATGAAATAACATGCAAGTAAAGCTTTATTAAAAATGTCTTCTTCTTTGTATGTCTGCTTGACCGGATAGTATACTTTGTCAACCTGACAGCTTTCCGATCTGTTTACATCTTTTAATATATCTATATCGATATGTATGTATGTCTGACCTCTTTTTCTCTCTTTCTTTCCCGATGCTTCCAAAGAACAGCCGAGTTTGCCAAATTTATAACACATTTTTACGCGTACGTTAGGTTTCAATTATCTAATTACAGGGAAAAATACAGAACGGCGAAAGCACTATTCAAAAAAACTCTCCATAAATGGCCAACTAGCCTGCCAAACAAAGCTCCATGCATTAAACTTTTCTAAATAATTATGGTGAATAATTGAGTTATATAGAAAGTTTAGTCATATCCTGAATACAAAATTTTAGTTAACTTCATGGACTCTTACTGGTGACCTAAAATCTTTCAACCCTTCTCTCTCTCTCTCTCTCTCTCTCTCTCTCTCGTTGACTCTTTCCTCCTTTACTCTACCTTTTTTCTTTCTTTCTGACTCTCCCTATCTCCCTCTCTCTGCCTTTCTCTCTCTCTCTCTCTCTCTCTCTCTCTCTCTCTCTTTCTCTCTCTCTCTCTCTCTCTCTCTCATTTCTTGTTGACTTTTTCCTCCTTTTCTCTACCTTTTTTATTTCTTTCTGACTCTCCCTACCTCTCTCTCTCTTTCTCTCGTTATCTATCTCTCTCTTAGTTTTTTCTTTTCGGTCCTTCCCTGTTTCCCTTACTCTATCTATTTGTATTTCCTTCCATATTCCTCCCCTTGTTCTCTCCTTCTCTCCCCCTCTCTTTCTCTCTCTCTCTCTCTCTCTCACTCTCTTCGACCCTTCCGCATTTTCCCTTCTCTCTCTATTCCTGTCTTTCATTCTTTATTTCAACCCCTTAATCTGCCTTCCTCTCCCCCTCTCTCTCACTCTCTCTACCTATCTCTTTCTCTCTCTCTCTCTCTCTCTCTCTCTCTCTCTTTGTCGCATATCACTACTTCTCAACAAACAGTTGTACATCTTGTCGAGATTTTTCACACCAGCACATCCATTTCCCTGGCGTCCTGAACTTCTTTCACCCAGCAATATATCACCTTTTCTGTTCACAATTCCATTTTCTCCTTGGTTACTCATGCATTTGGTCATCTCCCTTTGCAGGTCTTCTTAGCCTCAGTGGCCCAAACCAGCCTCACTGCAGTCTAATAATTGCCTCCCTTTCGGCGTTCTCAACATCTCAGAGGAGCCTTTCTCTTCCTCTCTGCATAAAGCTCCTTTCTTCATCAAGCTCCATTTTCCGTTTCCCTCTCAATCCGCTCATCCTTGTATTTAACTCTCTTGGGCAGACACCAATAACGCGCTATATAATAGGCAAACAACCCGCTCTCATTCTAGACCGTGCATAACAGTCGAAAGAAGGCCCATATAGGAGGGACATGTATTATAGGGCATTGGAAAACATAATAATTTTAATAAACAAAGCCAACCTTAAGAAGGAAGCCATTTTTTGTTAAAACATGTTTTGCTCACCTTGTGGGGTATATATTAAACACATCAATATTTTGTAAGCCCTATCTCCCAATTCTGCACATCGTAATATATCTTACCATTTTTGGTTGGGGTAATGGTCAACATGCTTCTTGTTTATGTCATTTGTTCTAATTTTCTAATTTTCTCTCTTGTTTTCTCTCTATATCATCTTATATCTCCTCTTTATCTCGATTTCTCTGCCTCTTCTCATAAAAACAAATTCTTTTCCCTCTTTCAGCATTTTGAATTTGTCTCTCGTTAAGAACGCTGTGCTTATTATTGCTAAATTGTATTTTGAACCTTATGAACCTTATGAGATACATATAATGGAATTACCTTATTTCTCTAAGATTATAATTATGACGGGTCGACTGTTAGTAGACTTTCCCAACAGACTTCCACCTTCCCAACTCCTCACCAAAGATTTTACAAGCTTTAGGAATCCATCAATCATCTCTTTATTTTAAGCATACATAACTGACACCCCCTTAGGCATGTTTGTCCTAAAGTGAAGGAAAACTGAGTTGTAATGAACCATTGCCATAGTGAAGTAGTGTAAGCAAAGCAGAGAAAAATCAAGATAGAACGCGGAACAAGAGAATGTTTAACCAAAAAAAGCAACAAAAACAAACACAGGAACACAGCAACTGCTATAAGAAAGCAAAAAAGGGTTCATAAGTTATAAAGCTAGAAAAACAAGACAAAAACCAGAGAACAAAAGAAAGCGGGTGGATGGGAGGTTGAGCACGGAAGCTCTGTTGGTAAAGCTTCTGTCAGGGAGGTTCAGAGTTTGAATCCCGCATGGCGACATGGACTTGAGAATTAAGAGGGATATCTACGATAAGCGAATTTGAAAAAAGGGGGGCAGAGGTGAGGGTGGGAGGGGGAATACAGAGAGCTCAGGTTATAATTGTTTTAAGCTGGTAAACATGAGGAATGACATACTTGCCTTTCTCGTACAGAAGTCTTCAGGAAACCGAAGAGACGTAAATATAACTAAAAGATAATTATTAGGAATTGGGTGATAGGTTGGGTATCTTAATGAAGGAAAGCATGTCAGACAAAATTGATTAAAAATATTAATAGCAGTGTATTAAATGTTTGAGTATGGGTTGTAAAATATTCAAAACTGGAAATTGATTCAAAGCTCTTATGTATAGTTCATAATTATTCGAATCGTTAATTATACTGGAAAATGTAAAAGTCACGAAGACCCTTGATGATCAAAGGTCTTCACAACCCTCCTTATTTGCTCTAGATTTTAGAATCAGATACAAAGAGAAAAAACAATAACCACTTAACAAAAACAAGCGCAGCAACAAAGAATAGCAATTAAAGTCAAGAAACCACAGCTTCAGCCACAAGAAATGCAACACGGGAGTAATTTAACAAATGACGGGCAAACAAGAATGTGCATCGGCAAATTAAAGGAAAGAGTGAAAAAAAAAGAACTAATCTGCTCTGAACACATCATTTTTATACCCACTCAAGCCTGGCAATATATTTCTTAGTTAAGGAGCTGGGAGAGTATTAAATGAAGTAGAAAGTAAGGTCTGATTAATGTTACGTTTTATAAGTTTTACGAAGAGTCACACAACTGAGGTTAGAACTGAGGTCTCCAATACTTCAGGCGAAAGCACTGCCGTCTGAGTTATCTGAAAATTGAAAAAGTGAGTGTCTTGTTTAATTAACGTCAACTATATTTATGCAGGAAACTTCTGCAGAGATGGGTGTGTACGATGAGATTCGAACCTTGGACCGCTTGCTTTTCAGACAAAAGCCCTACCGTCTGAGCTGTCTTCTTTCCCCTCCTGCAGGAACAACATTACAGTCATGGGATGAAGGATCATCACTGAGCTGTCTGCATTCCCAGGTGCAGGAACAACATTACAGTCATGGGATGAAGGATCATCATTATCAGCTTGAGCAGCATGCCATACGATATTTACTCAGCTGTACATAAGGTACTTAGGTGTATCAGGTTGAAGATGAAACGATCCTAAGGAGTTGAACCTCTTGACATTTCGACGTATAAGGTTATAGCGGAGAGCAGATAAAACACACTTTGCATGTGATCAGGAGAACCGGATGAGCGAAAGCGTAAGAAAGCAACCTTTGATTAGTTGTACCTGTCCTACGTTTTGCAAAGGACCCTGTAGGTTATCCTCAGCATTTTCACGACAGCCAAATAAAAGGAACAGCTGAGAATCGAACACCATAACTTCTGCTCCTATTGCCAGGTATCCACCGACTGAACTTTCTAGGCTCCCCCCTCTCTTTCTCTCTCCCATAGGAGGGCCGCACCAATCAATATATTATTTCAAAGGCTGAAGCAGTTAATCGATTTTATGTTACAAACGAAGCTCGACAAATTAATGCTGATTAACCATAGGAAAAAAAAACTTTTCAGATAGAAATATTGATAGATAGACAGATTAAACAAAAACCCAGATCGATAAATAATACGCACAAAGAAACCCCAAAAAGATCATGACTTTATATAATTATAATTAGAGAACTAACCCACCAACAGCGATACACACCAGTTTAAAATAGTAAGACTGTTGGACGCAGCCTCTATCAGGGCAGTTGGTTTTCGCTCTGCGATGATCTGTCTGAGACTGGAGAGCACCCTGTGTTAATTAAGCGATAAAAACAAAACACTCGTAGGAAGAATAAAGAGAGGGAGGAATAGAAAAGGACAGACAACGAAAGAGTGGGAAGCAGAGGGAGAGGGATTAGGAATGAAAGAGAGAAAGAAAGAGAGAGAGAGAGAGAGAGAGAGAGAGAGAGAGAGAGAGAGAGAGAGAGAGAAAGAGAGAGATAGAGAGGGAGGACGTCAGAGAGAAAGAGAGAAAGAATTATAGAGAGAGAAGGATAAAGAAAGTCAGAGAGAGAGATACGGCAGGGAAATTGATTACTATTACAGTATCATCGGCTCCCACAACAATGCTATTTCCGCTGATGCAAGTGAGTGTTTTATCAATGGCGCGTGCAGCAATTGTTTGCACTCACCTCGGGGCGGCCCATCTTCCCCGGACAAGCAGGTGTTATTTCTACGTTAATATCGACTTTGCGTTCAGGCCTCATAAGCGTTTCTACACCCACAAGCATCTTATTCGCCGGTGCTTACCGTATGATAATTTTCTCCTTGTTTCTCGCTTTCTTCCTCTTCCCCTCGGCTGCAGTGATCGATCTGTTGTTTTTTCCTTCTGCTTTATCTTTCTTATCCAAATGCATGTTTTTCCTTTTCCCTTCTCTGCATAAATCTTCTAATCAATTTCTGCTTCTCTCTCCCTATTTCTAGCTTCTACCTATCTTTATGTTTATGTCTTCAAACTCTCTC
>RQTK01000837.1:197103-202103 GCA_003991915.1 Elysia chlorotica
AATAATAATAATAATAATAATAATAATAATAATATTAATAATAATAATACAATAAAACAATGATAATAATAGTAGCAACAAGAACAAGAGCAACAACAACAACAACAACAACAACAACAACAACAACAACAACAACAACAGCAGCAGCAGCAGCAGCAATAACATACCACATGACAGTTCACAAAAAGTAAAAAAGCAAAATAAAAAAGAAACTCACACAAATACACCCCTAATTAAAACACATGTAACGGTTGTTTACGTTTCCTTACAAAGCAAGATGTGTCAGCTTGTAAGTGATTTTGCACAATGAATGGTTCATACTGTTTTTTGTTCGTTCTTTTGTTTTAACTTGTATGCTTGCTGTTCAAACAAGCACGACATAAAGAGCAGCCATTTGTGCACTGTACATGCCAACTATCCCATAAAGCGAAATGTATTTGAGCACTTGCCCTGTAGTGGTCCGAGTATGGTCTGGCTTCGTTACACACCGGGTTGACTACAAATAAGACCGACGCTCGGGTAACATGTTTGGGGTTTCCCTTTCGGAAAGGTTTTTCGCAGGTTTCATAAAAGTGTCGCACGTGACCGGCGCGTGGTGGGATAATACATGCGTGACATTCGAGTGTGGCCCCAAAGGCTCTAACGTGACACGAAGCCAGTGAATGAGACCCACTGCGCATGCTCAGCCTTTAGGCTCACGGCGACATGCTCTACAGACGTGGAGGCGAGCAGCCTTCGTCTTTCGACGGCTTTAGATCTGGGATCGGATTTTCTTTCTTCAGATTGGGATGTACAATCGATAGTTCTGTGGACGAACGAGAGGGAGATCCGAGGTTCACATCCAAGCTGGACCTTCATTCATGCCATTCTTTAGGGATCGTAAGAGGCGTCAAACTAACTATAGATATCCTCCTCTCTTCAAATTGGGCGTCATGATTTACAATGGGCAGCGCCCCTAATTAGCTCGCAAAAGGTTCGAGGTTCGCGTCTAAACCTTAGCCTCAGTCATCGTATCAGATTCTTCAGGAAATTTAAATGATAAAAACTAATCAAAGATGGAAAAATTGAATCTTCTGATGATAGACTAAATTTTACTGCTGTCTTAATGAAAGGAACGACCATTCAATCGTATTTCAATATAGCAGCAACGTGATATGAATCAAAAAATAAACAAATAATAAATAAAGAAAGAGTTATGCTGATTTATATCTGTCATATTCTTCTCATCGTGGAGTTTTCTAATCTGATGTATTATTGATAGATATTATAAGGGACTGATATAGTTCATAATTCTTTTCAATGTCATACTGTTAATGGCAGCTCAACTCCTTTCATGGTATCTTTGCGGACAATGTTTTGTTTTCTGTTTAGAACTGAGTGGACTCAGCCTTCTATTTCAAAAGCTTAGAAATCGTCGCAAAATAGTCTACGTGAAGCACAAAGCGTATTATGGTCGATCTTAGAAATTACTCTTTAGCTCTAAGAAAAAGTATTGTCTTTCTGCTTATTAAAATATGAAAATATTATATCGCTGTTAAGAATTCGACCGTAAGTGTATTAAATTTTAGCTACAGTACTAAAGTACTAGCACGAGGAATGCGCGGAAAAAATACGTTCGTTTTTCAGAGACATGGTAAGATTTAATTTTATTTCACAATTTTGGCAAACAATTTTCATCTTTAAAGACTAAAAACAACGAGAACAACAACAACAACAACAACAACAACAACAACAACAACAACAACAACAACAACAACAAACAACAACAACAACAACAACAACAAAACAAAAAAAATAACAAACCCAAAATGAAACAAAGAAACAAGCAAAACAAAATCAACAACAAAAAATCAACCCAAAAACATTGCTTTATTTATTTAAACATTAATGCAAAATTTACCTGTATAATAATGGATATTATATTTTTACATTTTTGACAAAACATTAATGTTTCTAATAAATATATTACTTTATATTCATCAAACCATATTCCTTGAATTCCAGACTCTGTAATAAAATCCTTTGAAACAAATTACCAGATAAAAATGTGCAGCAAAAATGTTATTTTACAACATAC
This sequence comes from Elysia chlorotica, assembly GCA_003991915.1. Lineage (NCBI taxonomy): Eukaryota > Metazoa > Mollusca > Gastropoda > Plakobranchidae > Elysia > Elysia chlorotica. The sequence goes on from RQTK01000837.1 coordinate 199,181, forward strand.
CATAAAATTGTGTGGATTTCCCATCATCTTCATATGAAAAAGCACAACGACAACAACAACAACGACAACAACAACAATAACAACAACAACAACAACAACAACAACAACAACAACAACAACAACAACAACAACAACAACAGCAACAACAACAACAACAACAACAACAACAACAACAACAACAACAACAACAGCAGCAACAACAACAACAACAACGACGACGACGACGATTCTTGGATCTAGTCGCCATAAAAGATCTTCTTTGAGGACCTAGCAGGACACGTTAAAGAAGTGATTTTGCCTTTCTTCTATTAAAGATTACTATAATATAATTATTATTATAATTATACTAGTCATTTAAATATACGATTGTATTCTTGTATTGAAATTGAATCTATTTGTTCACCATAGAAGGTCATTGGTTCACATTAAAACGAAAAAGAATACATTACCAACACATCACGGACTTTTAAGACATAAAACAAGAAAAACAAAGGAAAAAAAAAGAGGAAGGAGATTGACTTCGCCAATGGGATAAAGTTAATAAATAACGCGCTTGATCTCATAATCTAATCAATCTAGCTGTCGATACTATTAGTATTACAGATTAATTATAAATGTGCCGTGTATTTGTGACTGTGCTCATGCGTATGCAGTGCAATAGAATTCTGACATGAGTGTTTCTAGAATTGGCGGCTTATGATAATTATGATATAGGTACTGGACTAAACCCCTCATCTACCAAAACACCTATTGTCTCTGATTCTACCAACCTTTTTTTTTCGGCTGTTTTTTTTTCTCTCCTGCTCTCTGTATCTCCTGTCTCTGTTATCTCTGCCAACAAGCAAACGAAATAAAAATTATATAAAAAACACAAAGAAAACAAACAAACAACAAAGCGCGTAAAAACCAACGAAAAACCCAGCATGAAGCAAAACGAAAGTAAACACGGACTCGCTCATTTTTACGCAGTGCACTCACACACAATACGATTAAAGACCCAGTACATAACTCAAGCGAACTCATGATCTTGATGAAGTCTGACCAAAGCATGAAAACAGACCCTAGCCAAGTGTATCACCGTATCCTCTCAAAGTCTAATCTAAGTACAGACCACTCATGTCTAACTTAATAACGGTGAATTCGCCGATCAGCTGGCGCGAGCTATCACCATTCACTTGCCAGATTTGGACCCTTCGCTTTGTGAACGCCAAATAGCTTAGTTGGTAGTGAGCTCAAATGTCGAACAGGGGGCTAGAGGTTCAAATCTCACCGGAGTGATACTGATTCAGTACTTCTGTCTCGCATAAGCCGCTTTCATTCTTGAACTCACTAACGCCAATAAGTTGATGCGAGCAATCAGCTTGTTGACTCGCCGGAGAATGATTGATAGTTTGATGTGGCCACCTTATAGCTCTGACAGTAGAACTCTATATTGAGGAACACGGGTAAAGGTTCTAATCTCAACTGAGTGATACATATCCCTAACTTCCTAAACCATTCATCACTAAGCGCTAGCAATCAATGTTGTCTCGTCGGATACGAGAAGAACATAAGTAGCTTGATACATTTGATACGTAAAATAGTTTTTTTTTCATAAGCGTTAAGAATCATTGTCATGAACATAAAGAAATATTACCCCAAAGAGGTAAACAACTAATAATTGGTAGTGTAACGGACATCTCTCACTTTCTCTCTCTCTATGTATATATATATATATGTGTGTGTGTGCGTGTCTGTGTGCGTGGCAGCACATAAAATTGTCAGACATCAATAGCCTATATGTTGCTGACGTTGGACGTAAAAAATACTAACTCAATTCTCTCTCGCTGCCACACTGAGAGAGAGAGAGAGAGAGAGAGAGAGAGAGAGAGAGAGAGAGAGAGAGAGAGAGAGAAGCTAGCTAGAAATATAGATATAAATTGATAGCAAGATACATAATTTAGTAACGTTTTATCATGGTTTCTCGAAAGGAGTTGGGAAAGCATTACAACATAGCTTTAGGATGAGCACTGACATTCATGCATGCTATTCTCCTCCTCCCCAACCCCCTCCCTAGCTTTAAGCCTGCTGGATTTTTACAAGCCGTTTTTATGGCAAGAAAGCTAACACTGCCCATTAGTATTAAAAAGGAAGAGCACAATCGCTTAAATCGCTCCTGGGCAGAAACGCAGTTGACAGGCTTCGAAAGAGACAAAGAAAAATGGGAAACGGGGAATAACTGAGGCTATCTGGTATCCTCGGGAACAACCCATGGCGTAGCGACTTCATCGACACAGAGGGAAGAAACATTTTTGAAGGAAGATACACACACACACACACACACACATACACAGAGAACGGGAGAAGGATGAAGATTGAGAATGGGAGAAGGATGAAGAGAGATGTATATGGAGAGGGAAAGAGAAGCGACTTCATCGGCAGAAGAAACGTTTTTGAAGAAAGATACACACACACACATAATACACACACATTGAGAATGGGAGAAGGATGAAGAGAGATTATATGGAGAGGGAAAGAGAGACGGGATAAAGAGAGTAAAAAAAGAGAGAGATAGAGAGAAAGAGAGAGAGAGAGCGATAGATAGATAGAGTAGATAGGAAGAGTAATCGATGGTGAAAGAACGTGGGAAGTGTGAGGGGAGTCAATAAGTTAACCAGACAGAGGGGGGTAGATAAGATAGCCAGACACACGTACGTAAGATATATTGAAAGCGAAACGGAGAGACGGAGAGATCAATCCAAAGATCTATTAGATAGTGATTGATGGACATCTCATAGAAAGGGGAACACCGAGAGAGGGCGGGATAGATAAATAAAGAGAGGGAAAGGGGGTGGAGAAGAGAGAAAAGCGAGATACGGAAAAAGATAGAGAAAGAGAGGGGCAGAGAGAGAAAGAGAGATAGAGAGAAAACGAAGAAAGAAGG
>RQTK01000837.1:204603-210657 GCA_003991915.1 Elysia chlorotica
CTTTATTAGTGTTGACTCTTATATGCATATTTGTATATACACATGTGTGTGTGTGTGTGTGTGTTCAGGGTGCGACATATAATTAGTCGCCAGAACTATATACTTATAAAATTATTAGGAAATCCAGGATTCAAATCTCAAATAGTGATCAAAAGACCGTCTGTAATTCTTCGACAAAATCTGGGGATGCAAAGTTATTCAAAGATTTCAATGTGTTTTTGTGTGTAAGTTATAACGATCCAAGAGCAATCCATTATAATATGTAATATTTACCAAAATAAACCGCTCCAAGGATAAAAAAGATTGTCAAACATATTCACCATTGGTACTTTAGTTAGGCATATTACCTAACAATCAACACCTATATCTATTAGGGTATGCATTATCATGAAAATATGACTATTTTATTTCCAGTAGCACTATCACGGTTACGAAAAAAAAAATCCATAAAAATAATAATGTGCATATCAGTAAAAACATCAGTTATAATTTAGAAAATAAAGTGATACTATTTTCTACAGGAAAACAGGAAATCGGAAAATAGTTCTCAACGTATAAGCAAACACTTATTGAAATAAAGTAATAAAATAGCGGCAGATAATGGAAGCATGCGCAAACCACCTCTAATATTACCTTAACCTTTAGGTGAATTGTCTTAATAGCTGCTGCATGTTGAACAGCAGATGTTTACATGCTGACAGGATCATAGTCATTGCTAAGCGGTATAGATCTGGTTAGGGAAATTGGAGCAAGGAGAGGGAAAGTTTCCATTTCTGAAAATGTCAAATGGAAGCGCACTATTCGCGCAGTATTTGGCGCTATCAGTAAATAAAATTATGTACAGGAGCAACTGTAGCTCAGTCAGTTGGTACTGTGGAGTAACGAGGCAGATGCCCGCGGTTTGAATCTCATCTGATAGATATCGTCGACTTAGGATTCTTTGGTAACATTAGGGGGACGGACAACTCATCAACGAATAGGCTTGCATTATTTAAATGTAAAATGTTAACATGTACTATAAACTGCATTTTAAGAATATCGAAGGCATTTTTGGAGCCCCCACCCTGATTCCCTGTCCCACCTTAAGATTAGATCATTCGGTTACCAGGAGTTTCTTTCATATCATAATGACATGACAAATATTCAACCTCTCGTGGGTAATCAAACTATCTAACACAGTGCAATCGTTCTCTACCTCAATTTACTAAAAAAAACAACAACCTTTTAGACCTTAGAGTGGTCACACTTTTCTCCCATGTGAGTTCTCTCTCTCTCTCTCTCTCTCTCTCTCTCTCTCTCTCTCTCTCATCTCTATTTCTGTTTTCCTTTGTCACACATATATATAATTATACACTATCAGTCACTACCTCTCAGATTCTGTCGTCTGTCAGTCTTCTGCCTGTATGACTGTTTCTATGTCTCTGTCTCTCTCTCTCGTCCTATTCATTCAAGCACAATTTGCGACCCCCGCGCCTATTTTTATTTTATTTTCTATTTTTATTTCATTTTTTTACAATTTCGTTTCAGAAGAGCCCTTGCCCCCCCTACCCACCACTTTACCTCTCCTGCCTCGCAGGCACCCTCCCTGTGTGGAAGCGACAGATCCATTAGGCCCACTGAAGCTTGGAGCTAAGCCCTCCCAACATCGATGACCGGAGCAGAACAACCACAGTAATCAGCTTGCGTCCTCTTGTTAACCCTTTTGTTACCAGCATGGGTTTAGCTTGCTGCCTCTGCGCGGGGGCTACTCTCATAGAACCCAGATGCTTTTCATTTCCTCTTCCCCACCAACAAGCAAGAAAAACTCTTGTGACATTCGTACTTGTGTAATTTAGCAGAGTACCTGTTCGAAAAAGCTCAGGGTTTGATTAGGATGAGTTGACATAGCGTGGAATACTATAAAATGACTAAAAAGATTCAGTTTTGAGAGAGAGAGAGAGAGAGAGAGAGAGCGAGAGAGAGAGAGAGAGAGAGAGAGAGAGAGAGGAGAGAAAGAGAGGGAGAGAAGAGTTTGTGAGAGGGGGGGGGGAGTAGATAGAGTGAAACACTAAAAGAAGGAAAAAACGGGGATATCCTTGGATCATTATCTGTCGTTATTACATTTTTATCAACAAATTGTTCATTTGCTAAAACCCAAAACTCCAATAACGTTGATTAACTTTCTTTACTTCTTTGTCGCAAGTCAAATAAGACATTTTTTTAGTCCGCATATTTTTTCCTTCACTATAATCGAGTCACAAGCCTTCAGACCAAGTGGTATTGCTGGTTCACACGTAACTTCAATTAATTGTCCATGTTCATTAAAGAAACATTTTTTCCATATATATTTGAATAAAGTAACTTTTAAAATGATTGATTAAAAGTTTCCTGGTGTCATTTTTTTTGCTATCGTGAACATGTACATCACGGACATGTAAGTAAAATAATTATGGGTTTTTGACGAATTTAAAATATTTACTGCCGTTCTATCGGCATCTTGTCAAATGTTATCAATACGTCTTTCAGGGTTAATCAAACTGAGAGATATCGGGTGACTTTCAATAAGTAAGTCCTGTAGGAAAAAGTAAAGAAAAGAATAATATACTTATTAAATGGAAACCAAACGAAAAGGGATCATCCATGTATTCTTTTGATGAACTAGTCTGTCTTGTCAGTTCCACTTGGGACGCTGTCATACAATAGTAATAATTAAAAAATAATAATAGAGAAAACAAAAAGTTGAGCCATTAAATAAAAAAAGAAGGTTAGGAGTTTTTTTTAGTTCACTTACTTGTTACTTGTTGTCTAACGTCAGTTCAAAACTGTACATGGGCCTCCTGCATATTTTTCCAATGGTTTCTTTCGGCAGCAAGGTACATCCAGTTTTCGCCTGCAATTAGGGTGATAATGGTCTTTCCATCTGGCTAAACAAACAAAACGCAAGACCAACAAATAATAAAACAGCTAAACAAACACACAAATGAAAAACTAAATATCCTACAGAAAAGAAAAACTTGAAATGCTACCACAAGCACGATTTTGTTTTGATCGGGAAATCGATAGCGTTACATCCGCAGTTGGCATTAGTGTTACTTTCGATTTCTGCAATGAAGGACTTTAGAAGTTTATGTTCTGTCCAATTACACAGGGGGCAGACACGTGCAGCGGAGTGTATTCTCCCATGTATAATGAGTTAGAAGTGGCACTCTGCTGAATGCACTCTGCGTGGTCATATTATATACTTAAGTCGCGCGCCTGATGCATTCATATCACAATGCATCTAAAACGAAACTAGAGTTTTCTCGATATCCTCTCTAACGACATAACGAGGCCAGAGACCATCTCAGACTTGTCACACACGTGACGTGCACATGACCCGCACGTGACAGCCCAATCAGCTTGCGGACATGCGTGCGTAATCTGTGGCAGGTGATCTCTCTATCCGGGTCACGTGACCGAGCGCAGGTCAGCGCGTGGCGAGAGCGGCGGCGGAGTGTCACGCCAGACGCACGGCGGCCATCTTGCTGCATTGGTTAGGCCGCCCTTCCGGAAGTGTGGCTGGGAATCCTGGGAGAGTGCCGGAACGTGTGCAAACCAAGATTGCCGCTTGGTGTTGAGGGCGAGATCGGAACAAACTAATATCACAGCATGGAGTATTGCTGTAGTGCTACGCCTAATTTACCTTAGAGAAAGAAAGGAATTGTTATTTAATTTTAATCATCCTTTTTCCCTTAAACGTGCACTGCGTCTCTTTTCAGTACCATATGATTGGCTGCCAATGCCTCGAATATTATGATTGTGCATGGTATATGATTTTTTGATAAAATATTTGACGTGGTAGGGTATCCGCATTCCCTTTGCATTATCGCTTTCACGTCCTCTTTACTAGATTGACCTCTATCTTAGTCTCACACTCTATATAACTGTACAGAACGCAATTTAAAAAGGAGACAAGCTACATACATCCACTTAGGACTCATGCGTTCTGCTTTAGGAATTTCCTAATCCAGCAATGGCAGCAAATTTCAAAGAAAGTAGATTTAATATGGACTGATGTCAACCAAAAGAGAGTGTAGAAGAAACAGGTACTGAACATGAATTTTTAATAACATCAAAGTGGCGCTACAGGCATCTCCGAAACGTTCCCAAGTGTTTAAAAAAGCGCTTGTCTTCCAGCAGAAATATTTGTTAAATAGCATTCCCCATAACTTTCAACTATAATATGGACAGATCTATTCTATATGCGTAATTGTTCTTTTGTTCATCGGTTGAATAAAAAAGAAACAAAAATAGAGATGACCAATAAAAGGCACCGGTTGAGATAATTGTCCATGAAACTAAGGTATTTCCTATACTGCACACAATTTCGGGTTGGGGGAAGATGCTCGTAGGAAAATTGCAGAATTTTACAAATCATTATGTGGCATTAACACATCATCATATTAAAATATTTATCACATTAGATTATTAAATAAATAGTAAATCTATGACATGTGTGTCTCGTTTAGCTATTACACCTTGGAAAGTGTTTCGCTAAATCTTTTTTTCTCCCTATTCAATCGTAAAAGGAGACCAAAACAACATGATGACAAAGACCACTAATTTTATTAATGAGGTTACTTAAAATTTCAAGACTGTCATGATCGGAATCAAGCGAAACGAAGATAAAGGCTATTCACACTTACAGACTAAGGAATGAGGTCAGGCTGTAGTGACTCGCCTTCCGGAACATGCGCACACAATAATGTCGCACGTGACGCGTGGAGTCTCTTCTTGCTGATGTTGGTGGATTTCTCTAACGGGTTTGTGTGATTGGTTGTACCATCTTGAGAGAGCGTCAAAGAGGTTCAGTCGTATTGTTAGTTTAATGCAGTACACTGTAATGGGCGATCTGTGGTTGAAGTCCAACACTGTCGCTCCTTCTAATGAATTTAAAACAAATAAGAAGAACTAAATCAGTAGTGCTAATATCGAATGGTTAGATCCTCACATTGGACATATCAATTAAAGATGTTATCATATCGTTGGAATATCACCTGTTTTGTCTCTATAGCTAGGTTTACAAAATCGATTCTATTTGGTCGTAGAATTATGCTTTTTCCTTTCATCCTTACATTTGTGTTAATTTCTTGAAGTCTTTCTAGTATTTTAGTTACGATGACTATAAATATTGCGTTTTTTTAAAAAAAAATTGATGTATGTACTTAAATAAAGCGCACAATAAATGGACTATTTTATCTATCTATCTATCTATCTATCTATCTATCTATCTATCTATCTATCTATCTATCTATCTATCTATCTATCTATCTATCTATCTATCTATCTATCTATCTATCTATCTATCTATCTATCTATCTATCTATCTATCTATCTATCTATCTATCTATCTATCTATCTATCTATTTACATATTCTCTGAAACGATGAAATATTCTGTCTTTCTTTTTTCATTTTCTTTTTCAGCGACTCGACCACAAACTAATTCGCCACAGACTGCTACACTGTAAGCATGCAAGAATGCAAAGAGAGGCTTGCTGTTTAGAAAAAACAAAAACTGGCATTATTATTAAAATGCGAAAAAAATGAGTTTTTCCCGTTTTGAATATAACATTACATTCTATCTCGCTGAAGCGATGTAAAGATACACTTAAATATGTAATACATTTTATGATCCTTGTCTGTTAATAAGAGGATTTTGCTATTATCGTGTTTACAGCTGGAAATACCCACGTACTGATGTCGTTCTAAGCTATTCTGAATCTTCTGAAACAGGAATTTTTTTTCAAAAGAAATAATCAGCTGTATCTGTTAAAATGAAATTATCGTACATGAAAAACACTTAACAATACGTTCGTCGAAAAAATACCGAGTGTCAATGATAAGATTAGTTGAAGTGCGCATGAAAACATGGATGTTTTGTCAAATAATCTTGAATCATAGTTGAACGTGGGAGAGAGAGAGAGAGAGAGAGAGAGAGAGAGAGAGAGAGAGAGAGAGAGAGAGAGAGAGAGAGAGAGAGAGAGAGAGAGAGAGAGAGAGAGAGAGAGAGAGAGAGAGAGAGAGAGAGAGAGAG
>RQTK01000837.1:211729-221729 GCA_003991915.1 Elysia chlorotica
GAGAGAGTGAGAGAGATAGATAGATAGAGAGATAGAGAGATAGAGAGAGAGAGAGAGAGAGAGAGAGAGAGAGAGAGAGAGAGAGAGTAAGAGGAGGTGGGCCATGCAAGATGTGATGGGGTCAGACATTATAACTGTCACGCAAAGATGTCTTCCTATGCTGAGAAGCATCCTGCCCACTGGCTAATTTGTCCCGCCGGTCTATCTTTATCTGTCTGGGAAGCAGCGGGTTTGCCGGTGTGTCACTGTGAGAGTGTGCTGATTAATGGTCACTCTCTGTGACCACCAAATCCAATCTAGGTCCCCAGTGGTCATATGTCCGAACTGGCAATGGGATCTAGCAGTACTGGAAGCGGCAGATGGCGAGGGTGCTGAGAGCGGCGACAAAGGACAGACCCATCTTACTCCCCGATGCGTGTACTCGCTAATTCCCGTACTCATTCACCAATTCTCTCACTCTTTCATGCACACGAAGTGTGTCTCTCATTCTCCTTCTCCTTCCCTCACTCACACTCTTAGTCTGTCACACACTCACTCACTCACGCATGCACACATTCATCCAGTTGATAGCCTACTCACTCACTCACTCACTCACTCACTCACGCATGCACACATTCATCCAGTTGATAACTTACTCACTCACTCACTCACTCATACTCCCAGTCTACCAACCACTCTCTCTCTCTCTCTCTCTCTCTCTCTCTCTCTCTCACGCACGCACATAATTATTCAGTTAGTTGGTCACTCACTTACTCACTCACTCACTAATTCGCACTTCTTTCACCCCCCCCCCCCCCCCCACCCCACCCCACTTGATCACTTACTCACTCACTCGCTCACTCATACCCCCCCCCAGTCCACCACTCTCTCTCTCTCTCTCTCTCTCTCTCTCTCTCTCTCTCTCTCACCCACACACTCACGCACGCAGCATCTAGTTTATCACTCTCTCACATATTCACTGATTCGCTTTCTCACTCAGGCACACACTCGTACACTGACTGTTTCACGCGTTGATTAGTGAGTGGTCATGTGCCTGGCCGAGCCATCAGCCTACGATTGTCCAAAGAGCCGCGGGGGGTGGGGAGGCAAAGGGGGATCGTGACCGATCGATACGGATGACACCGTTGAGGAAGTAACGAAAGAAAGAGTGCGAGAGAAGAAAAATGAGACTGAGGGGATACGATTTGAGATTCAGATGACTGAAAATCAGGGATAGAAAAAGTTGGGGAGGGACTTATAGGAAGAAGGGGGTATAATGAAAGTGAGATAGAGAAGAGATTTTTTTTTTAGAGAGAGAGAGAGAGAGAGAGAGAGAGAGAGTGAGAGAAAAAGAAGAGTAAGAGAAGAAGAAGATAGACATGTAGATATATAAACAGGAAGAGAGAGAATGAAATAAAGAGAGAGAGAGAGAGAGAGAGAGAGAGAGAGAGAGAAAGTGAGAAAGAAATAAAGGCAGACAGACAGATAGACACAGAGAGAGTTGGGTTGGGTTGGTTTAACGTTCAACGTCAGCACTATAGGCTTTATTGTGAACGGGCCCCAAGACTGACATATGACAATTTTATGACTCCTGTCTCATCCACACATTACATGTATTCTGATCCACACAGAGAGAAAGAGAACAAGGACGACAGAGAGAAAGACCAAAATAATGTTAGAATGAAAATTCAGTAACACTACCAAGTAAACAGCAAAGCTCAACAACTGTTTCCAAGCCTGTGTGATGGACTGTCAAGAGTCAAGTCTCAGATCGATGCTGTGTTGATATGAGCGCAGAACAAAGACAGAGCGCGCTGAATGAGGGACGGACCACCGTGACAGATTATGGCAAGTGGTAATGGGTGTCCTGGGATGTGGCCCAGCCTCACACCCACACTGACTGTGCTCTGCTGGAGCCTAGTGCTTGTTCATGCGTGCTGCGGGTATTGATGGTTCTTTTTACTTTACTGTGAACTGCAAAGAAAGAGAAAAATGAGACTCAGGCCTGAAGTATCATTAGTGATCTCATTATAGTAATTAAAAAAATGATAATCTATTAATACAAAGAACTCAAAACAATTATTGTCCAGAGATGCAGGAACTTGTCCACCAAAATGCTGCAGATGTGCACCCCATCGACATAATTTTTTCTAGTCAGTTTAGAGCATTAACCACTGATCTATTTAGCGCATAAACGTGTTGAAGGAACAGCGCAGACAAGATGAACCAAGAAAAAAAAGTTTAAAAAATTAACAGATGTAGGGCCTACAAAAAAGTAATGTATCAACACCATCAACAAAATTACATAGAAATTCTAAAAAAAAGCGAAAAACATTAAGTAAAATGAACACCCCCTGCCCCCCAAAACAGCAACAACAACATACAAACAAACACAAAAACAACAAGAAACATGAATTGCCAGACTAAGCACCTTATTGCTCTATCTCCAAGTCTATAAAACTTCACTTTTACAGGCTACTCTCTCAACATTTTTTTTTTTACAGACTGTGTACTTGCGATAGAACAAGTAATCAAAATGTGCGTATCGACTTTTTCGCGGCGGATGTAATTAATAATCAGCTCGCGCCAGCAATAAGCCCCGTGATGCTCTGCCCCGCGCGGCCTTCGACTCAGGCAAATCGCCCCTTTATTAGGGCGGCCAGTTCAAAAGAGCCTGCTTTCTAATTTACGCCGCCGCGGAAGAAGTGCTAATTGGGGCGGTAAGGTAACCGTAACAGCTTGTCTGCCCGACAGTTGGTAAAGATCCTCTGGTTACATGGCGATGAGCGTCACATTGCGGTGTTTACTGTTTCTTTTTGTTTTCCAAAGTCGCGGCGACAGAGACTGCTTTGTTGAGTAGGCTCCGCCCGTGTTTTACAGTGTATCATGTTTCGGAAGGCAAGAGAAACTTAGGCATGTGTCAGTACAGCTATCGCTTTCTTTTCATTGAAATAGATAAAAGTCAGTTTTAGAGAGGGATCTTCTGTCCTCTCTTTGGTCTTACTTCTTTGTTCTCTTGATGGTCAAAGTATCTGTTTCAGGACTGACTGTACGAGTAAGTGAAGGGTGATACCTTCAGAGAGAAACGCTGGTGTAATGTAACCTACCGCACCACTCGGGAATTTGAGAAATTAACACTCATCTAATCGTCATTCTAGTTTTTAATGTATTGCAGATTAATTGTCTGTCTGTCTGTCTGTCTGTCTGTCTGTCTGTCTGTCTGTCTGTCTGTCTGTCTGTCTGTCTCTCTCTCTCTCTCTCTGCGTGTCTGTGTTTCAGTCTGTCTGTCTATCTGTCTGCCTGTCTATCGATCTGTCTGTATGCCTGTGTGTGTTTGTGTGTGTGTGTGTGTCTGTCTGTCTGTATGTTTGTATGTCTGAGCACTTTTTGTCTGTTTGTCTTTCTGTCTGAACACTATTGTCTGTCTGTGTGTCTGTCCATATCTTCTCTCTCTCTCTCTCTTTCTCTCTCTCTCTCTCTCTCTCTCTCTCTCCCATCCGCTTTAAAACCACTCAGTCTATTTCTTTCTTGCTACTTCCCCATTCTCATTCACTCTCTATCCCACGAAGAGTAAACATTCTTCGAAATACAGTTTTATTATAATCATCATAAGCACCTGCACATTATATCGGCATGTGTTAGAGAATACAAGCAAAAACACATTGGGATATCGGTAAAGGATTGCAAATATTTCTTTAATAATAAAAGATGAAAAAGGGGTTGGGGTGTGGGTGGGAGTATTAGATGAAAAGGGGGTTGGGGTGTGGGTGGGAGTATTAGGCGACGGACAAAATTAAATAATATAATAATATACTAACAGAAGGGATTAAGAGATGTAACTCGTTACTATTTAAAAAAAAGTGATCGGGTCTTTTCTACACTTTTAAAATACAAATATTCCTATGGCAAATTAACACTAAAACGATGATTATTTGCATAATTTCACACGTAGAATATGGAATCAAACGCGCAAAATAGGATGTATGTACGTGTGTGTGTTAGAGAGAGACAGAGGGAGAGAGAGAGAGAGAGAGAGAGAGAGAGAGAGAGAGAGAGAGAGAGAGAGAGAGAGAGAGATAGTATACCAGCTGCATATCTGTGGACTAAGGGACATAACCCCCAAAAATATAGACACAATTTTGTTTTACTCAGTTGTGTACCTTCTGAGTCTTGATGTCGAAAATCTGTTACGCATGTGCTGCAAATTTATTGCATGTACATTATATAATACATCATTGTTACCTGTACTTGCTTATGCTTGAACGTCTATAATCGCTAAGGGAATTACTTTATCATCTATCATTGCATTATCATTGTAAAATTCATAAACAGTCCCAAGTATTTTAAATTAATGAAGCACACGTAGTGCTCTTAACTTCGGAAGGGTGGTCAGCATTTCAAATCTCTGCATCCGTATCCGTATTGAATTCTAAAAAAAAAAAACAACAACAACTAAGCAAAGACTATTTTTTTTAAATCGATCTGGAAGTTGAGATTATGATTTGTTTCGGCAAATCATTCTTTGTTCTGTTATCACCAATCAGCCACTATATTTCAGGCCTTATGGAGAAAACACGGAATCAGAATTCTGCTAAGTTTCTGCTAATGCATTCTAAAAGAGAATTTTCAAGTGAAGACTGTTATGCAAGTGCTAATAAGAGCCACATTCTATTTTAATCCGTCTGTTTATTATTCAAAACTTGCACTGATCAATGGCTACAGACAAATTAAAGAAAAAAAATGAGTAACAAATGAGATTTTTAGATTGTATTATTAAAATAATTTCATTTCTTCTTCAATGATAATAATGAGTCGAATACATCCTACCTGTACATCTGTTTGGCTACATGCCTGAATATTTCTCTGTTTGTATTAGGGTGTCTTTCTGTCTGTCTATTTAACTGTATTCCTCTCTCTCTCTCTCTCTCTCTCTCTCTCTCTCTCTCTCTCTCTCTCTCTCTCTCTCTCTCTCTCTCTTCTCTCTCTCTCTCTTTCTCTGTCTCTTCTCTGTCTCTCTGTCTGTCTGTCTGTCTGTCTGTCTGTCTGTCTGTCTGTCTGTCAGTCTGTCTGTCTGTCTGTCTCTCTGTCAGTCAGTCTGTCTGTCTGTCTCTCTGTCTGTCTGTCTGTCTTTCTCTCACTCTCTCTCTCTCTCTCTCTCTCTCTCTCTCTCTCTCTCTCTGTGTTATTTTTATATATATAGAAAAGTTCTCTTCCCAATAACTTTCTAATGTTTTTTTCTACATGTATATCAAACCAATTAAACGAATATTCGTTAATCATCATTATATTGAAAACAAAATTAATATAATCTTATGCCAATTCCAAAGCTGTTTCTGTTTTTTTTTGGCAAGATTTCCTAGGCTGGAAACGCTGAATCAACCCGAATAGAACCATCATGTAACTATATCGAAAATCCTTCCCCGCGCCTTGCAGTTATGCATATGATTAAAACTGGTTTATTTAGGCCGAGCATTTGTGACGTAACGGTCACTTTATATGCATATTGGATGGACGTGATGTTATACATAGACACAGAGGCAACCTAAATCTATATTCTACATGATTGTACCAGCTAGACTCCCTCTACACTCTTGAAGCGCATGTGCACGTGAAACCGCAACTCATTTTCTTTGTGTGATTGCTTGCTGTCATGGCCGTTGTAGTTAAGACGTAGGATAGGAAAGATTTAATTTTAGATAGCGTTCGACTTGCAGGTTAGCCTTCAAAGATGGGGAAAATTCACGTTGGTCTGTGTTCCTCTCCCGGTGAGACTGGCCTTGAACTGGTGTACACTTAAGCAAGCCTTTGGAGTATAATTTTGCAAAAAGACGCAGCCCAATTACTTTCTTGACACAAGTACAAGGTACGTATACTACACAACTGAAATAGGTATTAACAATTCTATTTTGTTAACTTAATAAAACACAAACTATGAATGTTTTTAACCGCCTCAAATATCAAAACTATACGTTTAACGTCATGAACTATACAAATAAAAATAAATGCAAATATATAAATTGAACAAAATTGAATAAAGAAAAATAAACTGAATAAAAAATAAAATAAATGTAATAACAAGTTTAGATAAGGGAAATAATGTAAACTGAACAGTATAAGATAAAGATAAATCGTTATATTTAAAAGTTCCATCTCTTAAAACTGTCAGATGTCGAAGCTAGCATTTCTTTTTGCCTCAACTGGAAAATCGGTAAGGTGAAATGAGTTAGTATGATGTGACCATCCGATACAGCTGTGCCCTAATGAAGATCAGAATAATATAATAATTCCTCAAGTATAACCTTACTTTTCTAAAAAAAACAATTCTTGAAAAATCATTCATAAAAACATGTACAGCAAAGTTTGCGTGACCCTAGGCGAAGAGTTTGCTGAGTTTATAGAGCATTTCCATATTGACTGATCTTTGTGATTATACTATCATTATTGTATAGGCTAATAATCCTTGTTTATTATGTTTTATATGCCAAAGTTCCTTCTTTCATTGTTCTGTCGTTTATTAGTGGTTAAGCCCTCATTTGATTGCTCCGATCTGAAATATACACGAAACACGAGTTCAACTTGAAGCAAATTGATCATATAGCACAAAAAGAGAAATCAAAAAACAAAAACAAAAACAACGAAATCATATGGAATTTGCATAAGTGTATCAAAAACAGAGTACTGTTTGTGACAGCAGCGAAGGAATGATTGTTTAAGTTTCATCGAGAGAGCCATGGCCACCATACTTTTAGCCTATTTTGCTCTCTCTCTCCCTCTCTCTCTCTCTCTTTCTCTCTCTCTCTCTCTCTCTCTCTCTCTCTTTCTCCCCCCTCTCTCTCTTTCTCCCTATCTCTGACTCTCTTGGCTAAAGACGCAGCCCAATTACCTTCTTGACACAAGTACAACGTACGTACATTACGCAACTGAAATAGGTGATTATTAATCTATTCGGTTAACTTAATGAATCACGAACTATGAATGTTTTTAGCAGCCTCAAATTTCAAAACTATACGCTTGACGTCATAAAACATACAAATAAAAATAAATGCAAATACATGAATTGAACGAAATTGACTTGATTGAGTAAAACGAAACATATAATTATAATTTACTGGAAATTGGTAAGGTCAAAGGAGTTAGTCTGATGTGGCATGCATAAAAACATTAACAGCAAAGTTTGCAAGAACTTCGGAGGATCGGCTTGTGATATAAACAGCTGGATCTAGATTATTGACAAAAGGGGCACATATCATAAGTCAACAGACTATAGTCTAGATCTATTCACGTTTAACAAAGTGCATTAATTTCGAATTTTGACTTAAAAAAAACCCAACAAAAAACAGGAAAAACATTAAAAACAAAAACAAGAAACAAACAAAACGGCAACCCCAAAAACCAAAAAACCAAACATATCAAACCAAAACAAAGAACACCCCCCTTCCACAACAAAACAACAACAAACAAACAAGCAAAGAAGAAACAGCAACAATGTGTGGTATAGATTAAATAAAAACATGTTATTTTACAAAAATCATGTAAAAGTGACAATTTAACTATTATTTAATTTTGTCCTTTTGTGACGCATTTTGATTAATACAAATATAATTCCTTAACTCAATATGTAGTAAGTAAATCAAATTGTAACCTTTTCCCCTGCATATTATTTCAATTACCCCTCTTTATACGAATTTCTTTTGATTTTCCAAACCCTTGGCTCAAGTTCCTGCTTGCTTTAAAAAATTGTTTTTGTTTAGTTTTGATACATTTTTTTGTTCTTTAACATATTCTTCAGACTCATCTGGGCTTCTTTACTCGTTATTGTTTGATTTCCTTAGATTAATGTCCAGCTTAGCTTTATTGGGTCTAGAAATTTACGTTTGACATTTTTATTTTCTGCCGCACAAAATGACATAACAGGGATACCAGTACTCCTGTCTCAGCGGATTTCTTATACATACACCAATCCTACCAATAGGGAATACATTTGATGTTTAGACAATTTAAAAAAGAAAGAAAGTAATATCAGACCGAAAAAAATTCGTAATAGATAAATCACATTTATTTTGTCAATATAAAGCCAAATAATATATGAAAGGAGTTACATTTTAAATATAAATATTGGCATCGGTTGGTAGATATGCGTATTAAATTGTGGGAGCAGGAAAAAAGGATAGTCTATCGACCTCCTTGGTTAACTGATTCACATTGGCTGTCTAATTAAAAAAAACAAACAAAAAAAACAAACAAACAAACGAACAAAAAAAACAAAAAAACAGCAACGACAAAAAAAATTAAAAAAAAAAAAAAAAAAAAAAAAAACAACAACAAACAAACAAAAAACAACAATTTAAACAGCGGATAAAAGTTGGTCTGATTTGGTTGCTATGGTAAAGTAAGAGTTAACAAGTAGTCTGAGTCACACCAAGTCAGCATTAGGCCCTCTCAGTAACAACGAATGCGCTTTTCATTTGCTCATGTTATCCCTCTCATCTGTCTTACCGTTTAAGTAAGCAATTTAATATGCCTACTGCAGCACTTCAACATTTAAGGACCAGCCCCGTAGCAGTAGATTGGACTAGAATAGGATCTATCATGTCTTGCCTTCTCCTTGAGCTTTTATCATTGCCGCCTGTCGACGTATAAGATCCCTCAGAGTGAACCTAGGAATCGATAATCCCGGAACCCCCTAAAAAAATTTGCCTTTAAAACTACCAAAAACACTTACAAAGCTACACTTACTAGAACATTCTACAAAGCAGTACCAAACAAAACATGTTGTCGACGCAGTACGAAAAAGAATATGCTAACATGCAGGTATGACCACATGTTGCACCAAAATATTATGCTAACATGCAGGTATGACCACATGTTGCACCAATTACTCCGAAGTGGAACGTAACAGAAAATAATAAGATCTCAAGTTGCATTGCTAGCCCCTGAATTTGCACTACTCTTTGCTTGTGGTATTTTTTATGGGATTTTTTGCAGTTTTCGTTGCTAAAATATGTTTCGTTTAACTTTTGAAGACCGCATTTTATACGGAAGATAGCTGCGATTTTCTTTTAACGGTTCCAATCTAATACAATGATGATACTATCAGTTTCAAAATGCAGTTAAAATGTTTGGGTGCGTTTTTTTTTTTTTCGTTTTTTTTCTCCACATGTTGGATAACCATCTTTAATTACAACTAAAAGACGACACTGGGTCTCTTTTTCATGTCTAACCATGATCGATGACTAATGAAGAAATGAAATTTCGCGACTCGTACTTCATTAATTTTTTTAGCTTTGAAAATATGTGACATAAGTACATCCTGTGGACAGATAAGAGTGAAATAGAATGTCAAGTCTAAAACTGCGGTGCGGAGATAATCCTGGCTATAGAGTGACATGAAGAGCTACATGTACTAAGTAGACGCTTAGTGCTGGGGATTCATTTCACACTGGTGAGCTCTAATCAGCAAACTTGTTCTCACGCTGTACAGTTACACCCTTATAGAGTAAACGTGGAAACACAGTGGATGTCGCACCATCTCGCCCAAGCTTCTCTTTTTTGCAGCGAGAATTTATTTCATATGAAAAGTGTTACAGTAAACAGAGTAAAAGCCTAAAAAAAGCCCGCCTCTTTTGTCGCCTTTCCTCATGGTGCTAGATCTAAGCGCTGCGCTTAGATCGAGCGTCAACAGGTGCGTGGTCGCCTGAAAGTTGACCGGAAATGAAGTAGGCCCGTATTTTGAGCTGGACATAGATCTGTAACCAGTGATCGTAGCGAAAATCTGAAAACAGATTCGTAATCAGCGATCCAAAATTAACAAAGTGTACGCGTACAGATGCTGAAAAAATGCATAATAAACAATTTCATAAAAAAATGTTTTTATTAGATTCAGACACCCACACATTGAAGAATGCACGGAATTTCCACCCCCGCACACTTTCCATGCCGTATCTGTGTTGTGTATGAAGTCAATACACTTTGGATTGTAGTGCCACGTATTAGAATCATTATTTCAAACAAATCTATTTGT
>RQTK01000837.1:226729-228731 GCA_003991915.1 Elysia chlorotica
TCAGGTATTCGCAGACTAGCCTCACTCACGGTGAGTACTGTGTTGAGCAAGATAGTGCACCACATGGCCTGGCCTACCCTTGTAGCTTTGCAGGTTGGCTTAGGATGCTGCGTACTTTACCGAAATAAAGTAAGTGGTCAATGATGATTTTGTGTGAAAAAATGTCACCCTCTTAATGCATACAGATGTTTAAATCTGATGAAGTTTCACTGGACTCCAGTATAAAAACTGGACTTTTCTGGATCTGCCCAGATTAACGTATCGGCCAGAGAACGAGGTTGGATCTGCCCAGTTTAACATATCGTCTTGAGACTGAGATAGGATCTGCCCAATATAGAACGAGGTTGTATCTGCCCAGTTTAACATCGTCTTGAGACTGAGATAGGATCTGCCCAATATAGAACGAGGTTGTATCTGCCCAGTTTAACATATCGTCTTGAGACTGAGATAGGATCTGCCCAATATAGAACGAGATTGGATCTGTCCAGTTCAACATATCGGCCAGAGAACAAGGTTGGCCTTTTGGATCTGCCCAGTTTAACGTATCGGCTAGGGAACATAGTTTCTCAACCTACGGTAGAGTGTGCAGCTTCTACACAAGAGGTCCTGGGTTTGATCCGCGGTCGTGCTGTTAGTTCACTGCTGGTTGAGGTCGGTTCCAGTAAAGTGTATCGGCTGACACAGAAATCCTGGCATCCCCACAGTCTATCTGTGTGTGACTCGACAGCACGTAAAATTGCCCGACGTAAGTCTAGGATACATTGCTGACGAATGACGTAAAGGAACAACAAACGAAAAAACAAACCGCAGATATTTTTTTACCACAAAAACAAACAATTTTTAAAAGAAAAGGCAACCACTTTATACGTTATTTGACTCTCCTATTAAATAAATTCCATTATTATAGTATTTGAGCTTAAGGCAGGCCTTGGAATCATGGTCAAAGTGATGTCAACCCATTCTCCAGATGACCTCCCCACGACCCTTCCCGACAAAGGCACCGCTTTGGTTATAATTAGCCCGATCGTGAGACATGATTAACTGCACCATATCGCTGTGTACGATACCCCCTATGGAGCCTGGGAGAAGTTGATCCACACAGAGAATCATTTGCCGCAATCATAAACGGTACATCAGCGCCCGTACAATCATTCCAGCGGGAAAGTTATCATAATGACAGCCAGCACTCATAGAGTAATCTTTTGACATATCGCTATACCGTACTATGTCTAATTGTCTGCGATATTCCTCTAGCATTTCACACTGCATAGGAAACAACCTTGTTTATTCAATCAGCACACAAATGTAAAATATACTACTAATACCTGTCTGAAGCCCACACGCAAACCGCAGCCGTTCTCAAGCTGGCCTCAAATGTCACATGTCCGTAAAACCAAGTCCGTGATTGGCTTAAAGTGTCTAATTTGTATGGGAGTGCAGCTACTTGGGTCTAAAGAATGCGTTAGCCTATGAATTTTCTAAGGGGTTAGTATGTGATTGTTTAGGCCTACCTATTACATTGTAACATCCTTTTCGCGTTGTGGCTATGTTGTTATAGTCGTATGTCTAAGAACTCCTGCTGTGATTATAGTTTCTCTGTTTTCAATGTTTTTGTTTTGGCGTTAGAGTAGCAGGACTTAACGATAAAGCTTAATCACTACGATTACGGTTATTTTGGCTCATCAATTTTGTGATTCTAATAACATGATCCATACAGCTGATGAATACTCCGAGTGTGAAAGATAAAAAGTCGAGAAGTCTCCCAAAATATTTACAAAAATTAAAAAGTTGCTGCTTCGTTCCGTTTAAAAATTGTACGTATTCATCGAATTCTTATGTTTTTCTAACACTGTGATCACAAGATATTAAAATAAAACCTGTGAGAATGAGGCCCCTCTCATAGTCTATTATCTCCAAAGCTGTGAAGAGAATGTTCTACGAAAACAGAGGAACAGCTAAACCAATTTAAGCTTTTCTGCATCTCAACACATTCTTGAGGCCA
>RQTK01000838.1:9451-51400 GCA_003991915.1 Elysia chlorotica
ACATATGTCAGACCGCCACAAAACTTCCTTTAATAGCCCATGAAACTACAAAACATTCCCATGTGAAGTCCAGAGCAGTTTGTGCATCCATGAAATTTAAAGAATTGAAGAAAGCATTGAACATTTATAGAAGGGGAAAAGATTTTCGGAATAACATTGGCGCATGAAATGGAAAGTTTAAAAATAATTATTTGTTTTTGTTTTCATTTCTTTCACTGACTTTGCTTAAGTTAGACAAAATGGTGATTTGAAAAAAAAAACACCAAGAAAAAAGAAAGAACAATGTCTCGCCTCCAAATTAAACTAAAAAAGCTCATGCATGCAACAATAAAAAAATCTCATTTGAAATTTAGAGCGGTTTGTGGATCTATGAAAATTTAAAGAATTAAAGATATAATGGATAATGCATTGTAGAAGAAAATATTTCGAAAGAATGATTGGCACATTATAACTGTACGAAAACAAACCACAAACCCACCCCCACCCTTGAAAGAAAACAGAAAACATATTAAAAAACAAAAACGAAAGCAAAAATATGTAACTGTAACTCTAAAGATACATTGTTCAGAACCAAGCACAAACAACAGTTATATCATAGGTAAAAATCATGTTTTCACAAGTCTAGCAACATTTTGCACGTAATTTTGCAGTTTAGAGTTTTATTTCAAATGCATGTACCATCACAACCAAACACACTTCTAAAATGAAAACAAAACAAAACAAAACAAAAACAAACCCAGCACATTACATAGTTGAAATAAAAATAACGAACTTAACGTAAGGTGTCAAACGAGATGCCCCTAAATTACCATGACTTGTACTGCTTTTAAGCTAATGCATGGTAACACCAGTCATTGCTTCCTTATTTGTGGTCGCCACAGTTGAAGGCTTAGTAAAAGCATGACCGTATCGATCCGCTAGCGCCTTTCTGACAGGCTCAACAGTCACGCTTTTTCCACCAGGTACGGACTCTAGATCTGCACGCTTCTCGCCTACCTACGTCTTCATTTATTATTAAATCTAAACGGCTCAAAGATCTCGATCTGTGTCTTCCTCCTATCCACTGTGTGTGTTTGGCAAATTCGCACAAGTTAGGTTGATAGCCCGTGTTATGGTGGTAATAATAATAATAATGATGTTGATGTTCATGAGGTTGACGATGACGATGACGATATCGATGCTAATGATTATAATAATAATAATAATATTACAAATACTACTACTAATAATAATAATAATAATAATAATATAATAATAATAATAATAATAATAATAATAATAATAATAATAATAATAATAATAATAATAATAATAATCGTTAGAAAAAAAGCTTGAATTATGCGTAAATGTAGCTGTAGACTCACAAGGCATATATTGATCTTTGTCTTCTCCCTTCTCTATGAATGTCAAAGTCGTATATTACCTAACTACAAATCTACAATCTGTTATGTTCTGAAAATAATCTTTTCGTCAGGAAATAAAACGTGAGTTTGGTTGTACGAAAAAAGTCAAAGCCTAATGCGTCTGTTTTCTATAACCTTGATCCTAAACAGCAACAGTAAAAGTACATGCTTTCTTGAAGCAACTAGCATATTGCTTGTATACTGAAATGATTTAAAATACAAAAAACAATACAAAACTATTAAAGTCAAAGTCATCAGAGAAGAATTATACACCATAACATAATTTTTCTCCGTTGAATTTGTATCGTTGTTTGTATTTTTAATCTTTTGACTTTCAAGCTTGTATACTGACATGATTTAAAATACAAAAAAAACAACCCCAAAAACAATACAAAATTATAAAAGTCAAAACGAAGAAAGAATAATTATATATTTCTCCGTGGACGTTCATAGTAATGATTTTGTATATTTTTTGTATTTTTTATCTTTTGACTTTCACAGTAATGATTTGGTTTTATTGTTTGTATGTTTGATCCGTTGACTTTTTGATTAATGATTTTGTATTGCTGTTTGTATTTTTATCTTTTAATCATATACGTTGAATACGTGCCATGCACTTTTAATGTTTCTGTTTTTCCCTTTTTCTGTACACACCTGTTCATAAAGTCCCACTGTCTGTGAGACAAGGCTTATAGTGTGTAGGGAAGAAAACATTTATTTTCAGGTGTAAAAAGATAAAGAAGACAAAGGCAGTAGATATACAACAACAGGTGGGATTATGGAAAGGAATGAGGCACAAAAAGTAGGGAGCTTTTACTTTTGTTTCCATGTAGGTTTTTTAACCTCTGTCGTACACATAGTACAAGATATGCGAATTTTTGGACAGAAACACATCTGACGTAGGGCGTACGCAAACTTTTTTTTTAAGCGTGCACATTTAACGCGCACACTGCACTGTTTCGTGAGAATGCTTTATTAGTTGTAAAACCCGATGAGAATGTTAAGCCTAAATTTTCTTATAACATAAAAAATATCCAAACAAAAGATAAGATATAGCAATAAAACAAAAAGACGAGAAAACAAACCAAAAGTTTACAAGTATGTCATATAAGTATTTTTCACATCTAATTATCTCTTTGTGAAAACATTTTTAATATCTAAAGGTATGTTTTCTGAAGAAGTTTTTTTTCGTTTAATCACACTTCAAATTCATCTGTAATCCTTTTCGCACTACACAATGCCCAAGAATTTCCTGGGTTCTGAACTAGTTTACGTAATTTCTCCCTTTGTTGAAAAAATATGGGAATTTTACTGACCATGATGTTATCTGTAAAGGAACCTTTAATTTTTAAATCATTCTTTTGGTGATTTCTTTTGTTTCTGTATTAATTTTTCTTCGTTTTTTTTTCTCATTTAGATACAACAATTGTCGATCAACTTGTATTCTTATAGAAACAATTTTACAGTTGTAATAGCATAGAAAGGATGAGTGAGTGAGAAGAAAGAGAGAGAGAGAGAGAGAGAGAGAGAGAGAGAGAGAGAGAGAGAGAGAGAGAGAGAGAGAGAGAGAGAGAGAGAGAGAGAGAGCACATGTAGATAGGCGGCCAGACAAAGAAAAAGAGAGGAAGAGCATTTGTAGGGAACTAGGGAATAATGTTCCATGGGGGAAAATCTGTTAGTAGAGGGAAAAAAACGCCCAACAAAACAGCACGACATCCAAAATCAACACCAATTTTCTTTTCACTGTTATCCCCATTAGTTTGACCGCAACGCCCAACCTATTGTGGTTTGACCATGGTTGCTGGCGCTATACGTCTCGTCTTTTTATTTGTTTAATATTCAGAGCGCAGCATAGCTTAGGCGATATAATTCTATACAGACGATCATACGAATTGATGTTGATTACCAGGACTCTTTATAATTATTAGGACATATCTGGTAAACCTAGGGAACGCTCTTTAAATTTTATTTCGACAGAGGGAGTTATTAAGGAATATAAAACACACAATTGAGAAAGTCTTTTATTTGAAATTCACAATTACTAAGCACCTCTCTCTATTTCTCTTCCACCCCTCTGTCTCTATCTATTTTCTGTCTACAGTTCTATTTATCTCTCTGTATACATACAAACACACACCTATACACAGCTTCGTTCTTTTATTGTGTAAGCTATACAAAAACAAATAAACATTGAAGTATACTTATCGAAAAAAACCCTCTTTGGGAGGTATGGCCGGTTTGGTATGGACAGAAGTGATACTAATTTCTTCTGTATGCAAGAGTAATCATTGATCAGTTTTGCGTCTCCTAAGTTTCGCAATACGAAGTCGAGTGCTCGGGTTGAGATTCTAAAACTCCAACTTCTTCAACCTCCAACCTTCTCAGACATGAAACTACGGACTGAGTTATCGACGCCCCTTCAACCTCTATCTTGCTATTTCTTCATACAACGATCCATATTTATACTTAGGTAGATACATTTCACAATTTATAACGTGTATATCATAATTGCAATCCCAAGCCTTCGGGAAATCTATTAAAAATAGCGTGAAATCTTAGCCACCAATTTAAAATGTCTACTTTTCTTTTTGAACATTCTAGGCTGAAATACAAAACCTTGAACTTTCTCCGTCTTGTGACTAGGGACCGAGTTGCCGAAGCCCCGGATCCATATTTTTTATACTAACGTAGATACCATCTCCCAACGACTACATAATTATTGTATTCACAAGCCTTTAGGCGTCTCTATTAATAGTGTAAACTCTCAGCCATCAATTTTTGATTTTATTACCTTCTTTTTTAGTATTCTTACTTCTACTTAAAACTTCAGTTCTAATTAAGAGGCTTAACAACGCAAGATAATAAATACGAAGGCACGTGCCGTTATTTCTGCAGTAAGAATTGCACGGAGAAACCCAAATTACCGGTACTCCTCTTTTTCCAACTACTGTACACCGATACATATTTATACTCAGGTAGATACCATCTTCCAACGACTGCAGAATTATTGTACTCCCAAGCCTTCGGGCGTCTCTATAAAAGCAATAGTGTCAAAACTCAGCCATCAATTTTAAATGTTATAACCTTCTTTGTGAGCATTCTAACTTCGACTTAAAACGTCAGATCTAATTCAGACACTGTACAGTGATTTTTTTGCAAGGACAATAAACACGAAGGCAGGTGCCTTTATTTCTTCAATAAGAACTACCTGTAGAAATCCGATCTTTCTGCACCGGAGGCCATCTTGTTTCTCCTCCACGCCTGCGCAAGTGCTTCCCCGCGTAATTGGCGTTGACGGCCGATTGGTTTTCCATAGCTCACCTAGGCATGTGCCACATTGAACTTCTTCGGCCATTTTTCTTTTTACCCTTGGGCACATTTGCCCTGACCTTTAGGACTGGCACGCCAAAATTGGCCCCCGGTATAGCCACTAAAATTGGCCTTTGGAAATAATGAGGCCCGGGTGAGTTCTTGCTGGGGGTGAGGTGGAAAGAGATTGAGTGCAGCAATAAAGAGGCACGAGTCTAATCACGCATAGTGCTATGTTCTTTCATTTCATTCGCCTAAAGTTTCAATGGCTTGCATACCTTACTTTTATATCTTTATTCCGACCTGTAGCAAGAGTACGCAGTATGGTCGAATGTTGTTTTGATTTTACAGAGTATTTTAATATTCTATTGAAATATGTAAAAGATGAACATTTTGAAAAGACAAAACAATGTACAAATAGAAAAAGGACAACATCCTCCCCTCCTTCCGATGAAAAAAACTTTTTAAATCTATCATATGTGTTTCGAAATATTTTTATAACGTGGGTGCTCGATATGTCGATATATCTTACCTATGTATGAATTATATGAGTGAATTAGTAAAATAAGTCAGCTCGTTCAAAAACAGACAAAAAAAATAAAAAAAACAACAACAAACCAACAACTACAAACCCAAACGGTAAAACTAAAAAAATAAACCCACAACGAACAAAAAACTGACCAAGACCCAAATCGTTTTATTTACCAATTGGCCCTAGAGCCTTTTTCCCGCAGTAAAATAACTCCGAAATTTCTTGATAAGAATCCACCTGCACTCGAGAAACTAAGATTCTTGAAGTAGTTGAGTTGGTTTAGCGTCCAACGTCAGCACTATGTAGGCAATTTTATGTGTTGCCACACACGAGACAGGGTGGGATACCATGACTCCTTTCTTAGCCGGTAACATTAAACTGACACCGACCCTACCATTAAGGGGCAAAATCGCCAAAGCTCGAACCACGGACATTCTGCATCGGAAGCCGATGTTCCACCTCTGGACTACCCCCCCCCCCCTCTAAATTATTTTCATAAGACTGTGACTAGATATAAGAGCCCCTAAGTGATGTACTCCTATGGTTTCTTTCAATATTTCCTGTGATTTCTTCCAGATTCTCTGAGCACACTTACAATTCACTTGTTGAGACCATACTTTCGCAAAAGAGACTCTCAATATAGAAAATTAATGTTCTCAGAGCATGGTCTAAAGGAATACATTTATGGCTATCTGATACGAAAAGATCAATTGACTTATTTGTAAAGAGTTTCTTTTTTGGTATTGCTCAAGAGACTTAAAGATGGCAAATCAAATGTGAATAGATCCTTTCGCGGTAGACCTGATAATCGCGATAAAAGCGAATGTTACTAAGGCATGGTCGGTTTTTACAAGGGCGTTCCAAACTCTTTTTCACTATTAAATCCACTCTTAGACCCAGGTTTAGGTTTATAACATAGTTTTTCGACGTACTACCCTATATCTATTTTCAGGCCTTTACGCGTAACAATTAGATCAAGCATAGTAAGTACACGCACAACAGTGATGTAAGCTAAGACCCGACTTCGGGTGGTTTCTACACTTTTAAAATATCCTTAGCCCTGTTTCGACCCCCCCCCCCCCCTATTCTAGCACTGAGATAAAAAAAACAACACTGGGTTTCCCAGTCTTGTCATCTCCACTCTGTGTGGAAGCACGTAAAAATGTCAAATTTTAGACTCAGGACCAGTCTGCGATAAAGCGTTGGTGCTGATTTCATATGTTAAGACTAATCAACCAACCAACCAACCCACCAATCAGCCAATAAACCAACCAACCAATCAACCAATCAACCAATCAACCAACCAACCGACAAACCAACCAACCATGTTCACTAGCATTAACCATTATGTCTCTTAAGCATCATTATAAAGAAAATCCGGATCGAGCATCAAACTCGATGGTTGAACACGCGTTAAGAGGTGTGTAAAAGGTATCAACCCTCTAATCGTTCTTTATTGAAACCTGATAAAACAGAACTTTACCAGAGACCATTAAAATTTAAGCCTATGTAGTTTCAACAAAGTTTGCCCTCCTTCACCTTTAATGAGTACTCAATCCACAACAATTTCCCTTCGTTCAAGACTGTGGTGGACAACTAATGGGTGTCTCCGACGAACCACAAGTCTTTTATCAGACTGGGGAAATTAAATTATGTACTTATATTTGCGTCTGGCTTTTACTATTATAGTACAATAGCCTTACGTTCTTGGTTTTACGAGAGAACACAAACAAATTAGCGGTAAGAACAAAAACGACCTCTATTATTTGTCTCGCTTTCTACAACAACAAAAGCTATGCTATCGCGCTTTTTTTTCCTTTACGAAATGTCACGGAGAACGAGGACCGAGACCCATTAGTATCTAGCTCTGTTATTTTTTAGGCCTTCTTAATGTGTACTTATGCCTCAATTATTGTACCTGATTTTTTTTTATTACTAATATTATGTTCAACTCTAGCTAGTTTAATTATAATTATTATACTTTTAAAAAGGTAAATAGACTGGTTGGCGCATGGCTTCTCTTTGCTTGCCTCTGTTTTATTTGATTTTGTAAAATATTGTACGCTTTCATTTTTTTTTCTGTGTCTCTGCTTCAGTCAATAAGTAGGTCTGCCCATCTGTCAGTCACTCATCCACTCAATTATTTCTCTATTGATCTCTCTCGCTCTCTATATATCTGTCTGTCTCTCTGTCTGTTTGTCTGTCTGTCTCTCTCTCTCACTCTTTCTTTCCTAGTCTCTATTTTCTCTTAACATCTTTCCTTATGTCACTGTCTCTTTCTCTTTCTCCCCTCCCCCTCTCTCTTTCTCTCTCTCTCTCTCTCTCTCTCTCTCTCTCTCTCTCTCCCTCCCCCCCCTCTCTTCTCTCTCTCTCTCTCTTCTCTCTCTCTCTCTCTCTCTCTCTCTCTCTCTCTCTCTCTCTCTCTCTCTCTCTCTCTCTCTCTCTCGCTTTCAGCCTGTAATTTTGTACATCCAAGAATGAACACAATAATGCCATCATGCGGCGAAACCATATTATAGATTTAAAAGAGGCAAGATGTATAAGTTAATATTTTTTTCTGCCTATCCACTCCTCTTTCAATTATGTCGAGCTTTTTTTTAAATCTAAAAACTTCTATTGTTTCAAATTGTATAATTTTCAATGACGGAACATAGAAGACAGAAGGGAAAATCACCTGATATAGAGGATACTATTCTTTTATCGATTTAAAAGCTGAAAATCAATTTAAAGCTGTCACCCTGGCGTATGCCATCTTATTGTCTAGCCAGCTCCGTGTAATTGCTAGAGTATTCTATCGTGATCATGTACTTAAAGGGCAGAGAATAAAAGGGAAAGGGTGGTTACTCATCAATTAATTAACGATGGCATTGACGAGGATTTAATGGAAAAAAAATTAACGTGTCTAGCTTTAGTAAAAAATTAGTTTTTGAATGAATAAAAAATAATAGCAGATACAAGGGAAGGGACATAGGCAAGTAGGTAAACTGAAACAACCCACATATATCGTGGAATATAAATAAAATAGACGACAGAAAATAGCATACATACGTTATGGAAAAGGCAGAACCAACACTTAAATGGAAATAAAAAAAAATTGATAATTTTTTACCTAAACCTGGACTGCTTTAAAAGGAAATCATTGCGAAAAGGGTAATAAATACCTCAAGATCTAAATTGTTTCGACATGTTTCTAAAATATATTTCTTGAGAGGACTATAGATACAATTTCTCCACAACCTTTCATTTGTGAGAAGCGCCTTTTTAAAGACTTGTTAAATTGAATCACTATAATTATTTCCAAACAAAACCGACAACTCTTATCATGAGTATGTAAAAAATTGCATGAAAAATATGTTATGCCTTAGTGGACTGATATATCACCGCTCTTTAAAGAAGTACTCTGTCATAGTCAAGTACCCATTGGGGGGATTAACAGTTTGCCTTTTAAGAGAGAGAGAGAGAGAGAGAGAGAGAGAGAGAGAGAGAGAGAGAGAGAGAGAGAGAGAGAGAGAGAGAGAGAGAGAGAGAGAGAGAGAGAGAGAGAGAGAGAAAGAGAGATAGAGAGAGAGAGAGAGAGAGAGAGAGAGAGAGAGAGAGATGATGAAGAGGAAAGCAAAATAGTGATATAAAAAAGCGCAATGGATTAAGACGCAGAGATAAGTTAAAAAAAAAAACAGATTTCAACAGAATAACTATTCTTAAGATGACGTCGCATATTAAAATCGAGAAGTAAAGTAGTCAGAGAACAATCTTAGCATTGTCTGCGAGGAAATTCCACCTTTTTATACACTACTTACTTCATTTTACCACCCCTCTTGACTTATTTATACCAATTAACCCCCCCCCACTCCCCCGGACACACGCACACAGAGAAAGTATTTCTACAATCCTGGCAAATATTGCAACATTTCTTTTAATATCTGTAGGAAAGTCATATATCTACGTATTATGAACAAACGTATAGATCTTTTTCTGACAGAAAATCTATCGGTGTTTCTGAGGGCTGTTTGTTTTATTTATTTATTTATTTATTTATTTTTTTTAGTATTAATTTTTATGAGAATGGGAGAATTGGGAAAGAGATGGTGGTATGTATAACAAGTTTGTGGGCGTAGGTAGCTCAACTGGTCAGTACTCTTAACTGAGAACGAGAGGTCTGCGGTTTGATTCTCAGTTGGTGCCTAAATCTCAATACAGGATAGGATGTAAGATTTATCAAAGATTATTATCTCACACCCCAATAATCGAAAAACAAAAACAAATAAAAAGCAAAAAAAAAAACACACACACAAAAAACAAAGCAACACAAAAACTGCCCAATGAAACAACAGAACCCAAAAAACTAACTACGGAGAAAGAAAATTAAATGGACGGAATTATATTTGTTGTTGCTGCTGCTGTTATTATTGATGTTGTTTTTGTTGTTGTTGCTGTTGTTGTTGTTGTTGTTGCTGCTGTTGTTGTTGTTGTTGTTGTTGTTGTTGCTGCTGCTGTTGTTGTTGCTGTTGTGTTCAAAACTTGTACTAACAAATCATAGGGGGCGACGGGGAGATGATATAAAAAAAAGTAAAAGTAGTAAAATTAACATTATACAAGAGTTTCTAGAGATTTTTTCGAACATAAATTATTTCTTAATTTAAATGTTAATTTGAACAGATAGTAATGAAACAAATAGTTTGTATTAGATATATAAATTTATACTATTACTTACAAATAAGACAATGAATAACTACTTAACCTTCACCTTCTTTTTTTGTCTGTCTTTTCCCTCTAAGTCTTTAGGAGGGCGAACTGGTAGAGCGTTGGTATCCAGATCAGAAGGTCCGCTGTTGGAATCCCACGATCGGCAAATTTATTTGTCCGATTTCGTCCCCTATAACTGGTTGGGTCGGTGTCAGTTTAATGTGACCGGCTGAGGCATAATATCCCCGCCCTGACTGTGTGTAGTGTGTGATAACACACAAATTTGTCATACGTCAGTCTTGGGATCCGTCCACAGAATAGCCTAGTGAGGACCTGAAACCAACGCAATACTACTCAAAGTCTCTATTCCTTCCTCATGTCGATGGCGGGCTACCCAACTGCCTTTCTATTCATGCTTTTCCTCTATCAATGAAGTTGGTATTTGGCGGTGTTTGTTGTAGTGTATTTTGCATCAAGATGAAAAATAAATTGACCATAAATCTCATAGAATTATTTTCCACCCTTTCTGATAGGTATAAAAACTCTTGTTTTGGCACCAAGCAATGCTGAGCACGCCACACCTTTCTATGAATTGTTACACGTAAGGAATAGAAGTCACAAACAAATTAGCACCATCGTACATTTTGACAGCCTTGTATATGAGATAGAGAACGAAATGACAGTGTTATAGTTGCAGATGAAACAGAAAACTGCCTTCCAGTGCGTGGATTTTCATACATTCTCGTGACATTAAAATGATTGGAAAAAAGGGTTAAACGGCGAAATCTACGACATGAATGAGTTAAAACGTTAACTTTAGCTTTGGATTATTCTGTCATTTCAGGTTTCACTACACACACACATAAACACAAACAACAACAACAACAACAACAACAACAACAACAACAACAACAACAACAACAACAACAACAACAACAACAACAACAACAAAAACCTAGCAGATCCCGAACCGGGTTGAGATGTCCTGTGAACATAAAACCAAGCGCGTGATAGGCGTAAATGAAACAATTAATTTGCATGAGAATTCAGTCTGTAAAGGGCTACAATGTGTAGTGGGTGCCTCGTCTTACAAAGTGAATACGTTGATTAGTAATATTCACCCCAGTCATTCGACCATTCATTATGGGCGAAAACGGGAAAAAATAGTGCTTTAATGTGCAGAGTGGGGTCGCTTTCACCGCATTTTCCCCCATTTGACAGCAGTAAAAAAAAACAACTAGGTAACTTTAGATTTATTTATGTTTTGATTTACAAATCCGTTGCGCGCGACGTTGTGAAGTCGCTAATTTATGTCTCTGTCTCTGTTTCTGTCTCTGTCTGTCTGCCTGTCTGTCTGTAGCTGTATGTCTGTCTGTCTCTCTCTCTCTCACTCACTCCCTCTCTCTCTTTTTATATGTCTCTCTGTCTCAATTACACGAGGTTCACTATAACTCCTACAAAAAGTTTGGGGCTAAGCATTCATAACTCAGTGTGACAATTTGGGACTTGGCCGAGGCTTCAATAAATAATAGGTATGGTCACCGAAATAAAGAAATAGTTGCATTTAGAGCCAGGGTGAATTATATAATTACGATTATAATGAATAGCCTCGGACTTGACCAAAGTAACCTGAAATAACAGGCAAAGTCACCAAATGGACTAAAGTGAACGCATTTTTGTGCATAACAAAGGTAATAGTGATCTATCTGTTTTGAATGAGAATCATAGTTAGGACAGAATAATACACAATCCGACTAAACTAAGTATGTAAACTGTCCTAACTGTACCTATTCTTATAAGATATAGTTCACTTTTGTTCTAAATGCAAATGTTTGTTATTTAGGTGAACTTCCTTGTTCTTTTTGGAATCCTCAGGAAGGTGCAATATGACTTTAAGCCTTTAGGTTGTGGAAACCTGTAGCTGTACAAACTGCCGTTTTCAATTTCTAAAACACTGGATCCCTCCTTTTTTTTATAAAACCGGATGACTTTTTTGAATAAACTAATAAAGTACTACTAAATCTCACTGCGTCTCTGAAATGTCACAATCCTTGTTTTTCTATTTGTATGCAATAATCTCATTTACGACAAAAAAAAGTTCACAGCGCCGAAGACACATGCAAGTATAATGTTGATACATGCACCAGTTTTATGTCCGATGAACATTGTTTTAATACGATACTCGTTCCGATACGTATGAAAACTCTTGTTTTGGCTGTGGAAACCCGCACAAACTGCCGTTTTAAAATTATCAAACAGTGGATCTACTTTTATTCATATTTTGGGAAAAAAAAGATCACAAGACAAGGGCAGGTATAATTGATAACGCACCAGTTTTATGTCCGATGAACATTGTTTTAATACGACAGTAAAGGGAAAAACACACGCAAGTATAAACAATAATTCTTTTTAACGTTCCACACTTTCGTTTTTCCTTCATGCAAAATTATTTCAAAAGCTATAATAATTTCTAATCCTTTTTATATGCCACGCAGAATCAGAGCATCTCCCCTGAAAAAAAAACCCAGTTAAAACAGAAGGAAAATATACAACAAACATGAAAACAACAGACACAGCACCAGCAACCAGTAACAATTAGGTTTCCAAGGAGAGTTCTATACAGCAACGGTTCCTAAGCCTTGTAAAGCTTGAACAACTCATAAAGTGATGCCTCACAGAGACACAGAAGGGAAACTATACCTTCTGCTTCAGCCGATCTTTTAATGATGACACTGATTCAACAAATGAAAATTTATTTTTGTACCTGAACATTCGCAATACTTCACCTTTACGATGATATGATTCTAAGAATCTTTGCCGTGTGTGCCAATATGACCTGTGTATGTGAATGTTAGAGATAATCATCTATGTACTGTTGTCTTAGGGTGATCTAGATTTAAAATTGCCTATGGCTAGAACAAATTTTCAAACTGGATGAATAAAGTGTACCTTTACTATTAATTTTCCATAAATACGATTCAGATGAAAGTGCAGCAGACTCATTGTAGAGTGCTGCTATCGATATTACAATGCTTTTGGGGAAAAATACAAATAAAATAGAATCCAACTGTTACAACAGACAGTATCCGGCAGGTCTACATCATAATAATATGTCAACTTGCTGCCATTATTTTAATTAGACGAAACCGGAAGACCAGCGCAAAAACACGGAAATATGGGGAAGTACAAAACTGCATTATGGAGGAAATGTTATTTCTGTCACTTCATTATTTTTAGGAGCAAGAGCTAAAATTTATATATCACGTGACTTTCACCCAGCTGTGGGCCTATACAGTGTCAATTATCCGTAATTTCCGCTGGTTGTCACTTGAATGACCTTTTGATAGCTATGGAGATACAATGTGCCAACATAATGAAGAGGTGAACTTGTAACGTTATTATATGCCTCGCCAATGCCATTTTGATAATATTTCTACGTTGCAACCATGCATCCTCTAAAACATACCAAAACGTGGAAAGAGGATGTATGCCTTAAGTGGTAGAGAGTTAGGCTTCTGTTCCGAATATCCTCGGTTCGGTCCCAAGATCGGGGAAGAATATATTTTGGATTTTGTCCTTTACTGGTTTGGTCAGTGTCGGTATAACGTGGACGACTGAGACTAAAGTCATAATAAACTCAACCTGTCTGGAATGTATGTGGCAGATGATAGAATTGTCAAACGTTAGTCTGAGAACCCGTCCGCGATGAAGCCTAGTTGTAAACATCCGATGTGTAGATACCACTACTACTACTACTACTACTACTACTACTACTACTACTACTACTACTACTACTACTACTACTACTACTACTACTACTACTACTACTACTACTACTACTACTACTACTACTACTACTACTACTACTACTACTACTACTACTACTACTACTACTACTACTACTACTACTACAACAACAACAACAACTTATGCCTACATTTAAATTATATTTTTTCTAGAAAAAGCGCAAAGTGAAGAAAAGCAACTTACTATTTAGTAAATTAAAAATAAAATTTGAACTTTCAAATACTTTTGATACTTCGACAATAAGCGGCCCATTATAAACGTAATGGTCAGTCTCCTTTTACATGTATGAAATTTTGTTTTCTGCCGCAAGAGACCTGGGACTTGTTGCACGTATGGTCAGTTGGTTACCTTTTCTACTGACCAGGTAATCGAACATGCGAGGGCCTAGGCCTAATTAAGGTCGAAACAGTTACCCCTTTCATGTTATGATATAAATTCTTTCCGGTAGACTCCCCTTGTGCTCTGGTCGTACCCAAAGTAATGATCGATCTTAGTGTACCTCATAAACCCTTTGTATGTTTATGGCATAGACGTCGTGTTCATACACTGAGGCAAATGAAACTGCCGTTACTAACTTAGTTTACAATAGGCATTCAATAATAATGCTTGTATACACCAAGTCACCGGAGCCATTGTTGTAAGAGTATATTAAATGCTTAAGTTACTGAAAAAAATCAGTTAAAATGCATTACCCATTTAATAGTTCATCGTCTCTCTGTCGTTCACATTAGACCACATTCGCTTATCCAAAGTGTACTGATCCCTGCACTTTGAATATATACAAAAATACTAAGTCAAGTTTTACGTACTACTCTAAACAGAACATATCGAAAACCAATTAGCAATTTTAATAAAGGCTACAAGAGTTTGTTTGTTTGTTAAGCGTCCAATTGCAGCACTCTTAGGTTCTAATTGGATGGGTCCCAAGACTAACGTCTCACAATTTTACTCTCTGCCACTCAAACACAGTGCGGGGATACTGTGACTCATAGATCAGACGGTCACATTACTGAAACCGATCCAAAGAAGGGGACCGAATCGGAGAAATACATTTTTGACAGATCGGGGTTTTCGAACCAAGTAACTCCCAATACACAGACCAACGCTCTATCACAAGTTGTGCGGCAATTCCCCCCCCCCCCCCCCCTCTTTCTCCTCTAACAGGCTATAAGAGAACGATCAGCTTCAATATACTCTTACCTTAGGTTCGCCTCTTCTTCACATTTATTTAATCCACTTCGGTTTCATACAAATTTTGTTTTTGTTCTTAGAAAATCATTCACAGCAAAGATATAATTTTGGACTATGACCAAACACAAACAATCAATTAGTAGCAATTATAGTAACAATTTGAAATATAAAACTACACGTTAATGAGTGACTGCTAACTAATAAGAAAAAAGAAAATGAAATCCAAAGACATCTTAATAGTTACTAAAGCGAAGTAAATTAATCAAATAGTTGTGAAATAATTATGCCAAATTGTTTGTACGAATGATTTCTGTTGTTAATTACCTTTTTATGTCTACCACCATCTAAGCCAGTTTTGACCTTGACGTCAATTTTTAGTTGTTCGCAGTCATTAGACATTCTTTGACATAAGCATAATTATACTGATTAAAGCTTTCCTTTATGACATTTTATAAAAAAAAAACTTACAGCAATAATCAATAAAAAAAAAAAGAAAACCATACAAAATCAGGAAATTATACACTTCCACAGAACGCTATAGCAGGAAAAGTATGCCAACAGCCTTCTATGATTAATACGAATGTTGTTGTTTTTTTGTATCCTCGATACATACTACTATAATTTACAGATGTACTTTAAGAAACTAGCGTGGGGAAAACATAATTATTAACATTAGGCTTACTATGGGTTTACTATAGAATCCTATACCAATATTTTGTTTTTGTGTCTTTCCTTGTTTCATTTCCTTTTCGTCTTTCCTCTAGGAAGTTCACTACCACAGAACACCGAACTAGCTGAAGTCATCAAGAATTAAAAACAGACAGACAAAAGATCGCGCTTTGACGGAATCAACTAATGCTACAGACAACAAAGAAATCCCCGTTTGCTGCGCTTTGCTCTCAACAGAATGAATTAGCCGTGGATAAATAGGTGCTTACCACAAAAGACCCTGGTCGAGACATTGTGAGCTTGCCCATTCATTCCTAAACGTTGAATGGGAGCAAGGGTTTTGTCTGCGATAATTGTCGTTGAATGCGGATTAAACACCAATTCTGCCATTGTGTACACAAACACAACCAGTCTATCGCCATCACCGTAATTGCTGGAGAATCACAATAAGTTTATGGTCTCGAAAACAAATTGATAATAGGGTTTGCACTAAGGAACAGTAGAAACAGTAATAGATATAATTATTATTCTGAGAGAAACACCTGATATGTGAAATGGTGTTTCTAGATTTACTTTCATTGAATAGCGTTAGAAGAGAAGAAAGCAAGCCTTAACGAAGGTAGGAGTACCGCCTACACCCCTGCATAAAAGACAATGGCGAACAACCACTACAGCTACTACGGCCGGGGCTATGTCGTGGAGTACCTGGACCCAGGGGAGGACAGATGCACATCATGGCTGCTGCTGCCAGCAGAGAATCTTTGGCCCGAGTGGTTCAGGGGCCTCCTCTACTGCATCGCTCTCTTCTACTTCTTCGTCGGTATCGCCATTGCCTCGGACATCTTCATGTGCAGTATAGAGGTGATTACAGCGAGAAAGAGAACCATCAGCAAGTGGGACCCGGAGAAAAATGAAATGGTGCAGAGAGAGGTAGGTGGTCTTTATTATACTCTTGTCTCTCTTTATATAATATAATATAATAATCATATTTATCATATTATGATTATTTTGGCGTCTTGAAGGTTGAATATTCCTTACATTGAAAAACTTTCTAGTTTTAATTTACACTGACTGTGTCCAGCTTTTTACATTTTTTTTTTTTCGTTAGTAATGATGAACTAATCTAACGACTCTTAGGTCTCAAAAAGGATCCTATGTTACCCCAGTCCCAATACTGTAGGACCAATTGTTTTGCTTTATCGTGGGACCAAAGCCGGGAGGTCTGGTTTGAAGCCACACCCTCTATCTTTAAACCGCATCACCCCGCTCCCCTTTCTACTCCTGAGACTGTTAATCTTTCAAAAGAGCTACACATGTTCATCTCATCGTACCCCCAAGAATTGCCACCTTGCGCCATACCGCTTGCTTTGGTATCAGAGAAATGTAAACGGCTTTCCGATCCCTCTCAGGCGTCGCAAAGTCGGGTTTTAATTTTTTGTATTTCTTTTTTCTATTTCAAATTCTAATTCAAATTCAAATTTATTTAGTCAATGTGTGTTACATTGAAAATATATAATGTTGAATGTGACATCTTCAAAATAAATTACATTACAATAATAGTGAGACACCACAATGAATATTATTAGAATTATACACAGTCTATTCTTTAATACTAGTTACATTATCTTTTTTATTTTTTACCAGTGCTTTTAATCTTATACAGCTACACTTCTTGAGACCTACAAGCGCTTGAACTATGAGAGAAAGCTTCACTTTTCTCGACCAAATGTTACCATATCACACAGGCCTATTCAGCTACATTACGCCTGTCATCGTATTAATTTTGATGCTCACTACTTGTTTATTTAGTATCAGTGTGATAAGTTCGCGCAAATCTTGGGTGTCCCTCTATGTGGCCCCACACATTCTTTCTTGAGACATAGAAGCCGTTAGACTAAGAGAGAGAGAGAGAGAGAGAGAGAGAGAGAGAGAGAGAGAGAGAGAGAGAGAGAGATATGTGTAGATAGATACATGAGAGAGAGATAGAACGAGATAGATAGATAGATAGATAGATAGATAGATAGATAGATAGATAGATAGATAGATAGATAGATAGATAGATAGATAGATAGATAGATAGATAGATAGATAGATAGATAGATAGATAGATAGATAGATAGATAGAATGAGAGAGAGAGAGGGGAGTGAGACAGACAGAGAGAGGCAGGGTGAGAGATAGAATGAGAGGGATAGAGTTTTATCCGACCAGATATTTCGACACCCCCTTAGTCACTTTTTTCACATTTCTACCTCACCCGCCCCAGGTGCTGATCTGGAACGAGACGGTGGCCAACCTGACGCTGATGGCGCTCGGCTCGTCCGCCCCGGAGATCTTGCTTGCCGTGGTGGAGGCCGTCACGAGCCTGGACGATGAGGAGCCCGCAGACTCTCTGGGAACGTTCACCATCATCGGCAGCGCCGCCTTCAACATGCTCATCATCACCGCCGTGTGCATCTACAGCGTCCCGCTGCCGTCCAGCAAGAGCATCAAGGTAAGACAGAGACTGAGAGAGATCATTGTTGGGTTTTCTGAAGCAGACATTTGTCTTAAACAGTAACGTTGGTGACGTTGTATTGATACCGATCAAACCAGTAGAGAACGATATTTTAGCCAATCGTCGAAATCTAAGAAGTCTGATTTACTGAAGTAGACCTCTGTATTAGACAGTCACGGTATATAGTGACGCTGATCCAAAAAGTAGAGAACGATGTTTTGGCCCAATCGTCGGAAAAATTTAAGAAGTCTGATTAACTGAAGCAGACCTCTGTATTAGACAGTCACGGTATATATTGACACTGATCCATCCAGTAGAGAACGATGTGTTGGCCCAATCGTCGGAAAAATTCAAGAAGTCTGATTTACTCAAGCAGACCTTTGTCTTTGACAGTCACGTTGGTGACGTTGTATTGACACCCATCAAACCAGTAGAGAACGATGTTTTGGCACAATCGTCGGAAAAATCCAAGAAGTCTGATTTACTGAAGCAGACCTCTGTATTAGACAGTCACGGTATATATTGACACTGATCCATCCAGTAGAGAACGATGTCCAATCGTCGGAAAAAATCCAAGAAGTCTGATTTACTGAAGCAGACCTCTGTATTAGACAGTTACGTTATATTGACACTGATCCAACCAGCAGAGAACGATAGTTTAGCCCAATCTTCGAAAAAATCCAAGAAGTCTGATTTACTAAAGCAGACCTCTGTATTAGACAGTTACGTTATATTGACACCGATCCAACAAGTAGAGAACGATGTTTTGGCCGAATCGTCGAAATCCAAGAAGTCTGATTTACTAAAGCAGACCTGCCTACCAAATTAACTATTATAGTGTACATGTTTACCCCCCAAAAATTGTGAGAAAGTGCGTAGAAGTACGGTTTTAGAGAAAGATTGTGAGCTGTGCTGATAGCAAAACCCCTACCAAAGGTCCACGTTTAGGAGTTGAATAAAACGAAATAATATTTCATACTTCATTGCATCAAGTTTTAATTAATTTTTTTTCACAATTTTATATGTAAGAATATAAGACAATGTTAATGCAAAAAAGTATGCTTTTACAAATTTTCAACCTATATCTGGTTTGGATCGCTCTCAATGTAATGTGATCAGCTACAACATAAGCCCTTGTATCCTTGGTTTGCTTGTGAGTTGCAGCACGTGAAACTGTCAAATGGCATTTTTCGGACCGTCTGAAAATGCGCGAAATAAGAATAACAAGGCTCTATCACAATATAGATAAATAACGCAATTAGAACATTGTTAATTTCCTGTCACGATTTATAGACGTTAAGAAACTAACAAATGAAACCAACCGAGTCCTTCAAACTATACAATTTTCATAATTTTTTTTTTTTATCATACTCCTTTTCCAATACACAGGAGTTCGGCGTGTTCGTGGTGACGGGCGTGTGGAGCATCTGGGCGTACATCTGGATGCTGCTCGTCGTGGACTACATCAGCCCAGGGATAGTGGAGCCCTGGGAGGCCTGGGTCACGCTGCTCTTCCTGCCTGTCTTGGTCCTGATGGCCTACCTGCAGGACCTGGGCTGGTGCTGCTGCACCAGAAAGCGGGTGGGCGACGTGGAGGATGTTGATGACCCAACCATGGTGCGTAAAACATTAATATTGGTTTGTCCTGTTCTATAATAAAGGGCTCTCACGCAGATACCATGCACCACTGTTACTTACAAATATCTTGACATTTACATAAAAAACACTAATGAAATGTATACGTATAAGTCACTTGATCACCCCGACTCAATCTCTCACTCTCTCTCTCTCACACTCTCTCACTGTCTTTCTTTTTCTCTTTTCTTTTCTCTCCGTACCTGTCTATCTGTCTGTCTGTCTGTCTGTCTGGTTCTCTGTTGTATTTTTCTTGTTTCTCTCTCTCTCTCTCTCTCTCTCTCTCTCTCTCTCTCTCTCTCTCTCTCTCTCTCTCTCTCTCTCTCTTTTTTTTATACAAGCATGGAACGGTTAGCTTAGGCTTTTAAGTCATGGAGTGTAATGGCAATCTTCCTCACAATGCTGTTTGTATAAAAACATTTGGTACCATAATTCTTGATTCTCCTTCAATCTGTCAAAGAGTGCGAATCAAACTTGAAAAATACTGACCTGCAACCATGCATTAAAGTTAGTGGGTGGAAATCTTAACGCATGTACAAATGAACAAATAGAAACATGTATGGAGTTACAATGGTAACAATCTTGTTGAATTCTTTTAGTTAAATTACGTGACTGCAATGCATTTTATTATTTAATCCTAAGATCATTGTTGAATTTTAGACATTTAAGTGATGAAAATTGGATTAGAAACGATTGATTCTAACTATTTATGTCCACAGTTTTATTTTTCAACCTCTCAAAACATACTTTTAATATGTCAAGATAATTTTCAAGACATCTTTGACATACCGAATATGGGCGGTAATGTAAAGTGTTCGTGAAAAAAATTGAGCTTAGAATGACGATTGTCAGTGTAAATCAAAAGAATTTTCGGAATGGTTCTAGTAAAAAACAACCAAGGTTGCCACTTTTAGACTCAAGCTGCTAATTTCAGAATTGAAAATATTTTTTTTAACCTTTTTGGAACAGGGGCATAATTATGCACGGAACATAAAAAGACCATTTGAAGCGACGATTCTCACAGAAAACTGGTTGCCGAGACCTTAAATGGTCTTGTTTGTAATTTACAAGAGTGTGTAAATGCCCCGTTCGATTTCTGGAGTAAGTGACCATACAGTGGCTGGCATGTCTGATAAAAGGTGACCTGTTTGCTCGGGCTAATTGGTCCATAATTGAGGCCGGACCCGGATCGTGTAAAGATCGGACCGCTGGAAAGGTGAACAGGGTCGAAAACCTACGATTAAATTGTCGGGCTGGTAGCCGGGGAAACTGAAGGGAATAGAAGACAATAGTAGTATACACAAATAGGAATTGGTCAACGTCCAAAGACGTTGACGTAAAAAGAAACTACGCCAAAAATAAAGAACGACTTGAATATTCCATTATAAGATTTTAATACAGAAAAAAAAATCTTTATTGTGACTATATCTATAACTCTATAACGCCGGGGAAACTACAGGGAATATAAGGTATATACAAATACAAGAAATTGGTTCACGCCCAAAGCCTCTGACGTCATAAACCGACGAGAAGGAAAAAAAACGATTTAGAAGACTGCATTACGATATTAAATAAACACGAAAAAACTAACCCCACACTAATTAATATACCCATATTATAACTCTAGCTCAAATCCGTGGTGGTTACCGAAAAGTACAGGTGTAACGGATCAGGCAGGATTTAGGCGATCCTGGCTGACTTTCGCAGATTATGAATGAGCCTAATGACATAATGCTTAACTTAAGTCCCTATCAATATGTCACAAGGGCAGAGTTAGTAGTGTATGATCGCAAGCACTCAATTCTGCCATCGCTGAAGCATTTAATTCTGTATACCGGCCGATTTAGCTAACTTTCAGTGTGAGTCAATTCCGAAATTGATCAAAACGCAACATTATTCTGCGTAGAAATAGAACTTACAAAGATGTGATCCTCTTTTTTACTGACTTAACTTTTGTATTTTTATTCCAAAATAATATGATATAAATAATTTTGAAGAAAATGCATGGTTGACTCTTACAAAGCACTGCAGATTAGAACTCTCTCCCCCCCCCCCCTCTCCTCCTCATTTTCTTCTTATAGGATTTCCTCGGAAAACCAACCAACTAGTACATAATTGTCTCCTGTGATTAACTTTATACCTGATAGACAAAATCGCTTGATACACAATATATTTTTTCTTTGAAAGTA
Source organism: Elysia chlorotica (assembly GCA_003991915.1). Taxonomy (NCBI): domain Eukaryota; kingdom Metazoa; phylum Mollusca; class Gastropoda; family Plakobranchidae; genus Elysia; species Elysia chlorotica. Next base: position 31,365 of record RQTK01000838.1, read on the forward strand.
TATGGTACATTGCGAGTGCATTCGTTTGGCTGTGTGCCTGTGCGTATTTCTGTTACATTTTTGTATGTTTGTCTGTATGTCTATATGTCCACCTGTCTGTTTCGCTCACTGCTTTTCCTTTCCCTTTGACACCCACACATACACATTCGTCCTGACCCCAATCTACCATTTCCTTATCTTCGTTTTTCCTTAAAATGTGTCTATACACATGTACTCTTATCTGATGCACGATGTCCTCAAACTGTCCAATGCTAGTTGAAGCTAGACATAATTTTTGTGACATATTTTCTTACATGCAAAGCATTTGTGTAAAGATACTCCTACCAACCAGTCTCAGTGTGGCGCAATGTCTCTGACTTAACCCACGCTTGGTTTGCAGAGTTCTCTGCTTAACGCCGACTATGAAAATACGAGGAGTCGGCCAGACCCACAAGTAGTGAAGACAATCTTTTTTCCCCCCTCTCTCAGTCTCAACAAACATGTAAAACCTCTAGCTCCTCACCCCCTCCACTAAGTGTGTAATAGGACCGTGTCTTGCTCTGTCAAGTGTTGGTACGGTCGGACCAAGGTGGAACTGTGGTGGAACCGATCATGCGTGTCGCCAGATCACCCGTGAGCTGATCTTTTGTGGACAAGAGTGATTGACGTCATCACCAGCTTTATTCTCTGGTTATGAACATGTCAACCCTGGCTTAAACTCAGCGGTCAGAGCGCCAGGGGCCGTAAGTACAAGGGAGTTGTAAGCTTACGACTCCTTGTAAGATATGGAAACAAGAAGGCTTACGACGAGTTGCAAGCTACCGCGACTTTGTACTTACGACGCAAGACCCCATCATGGTCACTAGTCTGTCTTGGCACAAGACCATTATGGGTCCGGAAATTAGAAAGGCCCGCAGCAAAAAAATATAATTACCTACCGGATCAGTTTGGTTTGCACATTGCTAGGTCTTTACTCGCCGGCTAATAAAAGGCCTTTTTTGTTGAATGTGTTCCTTACTGTGTTACAAGCAGACTGACCGAAGCATGAGGCAAGAAAACCAATTACGGAATCCAGGTGTTAACCTCGGCCACGGTCTATTTAAAGACCATGTGAGCCTATAGTATTACGTCCCGTGAAGACCTGAAAAGATTAGGAAATCAAATGGCCTGATCTCTGTTTCCTTTAACTTCGCGACAACTCTTTTGCAATGCAATTTGACTTATTTGTTCGCCTCATCAGCTTCAAAAAGGCATATTAAAGACACCGAATGAAGAAGATAAATTATTGCCCCAATAAAATGGTCTGGCCTCAGATGCCATTTACGTCACGACATGTCATTTAAAATGCAATGTGTCCATCACACCAGAGTTAAGAAAAAAGCCTGGTCAAAAATTTTGAAACAAAAGGAACGCTTCCCCTATTGGTTGTGTATGGGGAACGTAACTTGGCTAAGAATCACTGTAATACGTTTTCTATGAAAATAATTTGAGTCATAGTTATATGGTCCATTCCTCATTCGAGACCATGCTATGAATCTGACGGCCATTCTCTAAAGAATTGACTGTTACTGAAAAGTAGTGTATTTGACTAGCGTCACTAAGCAGTGAAAAGGCTCTTTAAAAGGCTCAAAACAGCTATGCCAACATCATGCAATCACAACATAAACTTGTATAATCAATGGAAAAGCACAAAAATTTGCCTAGTTGTTGACATCTGGCTTTAAGGAACCAAAAAAATTCAAAGTGGAACGGAGCCTAACTTTCTTCGACCGTAGTTTGCTTTCTATTGTATCACACAGTGATGAAGTCCTCACGACTTCACATGACATTGCATACTTACGATCTTTTATACATTTTAAAATACCGAAGTTGTGTTATACTCGCAAAAAACTATTACCATTATGAATTTGCACTTCTAGCCTAAATTACCATTTTTTAAAGATCTTATTAATCATTAACCCTTTACAGAATGTACGAGTTGTGACGTCTCATCCGCACCCGCAATTTCTGGGTCATCAACACAAGGAACTTCACGTGTTGGAAGCGCAAAAGGCGCACCGATTGAGGTTTGTTTGTTTTTTTCATTTGTTGCTAAGCGTTCAACGTCAGCACTATAACAATAGGCTATATTGTGGACAGGCCACAAGACTAATGTCTAACAATTTTACGTGATGCCACACAGAGGTAGTGCGGGGAGAAATGAGAGAGAGAGAGTGAGGGAGAAAAAGACAAAAGGAGAGTAAGAGAGAGTACAAGAAAGAAAGGGAGAGAAAGAGAGAGAGGACAGAAATGAGAGAGAGAGAGAGAGAGAAAAGAAAGAGAGAGTACAAGAGAGAAAGGGACAGAGAGAAAAAGAGACAGACAGAAAGCTGGAGAGAGGTTGAGAAAGAAAACAGAGAGTTTGATCAAAGGTAAGAAAGAAAGAGATGCTGAGAATCGAATTATTGTCAAGGCGATCTGTAATATTAACTATATCAAGAAAAAATGCCTTCCTTTCTTTGTGATTTCCAGGAATTTCCAGTTAATGGGAAATGTTATCGTACTTAACCATGTTAATGGCAAAGTGAACTTCCTACTCTCTAATTTTATGAAGAAATAAACAAGCCCCTTCAATTATTTCTATTGAGCCCTCTTTTATTTTAACCAATAGAAAGGAACTAAAATTTTGGAACAGCGTTTAAATCCAAGACGCGTTTTAACTACATATACAGAAAAGCCTTTCATCAGTTCTTGCTCTACCATAGTATTAAAAATATGCATGTTTTGATACGTTATGAAAAAGAAAATAATGTGCCTTTTGGCTTCAACAATGCAAGTCCTTTCGCTATGTTCAATATTGCTGATGGTTTTCTAGGCAATTACAGATTATGATAATATCCATCTTTACTCTCTGGACTTGTCTTGGGACCCACAAGCTTTGATCTGACACTAACAATTCTAACATTTCTATTTAATGTTATTCATGATCCACCTCGCAGCGTTTCGACAGAGCTGTGGGCAGATCTCCGAAACAAGCGCTATTCCACAACTTCGTAAGGATTCTCACGTTGTTTTTGTCATTTTCTGCCGGCGCCTAGCAAAGCTTAAAGGCGCATCCTCAGCTTCTGCTTGTCTTGGGACAAATAGATAAACTAGGAATGTTTCGCAATGTATTCAACGAATAATTCTTCTTTTGCGATAAACAAGATAGGCATGATATATGTAGTTACATGCTATTTATGCTCTTGTAGCGCTATCATTAGTCTGTGAAAATTTAGACTTAATAGAAGCCTAGCGTTTGAATTGTTCGTTATTGCACTGCGAAACATTCTCTCCATAGATAGCCATCACCCCTTTTACTGTAGACTTAGTAAAACGCACGCAAGCACGCATAATTATATAGCGAGCGCACCTATGCCATGGTCCATCCGACTTTTAATCTTCAGCCAATAATTTTTTTCTAACATGATTTCAGCAAATATTCCGGTAACTAGATCTAGATAATTCACCATGAGCAAACGGAAACCCATACCGCCCCTTGCCTTTTTAGTATTGTCTACATAAATACATGTGTAGATTGCTAAATCAAGAACTTATATTTTGCTGCGAAATAAAAAAAAAAATAATCTAAGTTAACTTAAGCAGAAAATATTAATCCTCGAAAAAATTCCATGAGTCTGTGCAAGGTAAAAATTCAGATTTTGAAATCTTTAGTTGAGGTCGAATTAGAAATGCGACTGTATCGATTATACTAATTACGTCATATAACGTGAAATAATTATTCGCCATATACACAAAAACAGTTCAAATTGTATGTCGAAAATAGGTAACACATACTTCTTTTTGCGAAGATGTTCCATGTATTTTTGTCATTGTAAACATGGTCTAAAATGTGTTTTACCCCACAGCTATGATCTTTCCCTCATATTTATTACAGCTTGTCACACAGAGCATACTTAAATATTATTTTGTCATGCCAATGTTTTCTTTACTGTTTATGTATTTTGAATGGCATTCGATAATATGCAACGTTTACTCTATTTATTTACAAATTGTCTACTGAATAAAACGTACAATTGGATATAATGTATTAGTGTTGTGTGTTGATCGCCTAGTAGGCCGACCGCACTTCGCTCCGTTTATTTAGTGATGTCTGTGGTGTTTCAAGAAGTGATTTGAGTTGAAATTTATATCAGTGTGCGCGTGAAGTGCTCGTCTTTTATTTGATGTGAAAATTATTGCAGAATTCCATATATCTGAGGAGCAAGAAATAATTTTGTGATGAAATTAACACCAAATGCCCACCATGGACATTAATTGTGTTGTGCTCTATGTGATCTTAGTTCAGTTGATCAGGATGGCCTGTGTTTTGCATACCAATAACATTCCCTGTGAAACTGAAAGTGTAGGTTTCTCTACCAGGATTGTGTATACGAACCATGAGCTTAAACAACTCAACCGTGACTCTGGTTACTTGTCAAACCACCTAGCAGACAGGTTAGTGACGCATAAAATCATGTGTCAACAAAACAAAAAGAAACATTCGGCATGTGAGAAACACAAACAAACGAAACTCCAACGACGAAGAAACAAAACAAGGCGAAAATTCAGAGGAGGTCGACGGAAGCAACGCCGCATTGAGGTGGTGTCCAATGTGTTCACATTAAAATCAAATATTGGGAGACAAGGTGCTGTGAAAGACAATTGTGTTTATCCCGAAATGGAAAATTTCCCCAAAGACCAGACGACGAATCTGCGGATCGCCTGCCTAAATGTACAGTCAGTGAGAAACAAAGTTGAGGACATTAAAGATCTTGTCGATGAACTTTCCGTAGATATTCTTTGCCTGACGGAAACCTGGCTATATGAGAGTGGCGACGAATCCACCCTAGCATCTCTTACCCCACCTAATTAAGACTAAAATATATTCCAGCTTCGTTTATTAATATCTCAGGCGGTGAAATCAGACGAGGAAATAATTATCTTTTTTAATCTCTCACATATTGTAAGCTGTCAATTTATCCTTTCCCGTTGTTTATTTTGTGCTCTAATAAAAATACAAAATAGCTTATTCTTGTGTTGTAAACTTATCATGTATTTTAAAAGATTTTTCCCGGTGTATTTAACCTTTAAGTTCATTATATCTACGCCCGTAGAATATTTAGAAGTTTATACACCTTTGATTTTTATGCAGTTTAGTTTATGCTTTCAGGTTCAGGCAAGATATTTACCTACTTTTTGTTTTATTATTCATTTTAACACCATTAGAAGTGTATTACACTTTGAATGGAACTTGCTTGATATTTAATAATATTTATTCCGAATTATGGCATAAATATAAGCTACAGACAATGAAAAAATTCAAATGTACAGGTTTAGTTGAAAGATATGCGTAAGTCGTTTTGAATTCATCAATGTCTTATATAGTTGTTTTTTTTAATCACACCAACACAACCAATAACGTTACTTTAAAAAATTGAAACAGTTATATCTTCAACATTTGTCTGACTATGCAAGACGTTGCTTTAAATGTCCTTTTTTGATACAACAACCATAAATAGTGTAGATAAATAGTGTAATAGGATTTACAGTGGATCTTAAGTATGGTCATTGAATTTTAACATGGCTCTTGATACCACCTAGAGAAGGACTTTTCCTAAAGAGTGTATCACTAATTTGGTGAAGGATGTTATTACTCATAATCATTAATTTAATATTAATTTATTATACGCTCCCTTATATGGAACTATATGTATTTATTTATTTAACCAACTTGTATAAACCCTTTGTTAGATGTGCTACTAAGTCTTATTAACTTTTTCCCTCAGTGAGAACGCTCTACCTCTCCACAATCATGCGACGCCGGAGAAAGAGTTGCAGGCAAAAATTAACAAACCTTCTACAACTCTTGCAAGGGCAAGGTATTTTATTGCTCATTAATTTCTAAGTCTCTTGTGATCCTAATGTCATACAAATCCTATTATATCTTTAAAGTAGAAGGTTTTTATTGTTGCTCATTTATTAATTTGTATTTTCTAACCCAAATGTCATCAACAAACCAACCATCTATAAGTTTTGAAAAAAAGCAATTTATCAATGTCTGTTTTCTTTATTAACTATCTTTTACAAAATAAATCATCATAAAAAAGTTTATTAAACCTACTACATTGTATTGCTAGGGCGCTGAACAACATATTTTATCCTTAGCCCATTCCTTCCTCTATTTTTTTAAATTAAAAAAGACTAGCAAACAACTATAATCTCTTGCACAGGCAATGTATTAATGTTGCCTATAATTGATTACTTTGTCTTATGTAATCCAAGTGTAACCAACCAACCTACTACAAGTCTTGAATGGGCAAGATGTTACTATTCATTTTACATCTGTCTTTATATCAACATACCTTCTTAAACCCTTCCAACGGTGAAATATAAGTATTTTCATTTTAATTTGTACTATCTTTTCGTATTGCGAAAAGAAAACAATTACAAACAAGTCCTGTTTAACTCAGTTAGTGAAAAATTATAATTGCTTACTCTCCTTTGCATAAAAAACCCGACCTATTTTATATATTGTGTATAGTTAAAAAAAAACAACAACGAATTGATGAACAAATACGTGCATTAGAAGGGCCACATTGTCTCATCGCCAATATCGATTTTTTTAAACGCGAGACAAGATTGATCTTGGTTGAAGGTGTCATTTCCTTTATGACCACACCTGTCGATTAGACAAGATACACTGCTAGGACGTGACGTATGGTTGTTTGTGTAGATTTTTCAATATGATTTTCTCTATCAGCCCTTCCTATGTTTGTAGCGAACCGTCATTTCTCTTTTTGCTTCCCTCAACGATTATACAGTCACTGTCCAAAATTCATTAAGTAAGTTTATGTGGAAAACAATTCTTTAAGCTTTACGCCGTGTCATAGCTATGAAAGGTTTTCAATATTGATGGTTTTGTTGAAGACATTTAAGTATTCTTTTCCCCCATAACTTTCTTGTAGTATTGATCAATCACAGAATTTTGTAATTTTAGCCGAGACAAGTTTTGGCTTCAATTATCACTCGTTCTTGGGTCAGCTGAAAGTTTTAGTCTTTCACGACATTTTAACACAAAGCCGATGCTCAACAGGCAAAGACTTCTTAAAAATATTTTTTTTCAATAATCGCACGTTAGGATAATTATCCGCAATAAAGAAGTATAAGGGTAATTGTCATTGATTCAACTATTTTTGAAGTGATTACTAAACACTCTGTAACCAAATACCTTTTGAAGTTTACTTTATTGAGATAAGATATTCTAATCATTACGTAAATAACAAAGAACAGTAGGTAAAAAACATAGAATAAAACAAAGGCAGAAGCATTAAAAACGACTAAGCTATTTAATTTCGGAATTACCACTTATGCAAAACTTTGTGTTTATTTCTTTTTAAATTATTAGTAGAAAAAAATCGTTAAAATTTCCTACCATAAAAATTAAGACATACGTATTATTGGCAAATGAAGATTACTTATCATGTTGGAAAGTGAACTTTTAATTGGCGTCATTTACAGGCCCAATATGCGGTGGCCGGTGATAGTTACAAAATTCAATTTTCATTTGTACCCGACTGTCAATTCATTCTAGTTACTTGTTGCTGTTTTTTACACGTACTACGCTATTGATCCTCCTCTCTCTCAACTTCATGTCTAGGTATTCTGTACTGATTCCCCTTTTTAGAGGGCTAAGCTCATAACACTATTGTACCAACTACCCCTAGCGCCTTAATTTCCAATCCCACAATCCAATTGTTTCTCGGCCGATAAAACTCATACCATTAATTTTCTCATTATAAAATCCAATACTTCAGGACTAACACACAAAAAAAAAACAACCCCCAGACAAAACAACTGGCACGCGATTGTCTTCCCCTCCCCACCCCTCCCTCAACCCGAAAAAATCCACCTTCTATCCCCCCTCTCACCATCCCTTTTCGCCCCTCCCCCCCCCCCCCCCCCCCCCCCCCCCACACACACACCTTTCCCTCCTCTCCCTCATCTCACCCTCACCCCTCCCCACCCCCTTCCCCGCCTAATGCTCAGATTCCGGCACGCCGTGGTGGGCAGTCTCCTGGGGAGCAAGGCGTTCCGACCACACAGCAACACCAGGCCAGCCCGCCTGTCCGACGTGGTCGAGGTTGTCTCCTCCTGGAACGAGCCATGAAGCAGGGCAAGGCTCCAGACTGTGAGTCCACGACGATCGAAGTTCACTACATAAACAATGGATCGTTTTAAAACGGTGTCTAGACCAATGTATTTTGTCTGCAAAAGATGGATGGGGATGGGGATGGGGATGTGTTGGTGCTTATAACGTGTGTGTTGAACAATGGATCATTTTATAACGGTGTCTAGACCAATGTATTTTGTCTGCAAAAGATGGATGGGGATGGGATTGGGGATGTGTTGGTGCTGATAGTGTGTGTGTTGGAGGGGAGGGCAGGGTTCCAGTTATAGCCAAGAAGTTAGTTATAATATTATAATACAAGCTTTGCGATACACACGACGATAACATATGCCAGAATCACGTCCCTCAGGCGTAGTTTGGGAGGGGGGGGGGTGGTTTCTTATTGGCTCCATACGCCTATAACAGTGCTACGAATGGACTCATGTGTCGATTACCTCACACATCGACTTCGTTTTCGCTAGGATCCCGTTATTGTCTAGACTCTACGTCAACCATATCTCACAAAGTGGAGTGTTGGGAGGGTGGTTGTCTAAGGATAGAGCGCACGCTTTCTAAACGGAAGGTTTTGGGTTCGAACCCCACCGGTTGGGTGGGTGTATGTATATTATGACTGATAAAGAACCATGTATCCACTCCTTGGGCCCCGTCACCATATGGTATCTTTCCTAAGACTTAAGAGGAAGCTTTACCTAAATCACTATTATTGTTAGTTTAACTGAAAATATACCCCCCGCCCCCGCCACCAAAGTAAGTGTGCCTGTCTGCAATAAAATCTCGTCTATGTATGTTTAAATCATCAAACCATAATGTCCGTCTGAGTGAAATACTCGTTAAAAGCATCAAAACCTTTTCGACGTATTTGTAGGAAAGCAAATTATTCATAATTAGATAATTATGAAATTTAAAATAAGTCGAGGAACCACGTCTAGACACTGTTATGACTTCAGTTCTTATGAAGTTTATGTTAACACATTTTAAGGCTAGTCGATCATGCTATTTCAATGGCTAAGATATCTCAAAAGATGAAAGACAAAACCAAAAGTAAACAAAAACGTTCTTTGTTCCAGTGGCAGACTCGCTGGGAAAATTCACATTTGGCTCGGATCGTTACGCAGTCTTGGAAAGTGCGGGAAAGCTTGATATAGAAATATTCTTCCATCGGAAAATGCCGTAAGTACTATAATGATTGTACATTATCCAAATGCATCAAAAACAATGCCTTTGCTGAAAAAAGCAGTTTACCTCACTCTGTGTCTTCCCATCTTTCTGATAAACAATGCATGCTTTATCTTTCTATTCCCTCTATCTAATACGAAGATTCTTCTCGTATTAGTCATGATCCTAGTCATAATTTAATGTTATACATTTTGCCATGATTTGTTTATTGTAACTGATAAAAGACGGGTTTAAGTATTTTTTTTTCATGCCAGACCATTACATACTTCTTCTTCCACCTTGCCTCCATCAAGTTTTCCTCACATAATAAAAAATTAAAACCGTGCACCCTTTTTCAAAATCACTTTATGTAAACTTCGCTCTGTTGTTGCGTTTAAGGGATCCAACAATGATGTAATATCTTATTTGTTTATTATTACAATAGACTATCAATAAGCTGTTTATATTTAAATGCAAAAATGCATAAAGCAAACCATTTTTTTGTTTTGTATTCTAATTGTTATTTCTTATGTAGAATGAATGATACCTTAGTAACTAAGTATAAAAGCTTTTCGAACAATAATTTAGTTGGCTTTCCAACTGGGAGATACATTTAAAGTCTTTAACCGGATCAAATCCATCAATAACAATTTTGAGAAACGTGCAAATTAGCAAATAATTTCAACTTCAAAAAGCGCCCCGAGTGCGTGGCTTGTATTGCAATTTGACAAGTTTGATTCAATGCTTTTCATCACTATCGCACTCTGTCTATTCTTCTTTTAACATACACAATTGTCACTTTCTGATATATAAACTTTTAGGGCAAATGAAAAGTTAAACAAGTCATCTGGAAGGTAATGAGTTTTCACGTATTATGCCGTGTTTCTGACTTATGTTTCTTTTTTTTTTTTTAATAAAATACTTTTGTGAAATATGCATAGATCTAGTATTTAGAATTTTCAAAACGATTTCTAGATGTGTTTAGTTTTGATATCTTTAGATTTTGTCCCTTATTGTTTGATAGAGTTTATTAGTATTCATCTACAAATGTTGAAACCGAGGCAATTTGGCAGTGTCTCGAATAGGATAATAAACAGTGATATTTTATGGTATTATTAAGGTAATATACCCATAAACCGAAGGTGTTTACATTTTCCAAGGGAGATTCATACATAAAAGAACGGTGTTGATTTTAACAGAATACCTTCTACGCCAAAGCAGAAAAACAAAGTTTAAATAATATTATAAGATTTATTTCTTTTCTCACAATTAATTTTTGTTCCTACCAAATGAAAAATAAAAGTTGCTTTAAATTATAAAGATGTGTAATGTTCTCCTTTATTTTAGATACCAGTGACTCCTGATTTTACTCTACTTACGTTTCGTCTTTTAAAATACGTTTTGACAAATTTAATATTTGTTGTCTAGTCTTTTTTCTTCATTTATTCTCTTGTGAATTGAACTTAAGTTTTTGTCAATTGTTTTTAATAATCTTATATCTATATCTTCATCACGAACTGATTTTTGTGTGAGTGGGGAAGGCAAAGAAATAATTGAAGATTTACGTAACGATACCTACTTAGTTGTAAACCTTTAACACATTGAACTCCGGTCTTTTTCAAATAACATATTTTTTTCAGACAAATTAGATTACATGCATTTCAGTAAACTTTAGAGTCAATGTAAAATGAATGTTTATATTATGCAAATGTGCAATAATAACAACAACTATTTCTAGTCAAAAGGTTTTGATTTTAGGTGAATTCTTCAAACCCTTTTTGAACATGACTAGTACTGTTTAAAAAATTCAAAGTACACGAATAATAAATAGCATCTAACATTATGAGAGACATCAAGGTGGAATGCTTGCACTATTATTTTCTTCCTTTGTAATCAATCGTGAAGCGGCCTTTCCACGAGGATTATTCTAGTCAATAACTTAGAAGATGAACATGTTTACCGTTATTATTCTCTCTGTAATTCTGTCACTTCGGTATGTTATGGAACAATGACTTAGAAATTATATGTTAAACATATTAGTAACCTCAAGTTAGTAGATGGCAGATTTTAGAAAATATCAGAGAAAGTCTGATCCAAAATAAAAAAACAAGAAGAAGAAGAAGAAGAAGAAGAACAACAACAACAACAAAAACAACAACAACAACAACAACAACAACAACAACAACAACAACAACAACAACAACAACAACAATAACAACAACAACAACAACAGAACGAAATGGAACAAACTAACTGTTTAAAGATGTGACACCACAGTCTATGTGGACTCTGTGTTACTTTAAACAAAGTAACATAACATAACGTCACATGTCGATTCGTAACCTACTTTCCCTCTGGGATGCGCACGTCACATCTGTTGAGAAATTTTAAATTTTCTTTTACACCATAGCAATAGACTAGAAGTAGTATTTGATTTGTTGCAAGAACGGTTAAGTATTTTCATAATTTTAGTGCACAGTAGTTTCTAGTTATAGATAACTTTTCTCGTGTTTTATTTTCATGTTCTTGTAGTTTATTTCAGGTTCTATTTCATTATGGTTTAAACGTTACTCCTGTCAAAGTCTTGTAAATCCTATTATTTTACTTAAATGACTATACTGCATAATGTATTTACATACACATTCAAAGTTGAAGTTACAGGTTAACAAAGCGTAGCATAAGATTTTGCCTCGGAAATAGTGATAGTGTTAGTAACATTTCTGTTTGACATGTTTTGTTTAACAGAAAATGACGGAACGCAATATACTATATAAAATTATATGAAAACATATGCTTCTGGGTTCATTAAGTGAAAACAATTCATTGCCCTATTGTCAAAGATAATTTGAAATCGTTAATTCTGAGGCTTAGTAAAGGAAAAAAATAAAAGAAAATCAATATTCTATCTTTCATTTTCAGGCCGAGGCACAAGTTACTAAATTTGGTGAGTTTCGTTTAAAAAACATATCCTCTTCCAGTACCTTTTGTTTTACTAACAGCTGTAAATATAAGAAAGAGAGAGAGAGAGAGAGAGAGAGAGAGAGAGAGAGAGAGAGAGAGAGAGAGAGAGAGAGAGAGAGAGAGAGAGAGAGTATTAAATCCAACTGAAATACTCGTAGCATACATCGGCAAATCATCTGTTCTTCCTTCAAGTTAGAAACAGTATAATGATATACGATTTGCTCAAATAAAGCATTTATTATTTAGGTTTATTTGTTGCTTTAAATAACTGCAAAGGTAGAAATGTACACAGCTCGAAGTACGAGACGCAGGGTGATGGTATGTTTTATACAACCAGAGTCAAATACAAAAAAAATTAAAAATATAAACGAATAATTTGGTATCTCAACACATTCTAGGAATGTGGCCTTACAACACAAAAAAATCCAAGCTAGGTTAGCCGGTAGCTTTAGTTGGTCAATGCTTTGGACTAGCAAGCAGGAGGTCTACAGTTCGATTCTAAGACAATGTCCATGTGTCTTAAGTATAACGTCTCGGTAAGCTTACAACTCGCCTTAAGATATACAACTAAGAAGTCTAAAGGCGACTTGTAAGCTACGACGACGTTGTACTTTCGAATCCACCTCCACCCATGTCTACGGAAAGCATTGGATTAAGTCACAACGAGTGTACCGTTTAGGTCCAGTAGGTGAAAATATTATAAAAAGTACAACACTACTGAGAAAGATATTATTTAAATCTCTTATCCTTACTATATGATGGAAAAAAGCAATTCAACGTAAAACTTAAACAAGCGTACCCAAACAATACTTTCCTGTACAACAGAAACCCGCTTCAGCCCTGGGGAATGGTAACGCGACGTCAGGCCAGGAAACCAACTCCCTGGCACCCCCATCCAACCTGGTGGAGCCGACCACCCCAAGCTCCGTGTCCCCATCCGTCACAGAGGCGGTCACTGTGGACTTTGAGACCAGGGAGGGATCCGCCAAGCCCGGCAAGGACTTCAGATACACCCAGGGCACTCTGGTATGTGGGAATGTGACTGTGCAATCTTCCGATATGAAGCATTAGAATTAGACTGTAGATAAATGCAATCATAGTTCGAAATTGAATATTTGCACGTTTAGAATAATGTAAATGTGGAATGCATGATTATGTAACGCCAGACAAGCAAGGTAGTTATAAGTGCTAGAAGATATAGATAGTAGATATTACTAAAAACAAAATGCTTTAATATGAACTAAAAATGTTACTCAATGCCTTCTTTTACACATATTTTGCTTTGTATATCAGCTGTGAGGAGTATTACAATTGTTCTCAATTTTTGTATCTAATCTTTAAAACAATCATGAAAACTTTAACTATCATGGTTCGATTCTAAAGCGTATCGCCATGCTATCATGGAGTGTCAAGAGTTTCAAGCGTGAGACCTGCATTGAGAAATATTTGTACTTTGAAGAAAGCTCGATTATCAAGTTTCTATTTCCTCAATGAGTATTTCTAACTTGTTTGTGAGGCACTATAATAAGCCATGCTAATAATGTGTGTATTATACAAATTTCCCATTTTGTAGATTCGCGAATGAAATGTCTAAGCCATCATCTACAGTCTTCATTTATAATAATTTACAAGAATGTTTCTTGTGTCTACAGGGAAGCCTTTAGCTCTGCCCACATGCATTATTTACTTAATTTATCTTTCAGTATCTCCTAACGTTTCCAGTAGTTATTAAATGTAAAATTTCATCTATTAGATATAACTTAACTGTGAATATCACTGAGATTTTTTTCTGTTTCTGAAGGTATTTCAAGAGAATGAGTACCGCAAGGTGATCTCCATACCCATCATCAACGACAACCAGTACGAGGCCGATGTTGACTTCTACGTGATCTTGAAGAACGCCAACGGAGGCGCCGGCATCGGAGATCCAAGCGTCACTAGAATCACTATAGTGGATGATGACGGTAAGAGGCTCTTAGACTGGTTGATTCTTTGTCAGTGAAAAGCGCTGGCTTGATATACATAATATCTTGAGTATCAAAGCAGGATTATGTTTGGTGACGGGTCCTAAAACTTAAGTCTAACAAGACTATTTGTATGCTGCAGTACAAAGACACTGAAGTACAAGGGCGTAGTAGCTTAAAGCTCGCCCTAAACCTTCTTATGGGCACTATTTTCAGACAAGCCTTTAGCTAACCACATCTGTGTAATAAATTACTAACTAAAGTGTGGAAATTTCGATGTCTGTCTCACCCGGTCACACAATGCTATTAGCGATTCAACTAGAAGGGAACACTGCGACCTTATTAGTTCGGGATAGAACATTATGACGCCTGATTTGAAGCTGCGATCTCTAGCACAATGCTATCTATCCTACACACAGACACCCCCCCCCAAAAAAAAAAAAAAAAAAAAAAAAACCCAACCAAAAAACAAACAAACAAACAAACAAACAAACAAACAAACAAACAAACAAACCGGGCTCTCTTTACGAGCGACTTTTTTTTTAGTAATCTGGGACTAATAATCTCTTTCGATGTTAAAAGTTCAAGTAAGTCATTAACACATGGAAGATGACCTCATGATTGCAGTAGAAAAAAAAATCACGCATGAAAGGAATAAGATTAAAAAACAAAAAAAAAAACAAATGTGATTTCTCTTTGTGGATTGTGGTAATTGGAAATGAAACTGCTATCACATGAGTAATACTGGCATTTAGTTTTAAATGTCTATAACTGAAATAAAATAGAAAAGGAAAAAATATAAAAGACCTTTAAAATCCTGTGGATGACAGACTCATAAAAATATTCTCTCCATTTATAATAGCAGAAAAAACTCATTGGATCGACCTTGAGTTGTTCAAATGCAATAATTGTCAAAGCGGTATAAAATAATTATACGAGAACAAAATTGTTCACGCTTTGAAATTATACTGTCTAGGTGTCATGAGTGTGACAAATATAAATAATGTGGGTTTTTTGAAAACTCTGATCAATGTAAAAAGTATTTGACATGACTATGCATAATCGAAATGCAAAACATTTTAAAACTGATAGAAAATGTAGGAGAACTATGATATGTTGCAGACTGTGTAAATTATGAAACAAAAGAAGCAATACAAGCCTGTAATTAATTTAACTTCAGTCAATATTAACAATATTTAGCACGCCAATGTGATATCCAAATTGGAACTATTTTAAAACTGGCAATCAGTGTATAAGAACATTACCATTTTCTACTTTATATGCATTTCGGGTGTAGATAGCAAGGCTAAACAATTATTGCTAATTGATTATGACCAATGTAAAGGGTAATATGACGCAAAATTGCAAAAAAATTATATTTTGACTCATTGCTATCCGAACGTAGAGTAGTTCAATTTCAATCTTAAAAACAGTTTTGTTCAAACTAAAAACATTCTATATTATTTTTATGTACGCTGTAATAAAAGGACATGTTGGCGCCACAGTGTTGACCATCGGGTTCCAACGACGGAGTCCCGTGGTTCGAGCCTCTGCGTTTTTCCCTTCTGGTTTGGTTGCTGTCGGAGTACAATGTGACCAGCAAAGTACCTGGTATCCAGCTTTGGGGATCCTTAGCCATATACGACTTTCGCTAACACTTAGAAAACGTTTACTAAGAAATAGTTTGACTTCCCTGAACAAAGAAAATACGTGTAATGCTGTTTATTCAAATCAAATCAACGTGAAAAAATTAATGTTTGTCACGGTAAATTTGAATTTTTTTACAGAACCTGGTGAGTTCGAGTTTGAAGAGAGTCACTACCACATCGACATGAAGACTGGCAAGGCGGCCATCAGGATCATGAGGGAACATGGCTTCGACGGCAAGGTTTCCATGGACTACAACACTACGTACGTAATAACAACAACTATAATAATAGTAATAATTATGGGACTACTACTACTACTACTACTACTACTACTACTACTACTACTACTACTACTACTACTACTACTACTACTACTACTACTACTACTACTACTTACTACTACTACTACTACTAATACTGCTAATGATGATGATGATGATGATGATGATGATGATGATGATGATGATGATGATGATGATGATGATGATGATGATGATGATGATGGAAGAAAATCGTCCTTGTGGCAGCGATTAAAGAAAAATCAAAATGTCAAGGATGTTTTTAAGGAAAATGGGTAATAGAACCATAGCAATAAATAAGGAGCTCCGGCTACGTCAATAGCGGTCTTGTGATAACGGGGTCTATAGCGACAATAGAGACGATACGTAATAGAACCTGTGTCGAATCATTATCATGCTTGCATTCTAGACTTACGAAACCAATCAGCGATCGGAAAATCCCTCTGATGGTAAAGGACATGATGATGTCATCCTTTATCGTTGTGTTAATGGCAAAGCTGTGTTTTTCTTTTCTTTACAGCGACGGTTCGGCAGTGGGTGGAAAAACCTTGGGAAGTGGCGTTGACTACGTTTCAACTCACGGCACGCTGACCTTTGAGCACGGAGAAACCAGCAAAACTATCTTCATTGAGGCTAACAAGAATGTCAAGGTAAGTGCAAAAAATTATGGAATGTTAAGGGTTGGAAAGGGTGTTACATTTTTTTTTCTTAAAATGTATATTTTGGTTATTTACACATAATAGTTATGATATATAAATTAGTAAGCGATTTAAAGATGGATTTTTGGATAAAATAATAAACAAGATAAGGAAAGCCGTTATTTTTAAGGGTTAGGAAGTGTATTATTTATTTTCTTCAAATGTATATAGTTGGTTATTTAAACATAATAGTTATGATAGATAAATAGGTAAGCGATTTAAAAACGGATTTTGGGATAACATAATAAAGATAATGACGCCCTTTTTATCCCATAGAGAAATTTGCCTTGGTCATACATATAATATGTAATTTCTACATACATGCAACTAATTTTGCCTATCCTTATAAGAGCAGTTCACTTTATAATCTAAATAACTTTGTTTTGACTGTTGTCTTATATCTTTCAGGAGTCGAAGAACTTTATCATCTCTTTACGCAACCCCAGTCTGGGAGCGATGATAGGAGTGAAGAGTGCCGCAGTCTGTCACTTTAACAGAGGTAAGACAATAACAACATCTTGATATACATAATTATTATTTTATAGACTAAACAATCGCCGCAGGTCTTGGTTATTGCCGTTGGATAGTGAAGCCGTTTTTGGAAACATTATGATCGTAATTTATAAAGTCATGTTTAAAGTGTTTAAAGAAAATTAAGAGGTTTGGCAAATAATTATGTCTTCAAGCTTATAAATTTGGCAACTCACGTTCTACATACATTTTCTCTTTTTCACTATTAATACTTCTGTGCACCTAAAAGTAATTTTATTTCCTTCTTCATTTTCTAATCTGTTTCTTATTTGTTTAAAGCTCCTTGCAAAAAAAGATATATAATATATATTATTATACACAGGTCTGTTTATGTCCAAAAAATAGTTTAGCTGAGAATTCTGGTATCAAGAGCACTACGATTTGCAATACATCTACGCTGAAATGATGCTGCTATTATATTGGAGAACATTACCTTTAGTTTTGCTCAAAGTTAAAATGTTGAATCAAGCATAATGTAGAATGTTGAAAACATCCACGCATACGTTCGTAGTAAGGATAAGTTATATTAAATTGATTGTCCTATATAAAAACTCTCAGGCGCTGTTTCAAAGCGTATTTTGCTCTTTGCTTCTTCAAGAACAAGATTGTTCCAAACGCCATCAAAATAATAATTGTACGTCTATAATCAAAATCGGTCATAAGGTTCTTTGAGGGAGAAAACGCATTACAGAACATTTAGAAATGATAATAACAACATTATTCTTGTTTCCCTATTAATCACATTTAATAACGGTTTTACATAACGAAAGACCCACATTAAACCTTGGTAAAACTAAAAACAGATTGCACCTGTAATTTTTATTTTATTTTCACTCTATTTTTTTTCTTACAGAGGGTAAGTAGTTAGACATGTTATTTGTTTAACATCTAGTAGCAAGCGCTCACAAGCATAGAGTAATGCTCTGTAAAGTCTCTATTAACTTTCCCCAAAACCTAATAATAATTATTATTATTCTGAAAACGACGCCCCTGCAAGTTATCTATATGTTTTTTTTTCTAAATTATTCTTATTATTCTTATTTCCTAGAAATGAGTTTTATATTAACATAAGTACTAAGCATCAATTTCAGATATATATTGGCAAAACGTTTCACCCACAAACCTGTGGGCAGTGATAGATACGACTTATAACAAATATTAGCGTTTAAAAGCTAACTATCAAAATTTTCCGGAGGAAAACTTGTACGTCATGGGCGCATCTTACACATTCTGTTTTAAACTAGGATGAAATGGTTCACAAGTCAAACCTTCTTTGTTACCCTATCTTTTAATGATATGTTCGATTTAGAAATAATTTATGTCAACGGAATATTCTTCGGTTGTAGATTTGAAGGAAAGAAAGCATCGCACCTTCTTTATAAATTGAAATGAAATGGAAGAAGGTTCAATAGTTTGTATTACTACACAATAAAACATACTATAAGTTGAATTATTAAAAAAAAAAAGATGTTTATTTTTAACGGTTAATATGAATGCATTCTATTAAAACATAACGGTAAAGTAAAGACCATGGAGTAAAAACAACATCCTTGTTACTGATTCCTTAGCATACTAATTCTTCCTAGTTGGCAAACTTGTTTGTAGTTCTTTGTAGTTCTTTAAAAGTCACCTGCAGATAGACTCTCAGTTTACTATTTTTCTTTTCTGAACCAAAGTTCTTAAACAACCGCGGTGGTACCACTACGTCATGCATTTCATCTCCTTCTTCTGGAAAATATTCTGCTCTATTATTCCTCCTACGTAAGTCTTTTAGCTTTTTTGTGCTCTAGAAACTCTTCTTTCTCGGTGGAAGATAAATTGTAACATAGATACAAAAAGATTAAACAACATTACCCTCTTTTTTTCTTAACGTTCAATAATATTGTCTGATATCATTTCTAACTTTCAGCGTCACTATTTAATTTCAATTGTGTATTTCTTGTCCTCACACTCTTTCTTTCTAGGAATTGTCTCCTCCTCTTTGGTTGTTATCTGCTTTCCCTTCTCAATCCCCATCATAGTATCATCTTATTCTTCTTGAACACGATTGCACTTTCCGCATAGATAAGCACAAACGAAAATCCACACCTACGTATTTTATATTGTGTTTTAAGAATGGACAAGCCAAATTTTAAGTAACTAAATTCTTGGTCCTCCCAAAGGTAAATAGAAATGTTTAGTTTTCTCAAAAGTAAATTAGTTGACCCAAATGTAGAGTGAATACAGAGCAATTTTTTTAAAGATGTAGATTTGAATATTTGCATTCTTTCTTGCAACAACATATTAAAGGCATTTTATTAGTGTACATTGTATATAGGTCTAATTATCGATTTGATTTAACAGTAGCAACAGCAATCTTTATAATTTATCTTAACATTAAGAACACACAATTCAAAATTGGAAAATCACAAAGCGTGTACTTTTCGAATCCATCAGTTGTAACAAACGCTCAATGAAAAAGGTAATTAAAAAAGAGAAGAAAAAAAAATCAGTATTGCGGAAATTACCTCTTTAATTGGATGTGTTTAGTTTCTCTTTCTTTCTTTCTTCTTTATTAATTTCTTTGGATGTAAAGTATAATTTATCCATAA
>RQTK01000838.1:51467-101798 GCA_003991915.1 Elysia chlorotica
CTCCCTCTCTCTCTCTCTCTTTCTCTCTCTCTCTCTCTTCCCCCGCCCCCTCCTCTACTATCTATTAGGGAATTTTTTAGAGAGTGTGCGTAGCCAACCTTAGTTTTTTATTTAGTTGACCCGTTTTCCAAGATGAAGAATGCATGTCATTTCCCTAGACATTTATAGACACCTTTTCTCCTCCCCTTTCTAGTAATGCACATAAGTGAGTCTGAAATAGTGTCGCCTTGACATGTATGTATCGAGGTTACTGTAATTATTGTGAAACCATTAGATTTAAAAGACCATTCATACTATTTCTCAAAAAATATAATTTTATTTTAAAAACCGTAATGTATCATTTAATATTATAATTTGTATAAAACTCGAACACTTTAACCCTGTTTATGCATTGAAGGGTAATTAAAAAAGGGTAAATGATATAATCACTACGTAGTTATCAACACTCCACCCCCAATATTTTATAGCAACATTTGTGGTTATGTGGTTACGAGGAAAAAACATCTGATAGACGGTTTAGTGTTTTTGTTTGTTCGTGCTCAATCAGGTAAATAATAAGGCAGAAAGAGAGACGGGCAGACAAACATACCGACAGACGACAGTATTCAATGCCAAATAAAATTGACAGAGAACAAGAGAACAAATGAATAATTTAGTTATTGGAATTTTTTTTTCTTCTTCTTTCCTCTACTTTAGACGAATTGATAGAACGCGTGGCCGAGGTCCTGGGAGATGATGATGATGAGGAAGAAACAACCTGGGGAGGTCAATTTGTCAGGTAAGAATTTCTTCATGTTTTAGAACTAACTAAATTTTTGGTTAAATCAGCGAAACCCCTGTTAAGTGTCACCTATTATTCAACTTGGATATGTATCAAAATATTTCACCTTATACATGTTCTTGCCAACATTTTAATTATCTGTCTGTCTGTGTCTGTCTGTCTGTATGTCTGTCTGTCTATCTATCTTTCTCTCTCTCTGTCTCTCTCTCTCTCTCTCTCTCTCTCTCTTTCTATCTCTGGTAAAGGACGATGGCTCCTACACCACAGTCGTAAATATTTCAAAATAATCATATACATGTAATACACATTATCATGAGAGAGTGTAAAAAAGCGAGGTGTTTTTCAAAGAGATTTATGTGACTTAGGAGTAATTAGGCGCTAGCTTCCTTCTTTTGACTCAATATATTAGAAGCGGCTGAGACAGGAGTCATGGTATCCCGCCCTGACACCGTGTTACAGCACATAACTTTGTCTGACCTCAGTCCTGGGACCCATACACAATAATTGTAGCCAATATGGTCCTGACGTTGGACGCATTGCAACAAACAAATCCTTCCTTTAACATGAGTATATTATTAAGAAAAAAATCGAATGTTGTTTTTTCCAACCGCCTGTATTTCATAAAAGAAATAGAGTGAGCACTTACCACGTATCGATTTCCGCTGGGTATTCAACTAAATTTAATTTACTCATTAAACGTTACACAAAATATATAGTCTCTAATACAACAGCCTTGGTAGCGCAGTTGGTAGCGCGCCAGTCTGATTAAAATAGAGTTTTCATCCCCTTCTTGCTTTTTGTTTGTTTGTCCAGTGCCATGACAGTCAGCACGGAGCCGGATGATGACGGGAATGAGACTGAACCGCGGTGGTACCACTACGTCATGCATTTCATCTCCTTCTTCTGGAAAATATTCTGCTCTATTATTCCTCCTACGTAAGTCTTTTAGCTTTTTTAGACCTATAAGCTTATATCGAAGTATCTAAAAACCGTTACCTGATAATCCTTGATTGTCATAAATACGTTGCTGTTGTTGACGTAAGAGTGATCCATGTGCGTTTTTTCTCCTTCTTCTGGAAAATATTCTGCTCTATTATTCCTCCTACGTAAGTACCCGTAATGCGACATTTTAGGCTCTGTAGGCCTATATATCAAAGTCTGTCTTAAAACTTGTACCTGATAGACTTTGATTATCATAAATGTTTTACTCTTTTTGTCGGAAGAGTGATCCATAGGCATTTTATCTCCTTCATCTGGAAAATAATTATTCTGCTCTATTATTCCTCCTACGTAAGTAATGCACACTTTTTCCTTTTTGAGGCATGCATTTCTCAAAGTCTTTACCTGATAAACCTGATCAACATAAACATTTTGCTGTTGGTGTTGAAAGAATGATCCACTCGCAAATATGTTATAGTTGTTGTTACTGTTGTAGTTAATGACGATGTTGTCGTTGAAAGAACGAAATATCGCACTTATGTCCTAACCTTTTATGGTTTCAGAACTATCCTCGGTGCGTGGCCTAACCTTTTATGGTTCCAGAACTATCCTCGGTGCGTGGCCTACCTTCGTGTTATCCTTGCTTTTTATTGGAATGATGACGGCATGTGTGGAGCAGGTAAAACAAAACATAAATGACAATCTCCTACACAGTTTTACGTGTTTTAGTCATTTTTTCTATCAGTTTCTTTTGAAATATCGGAAACATCCAATTTCTCTTGATTATAGGATTATTCTTTCCAGACATTTTATAGGTGCATACATGTATATCGTTATAATGCTGGCATTTTTTCTATTTCCCTTACTTCTACTGAAATAGAAAAGCATTATTGATTTTCATTGAGTTTAATTATTTATATAATATAAACTGCTGGCTGTGCTGGGCTGTGTGATTGGGATCAAGACCAGCGTGACAGACTTCACCACTATCGCTAAGAGGCACATTCGTGTTTTTTCTCTATCTTTCACTTTCTTTCGCTCCGTCTACCTTTCTGTCTGTCTCTCTGTCTATCTCTATCTCTCTCTCTCTCTCTCTCTCTCTCTCTCTGTCTTTCTGTCTGTCTCTCTCTGTGTCTTTTTGTCAGTCTCTCTCTCTCACTCTTTCTCTATCTCTCTTCTTCCCTTTCATTCGATCTGTTTGTCTGTAATCTTTGTCTACCCCTCCTCTCTCCCTCCCCCCCCTCTCTCTCTCTCTCTCTCCCTCTCTCTCTCTTTCTCTTTTCCCCTCAGTCTCTATCGTGCATTCGCTCTGTCTTCCTGTCCTGTCTGGGTGCCTGACAGTCTCTCTCAATCTAAGTATCCTTCTCTCTGTCTTTTCTGTCTCTCTCTTTCTTTCTCGGTATGTCTCTCTCTCCTTACTATTTCCTAATCTTTCTGCCTCTCTCTTCCCTTTCATTCAGTCTGTTTGTTTTCCTTTCTGCAATTTGTCCGAGAATTAAGAGTTCTAAACTAAAAAAGAAAACAAACTAACCACCCATAATTATACATTCCTCAGCTTGGCAAACTGCTGGGCTGTGTGATAGGCATCAAGACGAGTGTGACCGGCATCACCATCATCGCTCTGGGCACCTCCTTACCCGACACGTTTGCCAGTCGCACGGCCGCCATGCAGGATGAGCACGCCGATGCCGCCATAGGAAACATCACTGGTAAGCACAGATGTCTATTAATAGCACTACATCACTGGTAATCACATATGTCTATAAATAGAACTGCTATTAATAGACATATGTGTTGGAAATATAATTATAATAAGCCACGGCCTTCATCTTCACCATGATCAGTAGTTCACTGGATTATTCGACCTCTGAGTTAATGTTGCTTGTTTGTGTGAATTGCTTTTTATGCTTACATCTGTGATTTTATTAAAACGAATTGTTTAACCGCTTTGATTCTCCTGTCATAGTTGGAAACTTTTGTTGAAGGGATTTCAGTTATCTCAGGCGCTAGAGCTCTTTGCTGGAAATATATACTAGGCCTACAAAATATCACACTATACAATTTTCTGATGGTTTAACATATGTTATGTCTCCTTATAAAGTTAGCCCATCAAACGACAGGAGTAGTAAATACTTGTACTTATTTTATTGTAAAAGTAATTAAGGGCAACACAAAGTGCGCAAACGGATTTTCTAAAGACATACAAAACATCACACTATGAAGTTTCTATTAGTTGAACATGATTATTTCATGTCTTCTAACAAAGTAAGCTCACCAAGCAAAAGGACTAACAAGGACTAATTTGAGTATTTAAATGAAAACATAAAATAGAGCTCAAACGGATTTCCCCCCAGATTTACTACACCGTCATACCATGTTTAACATCTCCCATGTCTCCTTAGAAAGTGGAATACATTTGTACGCAATCTCATTCCTAATCTTGCCCATTTTCTATTTGACAACCAGGAAGCAACAGCGTTAACGTCTTTCTGGGCCTGGGTCTTCCCTGGATCATCTCCACCATGTACCATCTGGCCAAGGGCACGGATTTCAAGGTCAAGTCTGAGGACCTGGTCCAGAGCGTGGTCATTTTCAGCATCTGCGGCACCGCCTGCTTTATTTTCCTGGTTATCCGGAGGAAGGTGAGAGATACACTGACAAAGAAATTAAAAGGGTAGAATGATAACTTTCTCTTTTACTTAGCCAGCACAATGGGTAAAATGCATAAACAAGACATTGCTTACGTTTCGTCGCAACAATATAAGAATAATAAGGCTTACGACGAGACGAAAGGTACGTCATGTTTGTGCATTCTACCCAAGGTGTCTGCGAATTCGTACGTAAGGTCAACAAAACTGCGCAGGGTGATAGGTGCTGTATAGTGTATACCTGGCCTCAGCCTTGGAAACCAACAGGCAGACAATACACATTAGCTACGTTGTCTCACAAGTCGCTTCCTGGCCTTAATTGACAGAGGCCCTTGGTGGGTCACGTGACTCCGTCAGCTATCTAGGTTACCTCATAGTATCTTTGTGCCTTACCATTAAACACAAAAAATCTGCATTTTGGTTCATAAAATTAATGTAGCAGTTGAGTTGAATATCTTTGGTTGTTTGAAGCCCAACGTTAGCACAATGTAGGCTATGGACGGGCTCTAAGACAAACGTACGTATGAAAATTTTACCTGCTGCCGCTCAGAGACAGTGCGGGGAGACCTGGACTCCTGTCTCAGCTGATCACGTTGTACTCGTGAAAAGAAGGATATACAATGAAGCCATCAACGGAGCAACGCAAACAACCAACAGAATAACAATAGTATTGAAGAGGGAATTTCCAATCACAAAAACAAGAATAAAAAACAACAAACAAAACAACAACAATTTGATACCCATGTATTAGAGACACAGTGAGGTTTCCAAAGCTAAAACCAATGCGCACTGAGAAAGATTTTGAATGGTGGAAAAAGCTTCAGTGACACGTAAAAGGATACATAACCAGTGCGAGATTGAGAATGAACACACGGTCACTTTCAATAACAATATGAAAATGCTGTAATGTGTACTGTTAGTAATAATTGGATATGCCTGTAATTGGCCTTTTTGTCTAGTGCATTACAGTTTTAATGAAATCTGCATTAAATAATTTTGCCTCAGAGAGGTCTTTAAATCATTTCTTTCCTTTGGTAATCATTTCTTGTTGCTTTATTCACCCCTACTGTTTTATTTTCTCCCACAGTTCATGGGCGGCGAATTAGGAGGACAAAAGAAAGTCCCCAAGTATTTGTCGGCAGCTTTCCTCGTAGTTCTTTGGTTAATTTACATCATATTATCCAGTCTAAAGGCCTACGATATCCTGAAATTGTAGTGACTTGGAAGCTTAAGACCCATCGCAATCGAACCAAAAACCAAACTGGACTTTATAAATAATTCATACATTAATTTTTTGACACACGAGAAGCAACAGGGAGAAGTGATGTATCATGAATATTCAATTTTTTCAATGGGCTGTGCATAATTATTATAGTCCCGCCCATGCTTCCCATTTTGTCTGCGGTATACCTTGATATTTTAGCATACCTCGATATTGATTGTGATGGCTCTTTTTACCAAAAAGGATGGCATTTGGATATTTGTTATAATTGTTCAGTCACCATCAGCCTATCAGTCTCACGTTCGTCAACTTCTAGTGAAAGAGAGAGAGAGAGAGAGAGAGAGAGAGAGAGAGTGAGACAGACAGAGAGAGAGAGGCTCAGTCCCTAAGTTTAACCTCTTCTAAGTTTACTGAAGGGAGTTGTTACTGTGACAGACTTCATTTTTCATCTGCATGAACAAAACAATTGAATTGTCTCAAAGCAAATGGAATGATATATATCTCTGCTTTCCGCGTAAAGTTGTGTTATATCCAGAGTGTTTACATACCCATAGTTTCTTAATTATCTTTATCTTTGAAATAAAATAATTACCGTCTCTGCATTTAATAAAGAATAAATACATTTACATTGTATTGTCCCCCCACCCCCACACCCTTAAAAAAGACAAAAACAAAAACAATTAACAAACAAAAAGCTAAACCAAACAAAAAAATTACACAGAAATAAAACCAACAACAACAACAACAACAACAACAACAACAACAACAACAACAACAACAATAACAACCACAACAACAAGAACAACAATAACAAAAACAAAACAAATCGAACAAAAATGAAAACAACAAAATATCATAGTGCTGTTAATAATACATTATTGTGTCGAGGCGAAAACGCTCCGAACAATACATTACAAATAATTATATTGCGCTTGTCAATCAGAATGATGCTTTTAAAATAAAATGTCACCCATCGTGTGTTTAAATAAAAGTATTTCAGGGTTTATGTATTATATAGAATGATGCAAGCGATCTGAAATCCTTTTACACTTTTTGTTTTCTGTCTCCAGCAGATTAAATGAGTGTTAAGAATAATTAAGTGAAATGTTCAGGCTGTGAATTGATGTTGCTTTATCGCCTTAATTGCTATTTTTATGCTTACATCTGTGATTTTTTACCGAAGTTGTTTACGCTATTTGATTCTTATCTTTAAAAACCAAATGATGCGTGTTGGAAGTGTACAGAATCTTATTGTTGAATATGTTGAGAACCATATTATTTTGTTGATCAAACTGTATAAGGAGATAAATAATGTCATTGTAAATGCATTTATGGTAATTTACGATTTATGACAATATCGGAACTGAATAAATATTTGTAAAAGCGTGGAGAAAGTACTCAATCTGTATAGAAAGACAATGTCTTAAAGGGACACCCTGTTTATTTTAAAGCGAATGTTTACAGCGTGTGTGACAAATTTGTACTGCAGTAATTAAAGCATGATTGGATTTCCGCCCCTCATCCCTCAAATAAGCGCGTTGTCTAAAAGGTTATAATGTACTGTTTTGAAAAGAAAAAACCAAAGAAAAGGCTGACTGCATGAAGTCAATAATATACAATATATTCACAAGTAAATCAAACTTGAGATCCATCCATGTGGAATATAATCATTTCATCATTAGGCATGTACCACTAAGGCTTAAGCAATGCAGAAGGAAGGGGAGAGAGGGTTAAGTGCAAAAGAGATACATATAATGATACAAACTCAGATGACTAGTAGTGAGTAAGATGAAAGTGATCGTGAGAGATCGTAGAGAATTTAAAAAAAAAGAAAAGAAAGAGAAAAGAGAGAGAGAGAGAGAGAGAGAGAGAATGTTGAGAACCATAATTATTTTGTTGATCAAACTGTATTAAGAAACACATAATGTCATTATAGATGCATTTATAGTAATTTACGATTTATGACAATATCGGAACTGAATAAATATTTGTAAAAGCGTGGAGAAAGTACTCCATCTGTATAGAAAGACACTGTCTTAAAGGGACACCCTGTTTATTTTAAAGTGAATGTTTACAGCTTGTGTGACAAATTTGTACTGCAGTAATTAAAGCATGATTGGATTTCCGCCCCTCATCCCTCAAATAAGCGCGTTGTCTAAAAGGTTATTATGTACTGTTTTGAAAAGAAAAAACCAAAGAAAAGGCTGACTGCATTAAGTCAATAATATACAATGTATTCACAAGTAAATCAAACTTAATATCCATTCACGTGAAATAAAATCATTTCATTATAAGGTATGTACAATTCAGGCTTCAGCTATACGGAAGGAAGGGGAGGGAGGGGAAGGGAGCGAGAGAGAGAGAGAGAGAGAGAGAGAGAGAGAGAGAGAGAGAGAGAGAGAGAGAGAGAGAGAAAGAAATAGTGAAGATCTTTATGGAGAGAGAAAGAGAAAGAAAGAAAGTGATAGAAAGATATATAGATCGATAGATAGATAGAAAGATAGGAAGAGAGATAGAGAGAAAGAGAATAAAATATGTTTTCTACAACTTGGATAATCATTCGTGATCTTTATTTATTTTACTATTACATGTATAACAATTGATGCACCTCGCATGTTTGTAACTTATTTCAAGTTTCTTAGACCAGAGCCTTGTTTGTATATTTATCATGCATCCTTTCGTGTTGATTTTGAAGTGTGCCTCATTATGTCTTTCTTTTTGTCTAGTATCGACTAAGTACATCTTGATGTCAGAAGTAAAATACGTTAAAAAACACCGCAATGTTTAAAAAGCGTAAATTGTAAGGGTATCATTTTGATAGTAATTTCAAATCATTTACCACAATGAAACAATGATTATTATAGCTTTACCTAAGTATAAAAAAAAACTATCGAGTTCATTTATGTGGGTTATATCAGAACCTCAGACGAATTATTTGGCAATTAGCATTTGTCTGTAAAAATGTATTAACTAATCCTCTTTTCTAAGCCAAATAGACCGTTTAACAGTATTAAAAGGTATTTAATTATTTTGAAAACCCCAGTTTACAACATAAAATTTAATGTTTTTTACTAGTGTACAATGGCAATATCGTATGTTCGCCGCCTGTAGGGATAAAAAAAAAGAAAATGAGCCTGACAACTATAGATGGAAAACGTTGATCAGAAATTCCTTTATGAGATTATTGTAACAAACATTATTTTGATTCGACATTGTTTTCTACTTAACATTTTCCTGTGTAAAAACGTATTAAGCATGCAAGCTTACCGGGCTACATAAGTGGTCTTGGGGTAGTATAGATTATTTTTCAAAAGGCATCCTTATCACTTTACTGGATACAGAAAGTAAAACTAACCATTATATTGGTTAAGAAAAAAATTATGAATATTATAAACAAAGTCTGTAACACCAACAATCCAGGAAACCAGTTGTAACAATATCCCGTTTCATCGTAGACAAAACTATTCGATATTGTTCATTAAAAATGTAGAATTTTTACAGACTCCCCCAACCAAACACCCGTTTAACATGCTAAGTACCGGTACCTGTGTTTCCTCTCTATGCCCACGAAATAACGCGAATCAGACTTACGGCCTTTAGCAACCGAAATTTGGTTATTGAATCGAATGATGATAGTTCCACAACTGTCCAGTCTATTGATAGATTTTTAGTTTCCAACCGATACATACACAAGAAATATTACACAAAAAACAATAAAAACAACAACAACAACAACAACAACAACAACAACAACAACAACAACAACAACAACAACAACAACAGAAAAGCGTACCAGTTTGAAAAAAAAATCAAATAATTAGATGTAGCTTTAAAAATTGGTACGTGTGTGTAACGTTTATATCGAATGCACCCGTGTTATACTTAAGTACATATTTTCAATACAGTTGTCTCTACGTTGATCTTTCAAATATACCATTGTTACAGTTTAATATTAGTTCTCGTGTACTCATGATAAAGTGCGCTGCTGCAATCCATCTTCAACTTGCGTGAATGTATTATTTTCACTATGATTTTTATACCATACTGATATTAAATTTCTGTGTAGATAGTTCGCCAAAAAGTTCTGTATACCGACACATTTTTAGGTATATCTTGATGTGTCTTGCATTTTGATTTTTTATGTGTAATATACGTTTTGTTGCTGGTTTTTTTTAAATATTAAAAAAATTAAGAGTTTGCCCGTTTTGATGAAATCAATATATCTGCAACACATTTTTAGTAGCCAGTTCCCCAGAATAGGTATTTCCCCTTTGAAAGTATTTTGTTATTTTGAAAAAAAAATGTCCGATATTATGTTTAGAGTAAAATAAATTGTTTTTCTAAAGTGTTTGTCATGTCATTCTTGGTATACAGAAAATACTATAATCCATTTCCCGAAACTGAGCAAGACATTGAAAGATTGTTGTTTTCAATAAACAAGCACGAGTTGTGTACATACCACTTCGAGTTTGAACCTTGAGGATGAATGTCTCATGGGGTAGGAAAATTGTTGTTTATTACACTGTTTTCTTAGAAGGAGTGAATGACTTTAATGCACCTGCTCCAGGAATTTAACTTCTATAGATAGTTTGAAAATGCGTATAAATTATTAATGCTTAGGAATATTTGTGTAGGTTTACTTTCTCGATCTTGCTCCTTCTTGATATAGACATGTCGCATTTAAAACTTTGGTTGAACATGTTCTTTGCGTGTACTTTTATTACACAATAAAGTTACTTTTATTGTATTTTTACTATCGCCTCTTTGTTATGTCTCTGTTTTTCTTTTATTGTTTGTTATAGATACGGTTTGAAGAAGAACATCGAATTAATTAAATTAAATAAAGAAAGCAAAGCCAGTTTAATACAAAAATAATGTTCGAGAAATTAAAAAAACCCAAAATAAATACATTCTTTGAAATCTTGAAACATTTCCTTTCTATTTTCTAGACATTTTAGTGAAATAATCCAAATATTGCCTTTGCATTTGATAAACAGATAGATTGTTCTATCAAGAAAACGTGTTTCATTATCGTAATTCTTTCTTTTTCAAACGTACCTTTAATGAAAATCAAATATTTTTAATTTCAGCCTTCGCTGCTTACTTAAATGTATCATGTTTGGTAGATAAATTTAAAACATTTCAGTTGACAAAACAACCTGATGGCATGAAAACTATCTTAGATACCGATATATGTTGTCAATAATCATGTATCATTAAATTGACACCTCTTTGAGTAATTATAAAAACGCAAGCTTTTTGGCGATATTTTTTAGCCATCACCTTTTTATATTTTAATAACTCTAGATTTCGATACTATTGGACTTTTCACAATTGGACATATTATATTCCTCAACTATATAATTATTTCAAAGGATTAATTGATCGCAAAACAGAAACAACAACACAAATTTATTGTTTATCCCACTTATGGATCTCAAGAGCTAGATGATTAAAACCCAAAAACATGAATCCTTTTATAAATTAATTTTTTAAGTTTTTAATTACTTGTTGAGATCAAAATACAAATTATTTCCATATAGATGGTTCACTTGTTATTCATTTATTCATTTATTTTGCCTACATAAAAATCACGGATCTCCCTTTGTTACTAGTTAAACAGAAAAATTGTGAATATAAAAAATAGCGTCCGTAGTAAAAAAACAAACAAACACTAAACCAACCAACCTCCTCCTCCCCCTCCCCTGTCCGAAAAAAAACAAGAATACAAAAACTGACCAGTTTTACACCCCAGGAGCACAGAAGAGACACGGATATTACGTTCATCATTCCTCTCTTGGTCGCCGCTGCTCTAGGTTTAGGCTCTAGTTGCGAAGTAGATCAATGAAGTTAACACATTTTTAGCGTTTTAAGTGTAACAATAATCTTTTTCTTCTTCATATATATTTACATATTTGGGAAAGAATATTTAAATTACTCGGAGAGTATTATTTTCATCAGGTTAATAGCTTACAAGTCTAACAATGTAAAATGGGTAATAGGTGCGTTATAGCGTTTAAGTATAGCGTACTTTGACCCAAAATGCATAAGTTTGTTTATTTGGACAACCATGTGTGTTGTTGTTTTTTGTGCTTTATGCAATCGTAGTCAGTAATTTTTTTGTACTAAATAAGTTATCATTACAATAATAAAAATGACTATCTTTTTTTAAGCAAACTTAAGTTATAAATTGTGCTTATAACGTAATTAGAATGCATTTGATTTAAGTAATCTCTCTCTCTCTCTCTCTCTCTCTCTCTCTCTCTCTCTCTTTCTCTCTCTCACATAACCATATGTATTCTTTTTGCACATCCTTAAAAGTGTAACTAACCTTTAAATTCAGGCGTGACACTCAGGGTCAGAGTTTTAACCTTAAAGCCTAAACAAAATGGTTTTTCCGTGCTGCTAATTTTGCTAGTAATGTTAGAATTTAAAAAAAATTACACAATAAAATAACAACTGCAGGGAATGCCACTGATATTTTTTTAAGCAGTTGGTGACACAACTGACCAGTGCACTAATCAAATTAACCCCCCTACTACTTTCTATACTGTACAGGGACCTGGCCCCAGGGCTACTGTGGCTACTATGTACTATTGGAGACCATAGATTTACTATGCCACACTCTCTGGTACATGTACAGCCGTGATTGTAATTTCTCTCTGTCTCTCTCTCTACTGTTTCTCTCTCTCTCTCTCTCTCTCTCTCTCTCACTCTCTCTCTCTGTTTTTTCTTTCTCTCTACGATGTTATCTCATATTAAATTAAGATGAATTGAAAAACCGTGAAAAAAAATTAATCACTTCATAAATAATATGTCTCACAATATTTGCTATTTCTTTATCAATTAAATTTGCAAAAAACAATCTAACTGTGCTATATACAGGGAAAATATGACAATGAAAAAACATGTATAAATAAATCAACCACAATATGCGCATACAATCGACGATCTAGTTAAAGCCATATGTTTTCCCACGAGACAAGTTGTAAGATTTAAATACCTTAAAAAAAAGAGAACAAAATTATTCCTTTACTGATAACACAGATAATAAGACAGTGTATCTTCATCTTGATCTTGACCTTAGTTAAAATCTGTTATGCTAAAACTTTACTAAAATTTCTTGGGCCGTAAGTGCACCGCTACGGTAAGCTTAGAATTTGACTTAAGATAATAAGAATGAAAAGTTGTAAGTTGACCAGTTGTAAGCCCCCGCAATGTTCCACTTACAACTTAACTGCTTATTCCTTTGGTGAAGTGAAAATTTAGAGGATTACATCTAATGTGCTACAAAAATAATAAAAGAAAAATTCTAGACATTAAGGGCGATGTATAAGTATCGTATGGCTACAACTCCTCATTTAGCCTGCCAATCCAAGATGTTAGTGTGTCATAAGAAGCCTGAACTATTATTATCCTTTATCAAATGTTGTCATATAGCAGTGAAGGATTATAATTATAATTATTATTATGGTCGGTTGTCTCAGGAATGGTGAGGTAGCGCAGTAAGTAGAGCGTGCGACTTCTAACTAGGAGTCTTAGCTTCAAGTTTTGATCAGGCTGTCTTCTTGTTTGTTTCCTACAAATATGGTGCGTAGCGCAAGAACTGTAGCAAGAGGTAGAGCGATGGTCTCTAAATAATGATCGCTCAAAAGTTCCTTTATACAATAATAAATTAGTTCCCTCCTGGTTGGTTCGACATGTGACTAGTTTAGTTAGGAGTCAATGTATCCCCGCAATGTCTCTGTAGCGGCATGTTTTATTGTCAGCTGTTGGGTCTTCCACAATAAATATAACCTATGCAGTGCTGTAATTGAACGCTGAGCAACAAAAAAAAACCAAAAAAAAACAAACAAAAAAAAAAAACAACAACATAAAAAAACAACAACCAAACA
The DNA here is from genome assembly GCA_003991915.1 of Elysia chlorotica. NCBI lineage: Eukaryota > Metazoa > Mollusca > Gastropoda > Plakobranchidae > Elysia > Elysia chlorotica. Next base: position 64,953 of record RQTK01000838.1, read on the forward strand.
AACAATCAATCAACAAACAAACGAGCTGGGTCGGTATTAGTAGTATGTAGCAGGCTGCGACATAAGTCTTATAATACCGGCAGTAATTTGTGTAAGTGGCAATCACTGGCAATAGATAAAACTGTCAGACGTAATTTTGTGATCCGTCTACGAAATACCTTAGATACTGAAGACGGAATTTAAGAAACTTACTACCAACAAACTAAAAAATTATTGAAACAGTAATTATTGAGTTTTAAAAATCGAGCGACAAAATACCTACCAACGAAGGCAGGCGATATTTACTTTAGCCATAGCTGTTTATTTTCTGTAACTGGAACCCCCTGTTGCTCTTTTCTCTTGAAACAACAGCCCAGAGCTATCTATGTATGTCAGCCCTTTATTCTTGTCTTAAATCTGCTGACTTCAAAAGACTCATCACTTATCTAAGTGTGTCAAGGAAGGTTTTCTAACCCTCTGTTTAGAGTGGAGAAAAACTGAGTCAGTTTTAAAACCCACCATTTAAGCATATAAATCGTACGTTATCAGCCTTATTTATGTTGGTGTCAAATTAAATATATAAATCACTTTAGGCTAAGAATGGGTGTAATTGGGGGAAATCATGAGAGAGAGATAGAAAGAGAGAGAGGGAGAGAGAAAGAGATAATGAGAGACAGAGAGAGAGAGATAGAAAGAGAGAGAGAGAGAGAGAGAAAGAGATAATGAGAGACAGAGAGAGAGAGAGAGAGAGAGAGAGAGAGAGAGAGAGAGAGAGAGAGAGAGAGATAATGAGAGAGAGAGAGAGAGAAAGAGAGATAAGATTGTTAAGGGTACACTTTATGATACCGAAAAACGCTATTTTCAAGGAGATATTCACCTATGGCTTGAACAGTTACCATTATACAAAATAGGTGAAAGCACCCTTTCTTGTTCGTATATTGATGAAAAAAAATGGACAACACATCGCATAATTTTATTGTCTCGAACATACAATTATGTGATGATGTGTGTGCGAATAAAGGGGCATAGTATAACCCACAGAATGTAAATTCTCATACAAAATTTTTTCCGACAAAGATTTAAATGCAAAAAAATTACTATTACAGCAGAAAATACTTGAACAAAAAGCCTTCTACATTATAAGACGAACAAACAAACAAACTAAAAAAGTCATAGGGACTACAGTTGCCTTTAAAAAGCTGAAAAGCACATATCGAACCAGAACGATTCCTGTCTAAAGACTGCATTTATCGCGACTGGGCATGCAGTGCAAACCTTCCAGACAATAATTATTATGAAGCTGAAAATATTTCAAGGTAGAATTGCATTACAAAGAATATACACCTGCACACTTAGCGCAAAGTTAATGGAATAATAGGCATTTTCTGCATAGCTTTTAATCGCCGTTAATATCAATGGATAGAAAAACTCATGAACTTAGTTTTAAAAAAAAAAGAAGAAAATAATCGATTATGTGCTTGGTAGGAAAAAGCTTACCACGTAGCAATAGCGATTTTGAAAGAAACTCAATTTATACTTGAATAGAAAAATGATTTCAACAAAATATTCTTTCCAACTGCGTAGTAGTAGTAGTCGTAGTAGTAGTAGTAGTAGTAGTAGTAGTAGTAGTAGTAGTAGTAGTAGTAGTAGTAGTAGTAGTAGTAGTAGTAGTAGTAGTAGTAGTAGTAGTAGTAGTAGTAGTAGTAGTAGTAGTAGTAGTAGTAGTAGTAGTAGTAGTAGTAGTAGTAGTAGTAGTAGTAGTAGTAGTAGTAGTAGTAGTAGTAGTAGTAGTAGTATAAAGGGGCAGTACAAGCAGCAGCAGTTGTTATTATCAGTAGTAGCAAAAGTAGTACCTCTACTAGTAATAACAATAATAGAGCTAAGCCCAAAAACTCTAGCTGGGAAACAGGAAATTCTTCAAACATGTGAGATGCATTTGTTAAGTGTCATAGGTTTACCTGTGCATAATCTTAAAGTTATGCAAATATTTTCAGTTTTTCTCATTAATTTTTAAGCATTATTTAGCAGAACATTTAGGAAGAAACTCTTAGCAGTCTGGCATTTATGCATACCAATAAGACGTAAGTCTAAAACTGAGTATTTTCGGATAGAAACGAATCTGGCATTATGCAATATTTTTTTTTCCTTGCATGCGCGCAAATTTTAACGCGCACACTGCAAGGTTTCGTTACATTAGAATGAATTTTTTTTTTTTACTCTAAGAATTGGTGCATCAAGTATGCTCTATTAAAGCGCGCGCACAAAAACAACTGCACCCGGATAACAGTAGTTCATGAGCTGGTAAAATTCTACAAAAAATTACAACGTTGTGGTTAGCTTACGGCTCATCTGAAATTTAAAATTATGCGAAAAAGAAGTTACACGACACGTTGTATTTAAGACCCCCAGCTAGGGCTGTAAGTGCAACGTCCTGGTAGCTTACGATCCGTCGTAAGAATAATTATAAGAATAAGAAGGCTTACAACGAGTCGTAAGTTACCGCGACATTGTACTTACGTGCTTTAGTATATCACTCGAGGTAGACTCAGATAAGATCATAAGTAGTTTGACCAGCATGCAACGTGGTTCAAGAGAAACAGCCCTATTTTTGTTGTTGTCGGAGTTATTGTGACATTTGACTGTGGTTTGCAGTGTACGCTCACACCTAAGTCCTGGTTAAAAAAAAACACACACACACACACACACACACAAAGCAACAACCCACTATCACATCCTGACACAAATCAACTGCAATATTATTTAGATGATGTGGTACGTGCATATTTTTATTTTATTTGTTTAATGGTTAATTCGCGTGGCTTTAAAATGACAACGGAAATTAATAATCAAGAGATTACGACCGCACCTATTTAAATAATAGGATACCCGGTAAGATAATTATTCAACATAATTATTATTTGTATGACTGTCCTAATAATACGCTCTGAAAACCGCTACGATTTATCAAAAAGTACCACGTTCGAAGGAGTGCAACCTGCGCGGGTGATAGAGCGTTGGTGTCATAATCGAAGGGTCAACGGTTCGAAACCCACGATTCGGTAAAATGTATGTAATTCCGATTTCGTTCCCTACTGGTTGGGTCAGTGTGGTCAGCTGAGAGAGGGGTCATTGTATCACCATACTGCCTATGTGTGACAGCACGTAAACTTGTCAGACATTGATCTTGAGACACGTTCAAGATACACCCTTGTTGCTGGCATAAATGGCGTTAAGAAACCAACCCACTCAAAGAACTATCCTAGATCTCTATCATCCTTTAAGTCTAGTGCCTAGATCTGTATCTCTAGAACTACATGAACTCGGATAAAAAAGAAGGAATACTTGTGGTAAAAAGAGGCTTGGTCTCGGTCTAGACCACAATCTTTTGTTCTTTTAATTGTATTTGGACTAAATTGTGTAGGTTAAGTTAGTGTAACCTGTTGAACAATGTGTCGACGCCTTTTGAGGTAAGGATACGCTTAAAGACACCGTTTCTATCAAAATTATGCATTATGCCTATTGTGCTTTAAACAAACGTGGATTTGAGAGCGCACAAAACATTTTAAAGTTATAATTATGTCATAACGATTGCATTAGGTTCATTTTTATTTTAATTGCTGTGATACAGTGTACCCTAAATTGGCGGATATCAACATATCAGGTGGTTCAAAAAAGTATCAATACCTTGAAGTTTACCCAGTCGTCTCTCTTTATTGACTTAAATATCTCCTCGTCAAAGATGATGAAAGAAAAAAGAACGAATTTGTTGAGAAAATCTTTCTTTAATATGTAAAAGGACAAGAAAAGACCGAAATTAATAACCATGATGATAAAAAATCGATCCCTATTAAGTATTTTTTGTAATCGGAAGGGGTATTACAACAAAATAATTTATATTTAACATTTTCATGTAACAAATATCCCTAATACACAAATTCCCTACTACATGGAGAAAAAAAAACCTTGCAGTGGGCTTGGCCTAAGTTGTTGCAGACTGCCTCGCGACGTGAGAGGGCTTAGCGAAAAGTTTTGCCCTCGCCAGACAGGCTCGTTCAGCTTCAGCCATTCAAGTTTTCACGGTTGGCCTTAGCACTGAGCAACACACACAGTGCTTGCTGGCGTTGCTGCTTGCTTACGTTCATTGACTTCCTTTACCCATTCAGTTTTGGGATTTCACAACCTGTAGAGTCTAGAGGAAGCTGTGGTCGTGTCACTGTGTCAGACCAACGTGGAGTGTTCGTTGAGCCCAGTAGCAAAGTGTCTACAGCTACAAGTGGAATGTGATAAAACTTTTCAGACTTCCAGTGGGATTTATTTTTATTCAGAGGTCTGTCTAAAGTTAGTTGTATACATATCTAGATTCAAGATTCTAGAGCTATTAGTAAATTTTACCTTCAGTGAAATCAGTCTATAATCTAGAAGGGAATGTAGATTTCTAGACCAATTGTGTGGCTATCGTAGCCTAGATCCTTTACAAATTGGTACACATCAAACTTTTATTTTTAGTCTACTGGATCTAATGTAGTTTTCTAGAATTTTAGATTTCTCTAGTTTAGAATCCAGATTCTAAGTTAAAAAGGAAAGGAATTTATAGTCTTGGCATGTAGATAAATGTCTTGTGTTTTTCCCTATCTAAACCTAATCGAACGGAGTTTACCGATTTCTTTAAGAAAATTTTGGTGGTTATATGTTTAGCTTTACACGTATATATAATGCCTCGCAGTAACATACATACATTTTTAGCTTTAAATAGTGAATCTTTTCCAGATACATTTAATAGTATAGACACATTTTATTTATATCTCTTTTATCTCGTTCTCCTGTAGAATAGATACATCTGTCAAATTTACATGAAATTAAATTCCATGAAAAAAAGTTTGCTTCAAGGTGCCATTAATATAGATAGTAGCAAAATGTAATTAAAATAATAATTAAAAAAACAACAACCTTACCGTCTAGAATAATTGAATAGAAATTTACAAAAACGATCCGTATCTTACACACTCTCTCCCTCCCTATCTCTCTCTATCTATCTCTCTCTCTCTCTCTCTCTCTCTCTCTCTCGAAATAAACACTAGAGGACACGCCCATGTCTATTCGGTCTGTTGATTTTGAAAAAAATCTCAATCTTAAGATCAGGAGGATATTTACGTTTAATTTAATATACCGTGCCAATTCTAGTGTAGATACCTTTACAATAATTATGGCATTCACCTAAGAAATCCTTTTCTCGAAAATAAAATATAGGATCAAGGAGTGAAATACTGAAAGACTTTTCAATTCGGAACCATCTTGTTTTGAAAATTTTAAAGACTTACACACTGAGAAAGTTAACCATGAAAGATAAAAAGTGTTCGGAGTTTGTGTTCATGCCTCTAAGAGACAGCACGCGGAGTTCAAGTCCGGCACCAGACAGAGCTGGCAAAATGCCCAAAGATCAGAGACTGCCCACAGTGGTCGAGACGGATAGCGCTAGTGGAGGTGTTGGTTCGATGACGGAGGTTCGATCCAAGATTGTTGTGGTGGGATCCTGTGGCTGTGGGAAAACAGCGCTTATACACAGATATGTGCAATCTAAGTTTCTTCAGGTAAGTGTACAGTGTGTTTACGTGTGTTTATATTTACCCCCCCCCACCCCCATGGACAAAAAGAGGGAAAAAAAAGTACCCCAAAATAATTTTTCACCGAAAACTCTCTCTCTATCTCTCAAGCACTCTCTTTCTCTCTCTCTCTCTCTCTCTCTCTCTCTCTTTCTCTCTCTCTCTTACGTGAAAGAATGTCTGTTTAAACCAAACAAATGTGGTTTGTAATTAACCCTTTAAATTAAAAGTTATATTTTACATTTGCTTTGCCTCTCCCCATATAGGACGACCGTGATTGTCTACTACTAATACTGGTCTTTGTTGAGCTGAAGAATACTTACATGCGCAACAAAGAGTATATAAACCAGTGCTATTAGTACAACCATTAACAACCATTAACACTAACTGTGGAGAATATATTATATACACAATAAACTTCCTGTGCGGGCCTCCGTTTGTTTCTCAGACCATCTGTTGCAGCAAAGTCATTAAGGAAATCCATCCTAGTCCCTCTTGCACTCTACTATCGTGCTGGTTGTTGAATACTTACTTCTTGATACTTATATAATCTCCTATCTGGAAAAGTCTTCAATTGCATCTTAATTTACTCAATCCTGTTCATAAGCAGTAACAAAATCATTTTCTTTTAAACCCATTGGCTCATCATTCTGAGGACGCAAATTTTACTTTATTTTATTCCTTAAACTTGAGGAAACCATACATCATGACATACTATTCTATTTAAAAAACCAACCTGGTCCCTTTTTGTAATCAGAAAATGGTTGCTTTTGGTTAGATTTTAATTACTAAAGCAGTAAAAGATGCAATGCAATATGTATATAGAACCAAAGATATTTTATAGTGGGATTTAAAAAAATGAAAATGCCATGAGATAAGTGGGTTAGGTTCATAGGTGGATAGGCCCAACTCAGAGTAATTCACTGATAAAATCGTGCTTGAATCTGTCACGTGATTAAATAGTTAAATTCCCAGACAGACAAAAGAGAGATAAACCGACTGATATCATTCTCTCTCGTGCAAACTTCTAATTATTGATAATGTCACTTCCCATTGAAAAAAGCGTCCGTCAATGAAATTATCGATGCGAAATTGTATTCATGAGTATGACTCATTCATTTATTGAAATTATAAAAAAATGCATTTAGCATAGGATACAAATTGAATGAAATAAAACAAACTTTGTTTCTAGTATAAGAGACTAGAAAATAAGGCACTGTTTAGAGAATTATAATTTTATGTATCATTGTCATGTCGGGGGGGGGGGGGGGGCACATTGTTGAAATTCAGATAACCCCCTTTTCTATTATTTCACACTACGAAACTAGGTCAAATCTTGTAATGTAGTCCAAACAAATTTAATTAGACTCCCAAAGTACTTGGCTTTAAGTGCTCTTCTTAGGTAAACAAGATCTATTATTTGTGTCTCTAGTACAAAACTGTACGGAATTACTGAGTGAAAGATTATACTCGGTAATGTGCAGCTGCTGCTTCCATCGCCAGCCAAAAATAATGAAGGCTGGAGCTAACAGTGCGGTATGCCTATTGCTATAGGGTCGAATTCGTTGCAAGTTTAAGTGGTTGAACTCAAAGTCTTGCTAAAGTTAAAAAAAAAGAGAGATTGGAAAAGGAAAGATAGCAATAAGACACGGGAAAACGATTTATTGCTGAGATTGGAAAAGAGGGAGAGAGAGAGAGAGAGAGAGAGAGAGAGAGAGAGAGAGAGAGAGAGAGAGAGAGAGAGAGATAGAGAGAGAGAGAGAGAGAGGGAAGAGAGAGAGAGAGAGAGAGAGAGAGAGAGAGAGAGAGAGAGAGAGAGAGAGAATAATTTTATGTATCATTGTCATGTCACTAAATGTATTTCATTTCTCATCTGTTTTAATTATGGCTATATCATTGTTTGAAGTACAATAAAGACCGCTGAAAACAAATACTGAAAGTCATCTACTGTTGACTAGACCTCCCGTTACTCCATCTGGTGTAGATTTATAGCCAAAAGCCTGCAATTAAATACAAGGGGTTACTCCTTGGTGCTGAAGGGCTGAAGGCCTGAAGCAAGAGCTGATGTCAACGGTTTTGAATGCTCTTATCGTCTTGTTACTTCCTATAAATTTTAATTTAAAATGACACTTGTAGAGATCTACACTGTGAGAGTTCAAGGGTTAAGTGGAAATGGGCCAAAAAGTAACACTCCCATGCCGATAAGAAGCTCTATTTTGGTGAGTGGTTGGAAGAAAAAAAAAGAGTAGCCATAGAATACCTTTGGAATGCACGTGGTTAACACTTCACTATCAATTTAAACTCCACAGTAAAATCTCGACTCAAGAGATTAGTTTTATTGGCAGTTTGCCCCATTGCCAAAATACACGATGCACAACGTAATCAAGTCGTTTCATTTGGTGCTTGTTTTGAACATGTTTATATTCAAGACTTAAATCTAGACTAAAGATAAAAGATATGTTAAAGATATTCTATAAAACAAACCAAAAACAACAATAACGACAAACAAACAAGAAAATATTATTCCAAAATTTCCAGTAAATCAACTTTGACGTCAGGCACTTTTCTCAATCCACAAGTTTGTTGCCTTTTATATCTGTTACCTTCCAATCCCATATAAATTAAATCATAATTCACACATGTTACTCTCCTTATATAGAATGGCCAATTAGAGTTAATATATTTTAAGGAACAAACTGGTATAAATGTTTTTAGAGAGTTTTTAAACCTGCTACATTTATCACCTCACCAAGAACAAGGAGACAAAAGAAGCACTCACATAATTATTTTTACTTTGTAACAAGTTGCAATTTTATTTTCTCAATCTTTTATATCTTTGCATATTTCGTGGAAATCCACGTTATTTCTAAATTCTGACCAAAAGTTATTAATAATAAATTAAATTTAATGGTTGAGCTGAGTTGCCAGCCTGTGTGTGTGTTTTTTCCCCTCTGCTACCGGGTTTTCCGTGACGTCAGACTTCAACACGTAGATCATTATCAACACCTCCCACGGGATTTTCCCGAAGAGATAGTTATGGCGCGGTATGCTTAATCGAGCCCTAATTAGAGAGTATACGTCAAGATTTTCTCCCTTGAGGAGTGTTGCAACGTTCGTGGTGAGGCTGTGTCTAGAATTGTGTCACTGACTGATCACTGATATGATATCTTTCTGTAGGATGGGTTCTGTCCTACCAAGTTTATCTTTCTTTAGAGTTCTTTTTGTCATCAATATAATCCTTTTTTATTTCTTTGTGTCTTTCTTTGTATTATAATTTTCACGAAGGTAAGGAAATACTGAAACACTATTCTGTTAAGACGCAACGGTATCATCATTATGAACAGTTTCTCTATTCCTGGATGACGGTTATAACCACATTATTTTACCTAAATGGTATGATGAATGATTTGGGCTTAATCTGTCTGTATGAGTGCATTCGTTTTCACTGTGAAGTTACGAGTGAAATTCTATGAGCCCGAAATATTTATTATAGCCTGAGAGATCATATGTTCCCAGCTATGTACGCTTAGATTATAGCCCATGATCGATGGTCCGGTCTTAATGTTTAAGACTAATACGAGCTTTCGTGAAGAAGCACAGCACACTCCCATAGACATAAATCTTAAGCCGAAGAATGTTCGTCTGCTGTGTTTTGGGTTAAAAATCTGGGGAGCGTTAAAGGGGCAATTCATCTGCATGAATGAGATTCCTCAGATAACTGGTGGAGAAGTGGTAGAGGGGGGTGGGGGTGATGGAGGGGGAGACTTGAAATCCACTAAGCACGAAAACACACCTATTAATTTTTTTTTTGGTCGGTATTGAAATGGTCGTGGGTGACTGGCTAACTGCAATAAATTTTCAACTTGAATGACTGAATGCAGATCTTGCTGCCAACCCTACAAGCCAAAAACATGTACTTCATTACACGCCTCCCGCTATATTGAGGAGTGACCACGAGACTGGCGTCTGACAGTTTTATGTGCTACCTCACGAGACTGGGCGGGGATACCACGACTCCTTAAACTGACACTGACCCAACCAGTAGGGCTCGAACCACGGACCTTTTGCGTCGAATGCCAATTTTAGACTTAGAGTAGCCATATAAGAGGTAGGCTAAGATTAAGAGACTCAGACTGGACAATGGACAATGAATTGATTGAAATGTTGGCTAGCCTACCAACCGCGAATTTTTTTAAAGAGCTAACCCATTGCCTCGTCTCGTCATATCTTGCGAAACCCACAATAGTCTGTGTGATTTGGTAAGGGGGGATGCGAATAACGGAACTGTGTTATTCTCATCCCGGGATGCGGAGATAACAATCTGGAGGTCCCTGATTCGAAACCTAGTATCGGTCAAAACTTCATTATGAGCGGCCTCAAACCTTGGAACATTTAAAAAAAAATTTACTTGTTCGATTTTATTCCCTACTGGTTGGTTCATTATCAGTTTATTGTGACCAGCTAAGACTGTAGTCATGGTATCATCCCTTTGACTCTGTGTGACAGCACGAAAAACTATCAGGCGTCAGTCATGGGATCAGTCCACAAGACGGTTTATATAGTGAAGCAGTTGGACGCTAAGCAACAAACAGCCGCTTTTTTGGGCACACGTTTGCAGCAAGTCCACAGGATGGTCTGTGGAAGCCATCAGACAGAGGATGCACCTTTCTACTTTTTGTGGCTTTTTGAGACACATAAAATTAATGTGGATGTCAAACATTGATCATTGAGCATTGCTTCTTGTTTCAATGGGCTCCTGGATTTGTCCCCCCAAAAATAAAGCAGTTTAACTGCTTAGTCCGGCTGTTAAACATTAAAAGTCCCTTTCCGGTTCTCTTAAATTTACGACCATTGCCCTGTTTTCGTTATATTCATTAGAAAGATGCAGATTTCCCGTTTCTCATTGCGACAATTATTTAAATAGCTTTTTGAAATGACCGTAAACCCCTTTAAGAATGATAGACGCACTTTGCGCTAGCCTCTCTTTTGGAGCTCTAGCGCACTTGACGTTGTTGTTTTTTCGACGAGAGTTTCAATTTCTTTTCCTCTTAAAACTGTGATTATCATCTTTATACAGGCTTGCATGGGTTGAAACTAGACAGAAAATAAAGATATGTATAATGTGCATTGCTTGACGACTGTGATACATGTATAATGATTTATAAGGTTTGTAATGCATTCTATAATGGTACACAAATGATACATTATTATGATTCTGTGAACCCAAAAGGATAATAACGCTTACGCAAATGTAGACCTAATACAGTGCAATACCATGATTATAACCACATGTCTGACCCCAATGGACTGATAATCCCCGTAATCAACTATGTTACCACCAAAGAGATTCCCCTATAAATAACCCACTGCTTGCGATGCTGCTCTGCTAAAAGCATTCTTGAGCCAGGTACAAAACAGAGCAGCCTAGATCTGGTTCTGTTCCATAGTGAACCCTTTGTCTCCTTTCATAGGCTACCTGACACCCCATGACATTATCATTATAATGTGCCAAACTTACCCATCTCTCCCCCTCTCTCTCTCTCTCTCTCTCTCTCTCTCTCTCTCTCTCTCTCTCTCTCTCTCTCTCTCTCTCGTTTCTGTCTACCTATCTATCTATATTTTATAATATAAATCCCCCTCCCCCTTTTCTCTCTCTTTCTCCCTCTTCTCTCTCTCTATATATACCCAATTCTCTATATGTCTCTCTTTCCCCCTCTCTCTCTCGCTCTCTCTCTCTTCCTCTTTGTCTCTCTCCAGTATAGGATAGAACTCAGAAGACTTTGACCGAACCTCTCTGAACCTGAAAAGATAGGTAGCGAGGTGGTTCAACCATTGCTTACGCAGCTTTGAATCGGAACGTTTTTGGTTCGAATAAACGACGAGGCCGCTGTTCTATTTACTCTTTGGTACGTTGTCAGTATAGATCAAATGTGACCGATCGAGTAATAATAATTATTCTATACAGTATGTTCCAGAAATATATCATACTGTTGTGATATCGTACTTTATTTTTAAAATTGCAGTTTTTCACCTCTTTCTTACTCGAGTTCTACCAAGTTCTTATGTTTTCGGAACTGGATTTCCCGAACGGTCTCGATGCCTGTTCACTCATTCATATCTTTCATAATTATGATTGAGGCCCCCAATGAATGAGCTTGCTGAACGTCATGTTTGGTTTACGACTAATGAACACAAGACGCGCTGATTGCATCATGCGTAACACTCTTAACAGTTCCCGCAATATCTGAAACTAAAACAGGACCAACGTGTTTTACGATCCCCGTCTTACATTGCCAATGAAATACGGACTCGGAGAGCAACCTACGTCGCGCTAGGTGGTTTATTTATAGCGATGGCGCAACTACTGGATTAATTCTATGGCCTCAACGGAAGCAACACACTTACTCCACTAACAAGAAGGTTCCTCAATGCCATGTCAAGGACCACCAGTTTTCCCATTTAACTGCGTTTAACGTGTCACCCCCAGCCCCCCCCTCTATCTCTCTCTCTCTCTCTCCCTTCCTCAACAATCTCCCTCTTTCTCTCCTTCCTCTATCCTATCTGCCCCTTATCCTCTCTTTCTCTTTTTTTTTCTTCCCCCTGGGTTAAGTGATAGAGCGTTGGTCTAAAAACAGAGCAACCTAGATTTGGTTATGTTCCATAGTGAACCCTTTGTCTCCATTTGAAACCTGACACCAATGACATCCAAGGTTCGACTCCCACGATTTCGTCACTGAAAATGTTCAGGTTTCATGGTATCCCCGCCCTGTCTTATGTGAGGCAGGCAGCACATAACATTTTTCGACGTCAGTCTTGGGGTCCGTCCACAAAATAGTCTATAGAGCGCTGACGTTGGTTGTTAAACTGACTTTACTCCAAGTCCAACTCTCTCCACACTCTCTCCCCCTCTCTCTCTTTCTCTCTCTATATCTCTTTCTAGATCTTTTTATTTCTCTCTCTCTCTCGCTCTCTCTGACGTCACTCTCATATGTGCCATTTAACTTTTGAGACCAATCTTGTGCAATGTCAGTATCACTATTAAATATCAGTGACCCGACTGTCCCTAGCAATACAACTTATTGTGCACTTAGGAATTCTATTTAAACGGGCCAAGCCTAATTCTATAAGAATCTAATCCAGATCTTTTACTCTTGTTAAAGAGATACTACTTGAACTTCAGATTAACCACAAAAAGCCCCTCCCAGTTAAATGGTCCCGCTTGAATGAACCCCAGCCACAATTTTTTCCGCCTCCATGCGGTAGTCTAAACCTGTTCAGAAGTCATTATTGACACGGTTTGTTGTCTCGTTAATTTTTCTCTCGCCCCCGCCTTCAGATGCGTCCGCTTAATTCTCATTAGGTGTGTCGGTCTTGTCAGTCTGGGAATCCTCATCATTTGTACTAATTATATATCCTGCACGCACCATTTTTCAGAGACTTTCACCCATTCGTGCATTCCCAATGGGGTTTTTTTTGGCGGATAGCTTGTTTTATTTGGCTTCATTAACAGCATGATCTTGACAACATTCACCTTTCTAATAATTTATTTTAGTATGTTTTGGGTGGGATAATTCTCATGAATATGTACATTCAATGCATTGCACAGTTCGTACTAGAAACATATAGGCCTTTTATGTCGATTTATTTCAGTTGCAAAAACATTCTAATTTGTTAATATGCCGCATTTAAATGTCACGCGCGTGCATTTGAGCAGTTTTCCACATGCATGTCATTTTTATTACGTTTATTATGAAACGACTATGGTGATGATTTGAACTATCACGGAGGTGGAGTCAAATTTAAAATGTCTACACCTATTGGTCTATTTAGATGATGTTTGAAGACAAAGGTACTGTAACCACATCTTTCGTTACAATAATGCCATTGCAATGAATAATTATGTAATACGATAATATAATAATTATATCACATCCAAGCCTCCAATGAAGACATTTTTATCATACAACATGACAGCTTACGGAGTGTCAGAGAGTGGAAATCAGTCCCAAAATATTATTGTGTAGTCGGTTTTTTGTTTTGTTATTCCTGCGTTATTCCTGTCACGATATAATTATCTAAACCTCAGAGTAATAGAATGTAGACATCAGGAGCCACAAGACGTAGCAAACTGGCTTAGAGTGGTTTCTGTTTTATGAATTTGATATTTTTTCCATTTATTTTTTTTGCCACGGAACCCCCGACGCTTTGACCTTATATTAATGTTTACATTTCTCCGCTCCCTCCGCAGACATACACGCCGACTGGGTTTGATACATACAACAGCCAGTACAGTTTATCAGACACCTACAACATACAGATGTCGATCTGGGATACTTCAGGTAAGGATGCTATAGTGCTAGCGCTGAAGCCGCCATACCAGGCTGGGCGATCATTTATCTCGCATTGTTTATCTCGGTTCTGCTTCCACGGTTCCTCTAATGATCTCGTGCACTCTGCCTGCCCCTCTTTTTTTCTTTCATTTTTTGTGTGTTCAAGTTCTAGAATCATTTAGATTATTTATCAGCCCTCCTCTATCACTACCTGCGGTATGTGGGTGCCTCGTACCTTCCTATTTTTTTTTTTTTTTTTTGCGATCAAGTTATAGTTCCACATCACAAATCCTATGTATAAACCCTCTCCTCTGTCGGTTTCTACCGGTTTTGGTTGCCTCCAATCCACCTTTTTTCTGTTCTCGCATTTAAGTTCTAAAACATATGTAGAATCCCTAACCTCCATCGCAATCTGGTTTCTTCTTATCTTCCTATAGTTTTCTCCAATTTTGCGATCTATTTTATAATCATACTTATTTTACAACCCTTCTCTTCTATCGCTATCTGAGTTCCTCTTACTTTCCCATATACCTGTCTGAATATCCTATTCCTTCCCACCCTTTAGTATTTTCCTCTACCTTTTCTCCTAAGGTACCTTAAAAATGATGTTGCTTCCTTTCATCCTTTTTTTATGCAGTTATAAAATATAATACTGATAAGAGGAGGTCTTTTAAACCCAGTACCCTATATAGATAGCGCCCTGGCTTAAACTCGAGTGTTTTTTATCAGCGTAATCATGACTTCAAACAGAGCAAGCTTATATAAGTATATATTTTACCTGAATGTTTTAAATATCTTTAATCGATTGAAATAGGGCATTACTTATACAATTACCTTTTTTTTTCTTTTCCAAAACAACAAATTATCAAATATTAAACCATACATGATCTATTACATTGCCATCAGATCTGATTCTCTATAACTACCTTCCTCAAACTGAGCCTTCCTTTATCGCGCAGTTTCCCTTGCTCCCCTCCATCTACTACACGTACCTCTTAGCGCATCCATCCACCCGAGCGTTATCGGTGCGATGATTGCGCTTATCGGACGGGGCCCCTGGGTTGGGTTAGCCTCCTTGGCGACTGGATGCCTGCTGGTTCCACAGTCTCCTTGTCTGTTTGTCCGTTTGCGACTGATTTCATGTTATCTCCCACATCTGGCTGACACTTTGAGCTGACAAAATACCCGTGGAAAGTTGGCCCAAACAGTTGTCCTGCCTAACAAGAAGTTAATCTTTTTGTTTGGCCTCCGGGGCAATTTGTCTTAGTTTTGTCCGATTGCGAGGGTACCGTCGCCTCCTCTTGCCCTCTTGAAAATCTCACGGCCTTTTGTCAATGTCATCGCCGTGCGAATGGATTCTCTATGGAACCATATGCATCGAACGTTTTGTTAAGGAATAAAAATACCCTTTTAAATAAATTCCTTTTGCATCTCGCTCTCTCTCTCTCTCTCTCTCTCTCTCTCTCTCTCTCTCTCTCTCTCTCTCTCTCTCTTTCTCTCTCTATATATCTCTCTCTCTCTCTCTCTCTCTCTCTCCAGAATCTATCTTTATGTTTTTAATGAAACTATTTTTATATTTATTTTGTATTTCGAGATAATGATGACCATAAGAATCTCTGCAGCAAAAAACACAACAAACAAAAAACCGACTTCCGCTTTCTTTCATAAATATTTTACCTTTGCTTCACCTTTTTACTTCACATCTATTAACCTAATTCCTTCCGTTAGTATAATGTATTGTAACTTCGTAATCTATTAGCATCATACGTTGATTTAGCTTATCAAGAACACACAGACTTTTAGCGACCCAACACCATTACACATTTTTTGTCTGTTGCCAGTCTGTAAAACCAAGGATCTATTAATAATTTTAATAATACCCAAATCGGCGGGTAGGCTCTTTGTCAGCTTTCGGCTCTATATAGTAATACCTACAATGGCGGATAGTTTTTTTGTCAGCTTTAGGCTCCACGTTAGGGATGCGCTAATTTGTCATGACCAGTGTGGTGTGAAGAGGCGCCAGACCTGTGATACGATGTGTGTGTGATGTGATGGCAACAGACCATTAACGTGAGCAGATCAGCAGGGTGCGTGAGTCAATGGAAGAAAATAACAAAGAGAGCCCATACCTGTGGTGAAGTCCTGAAGGAGAATGCCGCTAATGGACTTACCATTCAGAGTCTTAGTTTTATATGTCTGTTTTAGTTTTCTGTGAAGTGAATACATGTATTCATTGGGACTGTAAAATGATGCAGTACTGGAGAAATAATTATGTTCTGCCTAAAACCTCATATATCACGGGTTGTAACTACGCTAATGGCTTTGCTTCCCCCCTCTATAGACCTACACTTATTTTTATTTTTTATAGGCTATGACTTGCTGGTGTCATTTTCGTGTATTCCTCCTACCTTTTGTGTTGTTTTGTTGTATTCTATTTTTTCACATTCCTGTATTACATTGTAACTAGCTGCAGCTAGGCCTTACATGGCCTTTGTTTTTTGTACATTATCCCCTTGCACTTTAGAAGCGCTTTAACACTCGGGAAAAAATAACATTCGAAAATTAATACAGTATTTTAAAAAGATCGTCTTCCTTCGTTTCCCGTAATCTAAATATCGAATATTGTTGTTTCAGGATACAGAAAAAAAAAAAAACTTGGCAAGGTTTCAAAAAAGCACTTCTCAGAACTAGTTCAAGGAATCGAATACTGCGATAATGCAACCAAGCGGGAACACACCGTTTTACCTTCAAACAGGTGCTATTGTCGGTTACCACATGTTATGAAAAAAAGTTTTACTGCTAGAGGTTGCTTTGTAAAACTCATTTCCTATTTTAGTACCTCGTTTTTAGCTTATAACTCGCGCCTGAAATTAGTTTTTTCGATGCGTTTTTCCTCTCAAGTAGCTGCTCCAAGTTAAAATAAATAGCTCCGTTCACATTATAATGAGATTATAATTAGATGCACATGCAATACAGGAAATAGACTGCCATTTGGAGCAATATGACTGTACTCAATCACACTGCTTTTTCTCATGCAATCTTATAAGACGATAATGAATGAACCGTTCGAGCCTCAAGCATCGTATTAAATCTTTGGATCAATGACCGCCAAGGGATTTGGATATGAGTGAAAGAAGTTAGGACCTATAATAATAATTATTGATAGGACAGAATTAACTGATAAAATTGCAGTTGAAGCCGGACTCCCAAGTCGAAAATACTTCATTATTATATCACAATGATAAATATCAAGCGCGGCACAAAGTGCTCTTAATAGCCAATGTCCATGGGTTTTGTTCGGTTGCCTAAACAAAGTCAGGGTAATATCTTCATAGAAATTTATTACTCCTATTGCAAGAAAAAAAAAAAAACGAAGCAAAACAAGAAACAAAAACGAAGAGCAAAAAATAAAACACCCCTAATATACGAGAACTTAGGGAAACAATTAAAGTGCATATTGCAAGTAGTATGTATTGCATCTATTTTTTTTTTCAAATTTAAGATTAGCAACATTTTTCTCACGTTTAAATTTATAGCAAGAGAGATTTAAAAATTTCGTTTTATTTTAATGTTATTGTTTTAATTATTCTAATGTGGGGTAACTCAATGCGTCTTCCACCCTACCATATGCGTCTTCCACCCTACCATAATTATGCGTCTTCCACCCTACCATAATGCGTCTTCCACCCTACCATATGCGTTTTCCACCCTACCATATGCGTCTTCCACCCTACCATCTCTTGTTATGTTCAAATCGCTTTTCAAAAGAAAGCAGAACAGGTAGAGGTTGGCATACAATTTAACGATGTCTGGGATACAAACATCTTCTTTGACAGATGAAAGGAGATGTTTTGTATTTAGGTTTTCTTTTTTTTTTATTAGCAGCTAGTTGCATGTAATATTAAGCCTCTAATCTATGTTTAACCACCGAAAGAAATAAAAAGAAAGTTTCAGAGTAATAAATATCGTTTTGTATTAGATTTTCCATTTTTTGTAATACCCGAAGTAATATATTGTATTAAGCGTAATTATGTGTTTCTCCACTGCTGGCAATATAGTACATGTATAATCTTTAGACTAATAAAATGTAGTTTTGCGTTAGATTTTCGATTTTTGCGATAGACAATTTAATATTAGGCTTCTATGTTTACCCACTGAAAGAATAAATTGCAATCTCCAGACACTGTAACGAGGGTTTGCAATGGACTTTTGTATCAGATTAAAGGATCAGGGCTGTATTTAAGTTCTCCATTTTTGTAATAACTAATGTAATATTATTCCTCTATGTTTTTCCACCAATGGCAATAAAGCGTAAGCTTCATACCATGAAAGTAAATTATTAAATGCACTCGTCTATTATATACACTTGTCTATTACATAGGTTTTAGTTCATAATTCCTGTAACATGGGTTTACATGCATGTCTAATATAACTTGAGCTTCAGGGTTACAGATACATGTACCACCAGCCAGTCAGACACTATGGTTATCTCATCAGCATCGTCTGTGTTAGGGAAGGATGCCGATCAAGTTTCCTCGGCGCATTTATCTGTTTCCATCTGTTTACATTGCTTGTCTTCGTTCCATTCCGTGTGCGAGTTTTTTTTTCTCCACGCGCTTTATTGTGTGAGCTTATCGTTTAAAGACCTGCTCCAGACAATTTTTATCTTGTATGTCGTATAAAAATATTGTTTTCCCACTTTGTCTTTGTCTGTTTGTTTCTCTCTCTCTCTCTCTCTCTCTCTCTCTCTCTCTCTCTCTCTCTCTCTCTCTCTCTCTCTCTCTCTCTCTCTCTCTCTCTCTCTCTCTCTCTCTCTCTCTCTCTCTTTTTTTTTTTTGTCGTTGTCGGTCGGCAAACCTTATGTTAGATCTTTTTAAATCGAGATAGAAAAAACTATCCGTATGTTGCGTTTCAGTAAAACCGTAAGATCGTAATGGCTTTTTTACCGCCATTTACTCTCTTATAATACCCAATCATTGCGTATTAAGTTAGCACAATTATATCTCATTAATTTATCTTTAAATGCCTTGCTTGGCGTTAACTTTTTGTTTTGGTTTGTGCCTGTGCACACCATTTGGAAATCTTCAATCCCTCCACCTCTTTATATACACTACCAAAGCTGACATTGCTTTTTTCCCATTACACCAACTTGTTTTATTAGGCCCAAGTTTGAACCCCTTGCTGCGTTAAAGTTGTGAAGTTTGTTTTTGTTACAGCGGAGCCATGCAACCTGCACAAACTTTGCAATTACTCTCAGCCTAGATGGAAGAATAGTGAGGATTTTCACTCAGTCCCGCAAGTCTGGTGCTTTACCAGTGCAGAGAGCGAACTCAGACATTCCTAGGCCGTGAGAACTCATGCCACGGTCTCGCATAAAAACTTTCTTACAAATAACATCCCGTCAGTTTTTGCGCACATTTTAAATACATGTATAACTGTGGTATTAGTTACAAGTTTTGCCAATCCTTAATACAGACATTCTCAACTCTCTCTCTCTCTCTCTCTCTCTCTCTCTCTCTCTCTCTCTCTCTCTCTCTCTCTCTCTCTCTCTCTCTCTCTCTCTCTCTCTCTCTCTCTCTCTCTCTCTCTCTCTCTCTCTCCCCTCCTCCTACCACACCCTTATTTCCCCCCTTCCCCATCTAAATAGTATTGAGAAGTTAAGAAACAATCCAAACGTACTGCGTGGTTTTCTGATAATCTTTACAACATATACAATAAAATTACATATTAGACAGGAGATGAAAATCATAGCACCAAGCATGTTTTTATTGATCAAGCTTGACTTACTTGGGATGTATTGGATTTCTTGGTTCTTAAGCGTTCAAAAGCAGCTGTTGTTTATCTTTTTATGAGACGATGTTTTTCTACTTTCTAGCTTTCATCTTTTACTTCCCCTCCTCACCCACCTCTTTGTAAAAACCATTCTTTATGGAGCAGCAACACGTTGTACTCGTGCTTGTACGTCAGTAAACCTATCTACAAAGAAAGTCTTTTTTCTTTGTTAAACCGTGCAGCGAAAGGATAAGAAAATATTCTACACTATAAAAAGTAAAAATTTGCCATCGTTAATGGAGTTTTACTAAGCAATTAATAACGATTAAACGCTCTATTAATCTATTACGCATGAATTAAGACTCATGAATTAAAGGATCTATCGAGACTTGAACTTAAAGCTTTCACTTTTGATTCACTAAGCTCAAATCAAAAGAGAAAAAAGTCGTTGTTAATTTCGGGTTCCAATTAAATGAGTTAACAGCACGAATCTTCACAATGCAATGAATAAATTCTTGAGATAGTGAATTTAAGATGCGTCGGTAGCACAATTTTCATGTCCTTTCAGAGATTTAATTCCCTTTTCTTGAATTTTAAGTTGGTTTTTAAGTTGTATTAGGGAAACACGCCGTCTTTAACGTGTGTTTAACACTTATTACTTTCCAACCCAACGAGTTTAAACATATGCCGCTAATTTTCTTTCATGGAAATATCTAAAATCTGAATCTGCAATGTGGAAAACGTCGTTCGGATTAATAAAGGACCCCTATAAATCTGACTTTCCTCTGACGTGGCGTTTCATTTTCATTTTTCTTCTGCAATCTGATACCCTTTCTGGCCATCATCTAAATTAATGGTGTGTTAAATGTCGAAATGAAAACAACAGCTGGGATTTTCATTATGAACTTGACCCGATAGCAATCAAACTACAGGCTATGAAATATTCATTACACCCCTGGGAATATTTTTTGTATACGGTGTACCACTTTAATACCCACCGCCCCCAACACACACACTACACACATACACTCCCAAAGAAAATAAATATCTGTATTTTCACAAACTAAAATTCTCAATGCCTTGCATGTTCATTATTGTAGAGAACATGATTATATTACAGTTGTGTCAAAGCGAATCATGTAACTCGAAACCTACATTGTTTACTTTACAATCATGCAGGACGAGTTGTCTGCACTTTACTCAACATTAAAATTAATGTATGCAAGCTGTGGGTATTTATCATCCTCTACTGAAAATACACTGTACTTAGTTACAAGAGAGGCGCTGCAATATTGTCGTTCAGATAAAGATATTATAATAAAATTTCAGCACTTTATATTTATCACACAATACCTAGTACCAGCTATGTGTGTGTGTAAAAAAAAAAGCATTGTTGTGTAAATAGACTTTGTTTTGAGTGCCTATTTTTAGCGCTCTCTTTAATTTATGAGAATCGGCAAGTGGCTTTGTATTATGGGAATATGCTGTTGGTCAAATTAGTTGTAAGGAGGGTAAATAATTGCAAATCCAGCGCTATTTAATATGTTTTTTTTTATATTTGTTCAATGCATCTCGTGGTCATACATAATTGTATACATTGTACACTCTTCGAGTTCTGATTGAGTTCTGTTGTTTCCACATATTAAGTATAATTATTAAGTACGTTTTTCGGCATAATTAACTATTGCTTGTTAAAGTATAGCATTCGAATAATAAATTTAATTGCCCCTTCAGTCTCTGAAGGATTGCACCTAAAATTGCAAAATTGGGAATGAAAGTAAACGACAAAAAAAAGGAATAAAAACTTGCCATGGACCGGGGAGCACAGTGAGCATGAATGGTAGCCAGCTCTTATGTGACCCAGTGGACCCCACAGATTAATAGAAATCTTTAGTGGATCCCCATCACCACCCGTTATGTTTCATAATAGATGCAGCATCTTGTACATCTGTTATCTAGACATCGTTGTGGCCTCATCTGGGTTGTAAGGTGAGCATTATCGTCTCATCACTTTTGACCATGTGTAATCTGTCTACCACTGACTTGAGAGGGGAGGTAATGGTCTTGACCGCCTCCCTAGGTAGATAGCACTCGTTTTGTCTCAGCACAGCACGGTGAATGGTAGAGCAGGTAGACTATTGGCGTCCAAAATGCTGAATGGGCTCTCTTTAAGCACTAAGAAAAAAAAAGATTAGCGGTCTGAGGAGATGACAGGTTGGAGCAAGAACGGAACTGATCTTCGACTTGGAAATCCTAGCAGGGAAATGCAATGAAGATTTTGTAAAGCGTTGGAGATAAAAAAAATTGCAACGATGCAAGTAACTTTTGGCATTTTTAAAGGTTAATACATATAGTCAAAATACTCAATTTTGAAGGGAGATGGACGTCACTCTCAAACCAACTTTAAAAATGAGGTATCACATTGCGCTGAATATATGTAGGGTTTTACATAGTGTCAGAGCCACGGTGGGTGTTTGCAATGAATCTTATCGTGATATACGGTGCAGTTCGTTCTTGGGGATCACCTCGTAAATCCTGGTGTTGGTAAAGCTTAGTTCTACCTGAATTTATCTCTCAGATCAGGTGCACGGCTGCAGGTGACTCAATCCAAGAACGTATCAGGGAATCTTAACTGGTAAAGACCCTCAGAGAGGAAGATTATCGTGTATCCCTCTACTCACTAGCATAAAACAACCGTACAGCATCCGGACCTTCTGTGTTTTCACATTGCGCTCACCGTAGTAAAAGCCTGGGGTCTGAAGGTGAGAGCGTTGTTTATCCAGTCTAGTTACAGTGACTGACAAGTCTGGTTTAGAGACTTAAACAGATTGGGGAGATACCGCACAGATTGCTTAAACACTGTTCGCAAGAATCTGGCAAGATCACAGGCTTGTTTAGTTCTGTCATCACGACCGGGCCGTTGCATTTTTGATATTGCACTGCTTGATTCTAGAAGGAAGAGGGCTAGGATAAGTTGTACATAATATGCGTATATTATATACATACGTTAATTTACTCACCGCATCAGATGCTCTCAGAGTTTTCGTACTTGTATTTAGGGCAGAAGTAAAAACTTATCTCCAACCTTTATTGTTCTTTTTCTTTTTCACCCTCTGTACATTATTTAGCTTCTGAATGTCAATGTCCATTCTGAAAAACACATACTTATAATAGTTTTTAAGCCTTTGTCTTTCAAAAACATATACAGTTTTGGTATTGCTAAATTTTGTTGAGATTTGACCAATTCTCTGTACATCAAAGCATCATAGGCAATACTCGAGACTCTCTTGAATCGTTTTTCATTGTAAATGTATTGGAAGTGGACCAACTTGCGCGTGCCACTGTGGCAATAAAAGTTATCCAATAAACCCCGTGCGGACCCCATAAGTCAGGATTATGTGGCTCTAGATCTAGTGATCGTAAAGAGAAGTATTGAAGGAAGAGAATTACATGGACCCATAAAAGATGGCATGAACAGTGCGTACTGTGCTGTGGTCAAGGTTGGCTACTGCAGAGATTACAACATCAAAGCGAAATCTTCGACGCGTCCCCTGTGATTCTCAGTGAGACGAACAGGTTTGATGGACCGGAGAACTGGTTGTTGGGATGTGAGAAGGCTCTATGGGGATACACCTGAGAGGTCATATGGACGCTTAAGGATACACAAATATGCTTCTCATACGTCTATGGTAGGCTCTTACCTGGTTAGAAAGTCTCCAACTTGGGACAACTATAATTATTGTTCTTATAATGCTGGAAGAATGTGCAGATACAATTGTATATATTATGTAGAATGTATTTTTGTATTCTTCCCCTCCCTTGCTAGCTCATTCTCAACTGTCTGTTTGTTTGTCTGTCAGTCTCTCTTTGTCTGTCTGTCTGCCTGTCTCTCTTTCACACGCTCTCTCTCTCTCTCTCTCTCTCTCTCTCTCTCTCTCTCTCTCTCTCTCTCTCTCTCTCTCTCTCTCTCTCTCTCTCTCTCCTCTTCAGATTCCTAGAGCCTCGTATCATTTCCTTTCTGAAGTGAAAAAAGTCGAATATTTTGATTGACTTCGTTTCTCATGAACATCTTTTACATAATATCAATATATGGCGGATGTTACTTAAACGTCCATTCTAACTACTCATAGCGCCTTGTGGGTATTGCAAATAATAAGCGACGATGCATTGTCCCATTTGTTAAGGCAAAAACAACAACAAACAACAACAACAACAACAACAAAACAAAAAAGACCAACAAAAGCAATGCCAATATAAAATCTTATCAACTTTTGTCTTTACAACACTGTCTCTGTGTTCAATCTGTCCTTATCCTCCATGGCAATAGTGTGTGGTCATTATTGCCTTTTAACCAATACTCCAGAATCATAACAAGATATTTTTGCAGTTATTGTTGATCTTGAAAGTCCGCTTGTACAAAATAGACTTGATATCGCCTCAAGTTCACCCAACTGTAATGTTTGCTTCTTTATTTAATATAGAAACCAGGAACCAAAAGCGCTTGTGTATTTTTAGCGCTGACTTAATAATCTCTTGTTAGCTAGCGAGTCCATTAATATTTTAAAACCCCTTGTGTGTTAAGGAGGCAGACTTAACCATTGTTATTTTGATCTAGACCAAACTCGCATAATGTGTTTGTTGTCCAATATTCACAAGAGGGTTAAGTCTTAACAACTGTCATTAAGCGCGACTTCCTTTTAGCGCCCCGTGCATTGCTATTTTTGACGCTTTTTTTCCTTCCTCATTGTGCCTTCACTTGAACTAACCGCTGTCCTGAAACTAATGAATGAACGCGACCCGATTCACTTCTTTCTATTCGGCATTGCTTGGGGCCCGGTTGGCATTTCTTTTCAGCATACAGGAAATGGCAACAATGGGTATTCACCCTATTCTGCACCAACCTCACAAGCTGAAGCTGCAGCAACAGGACACCAAGCGCTTTTTTTCCCTCCCATACCCCAGCTTACTTTTCCTTTCACTTATTAATTTTCCCTGTTCCGCTCTATCTCTTCAAGTATTTTAGTTTCTACCTAACAAAAAGTAACATAACACACTGTTATTTTAACTAATTCAGCTACTTGGCCTTTTTTTTGGAGAACTCTCGGAAAGTTTGAGAAGACTTTGCACTTTAATCTATTTTTTTAAACCGGTGAGATATGATTAAAATGGGGCACAGTATGAAGTTTGGTGAGTTCACACCTAACATAAAGCAGTGTGATTTAAACTCATCCAGTAACTTGACGTAATAGGTGAACTATCATAGAGTTAAGAAGACGCTGCGATCCGCTATATGTACATATGTGTACCGCCACATTAAAGTACTTTCTGAAGTTTAATATCGGAGACGATGACAGTCACTGAAGTATTCACTTAAGAATGATGAAAAGAACAAAATTGGCTCTGCCTTTCCCTCTGACGATTTTCCCACGATAGCTGGTGGCTGCATTTTGGGTTCTCACTTCGTGCTTTCTGCCCCAGAACGTTAGTGGTGCGAGGACAAACGTACCCGCTTCAGTTGCTACTTCAGTACTTGGGAGTGGTTAGGCCGACCCGAGCCCCTGGTAACGACAGAATTAGAGGCTTTGTCATCCACACGTCAATTACGGATGGCGTAATCACGTCCCTTAGGCGTGTGGTTTTTTTTCCCTTCCTAATCGCTGATTGGCTCCGTGTGTGTAGAACAGGGCTATGATTGGACGCGGGTGTAGACCCCTTACCGATCGTCTTCGTTTTCCGAATGGGGCCTGTCATCGCAAAGTCTATAATACGGGTGTTGGCTGTCAGGTGCTGTCCTGACAAAAACACTCCGTGCATGCCTCGCGCTCTCTTTTTTCTCTCTCTCTCAGAACGGTATAACTATTAAAAAAAAACTTTCAATGCATACAGAAGAGAGGGTTGGGTTGAACTTGAACCCAAGCTTTATGGATTGTTGGGTGAACAAGTTTCAAAGCGAGCATAACGCGCATACTTCGCACTGAAAGAGGAGGGTATACGTTTCATTTATCAGTTGAGCGTTGAATGTTTTTGACATAGGTATCTAATAACTCTCTCTCCCTCTCTCCCTCTTTTCACCCACCCCCTCTCTTTCGCCACTAAACACCTGGCATCGTTTTCCCACATTCCCCACATTGTTATGAGCATAAGGGGAGGCTGTCTAAAAGCTTAAAGTCTTCGGCACCCTCGACACCAGGCTGTTGTATATCACCAAACATGCAGGCGATTTGCCTTCCAAACGAACTTCAAGTCTGAGAGATGCAGAAAACCACCTTCCTAATTTTGCTGTATACATAGAGATTGAATAAAACTTATGATAGCCCCGAGCCGAACAAAAAAGAAAAGAAAAAAAATGAGATTTACTAAGACAAGTTAAAGCTTTTCCACACCTTCGTCAACTATCGATGTCTTGCCCGGATTCCAGGTTCCATCACAATTAAAATTCATATTCTATAGACAGGATTTTTCCCCAAACCTGGCTGACCCGACACAGTCCATCGGCGTGAGAAAACATCCCAGGTTACTCTGATAGCTAAAAAGAGAGACCTTGCGAGAATGGGACCGATGGTGGAAACAAGGACGGTAGAAAGGAAATCTACACCAACGTCCAATCATAACGCTAACTCAGATTTACGAAGCCAATGGGTAACCAAGAACCCCCATGCCTACGGGCCCCTACGAAGAGCCACCGAACATAATTATGTTGGCGTGTAGGTACAGGTGACATAATTTTTCTGTCTCTGAACATACCGATGTCTGTACACAGAGACGCGCATTTTATGTGGTGTTTTTGCCAATAACGAAAAACAAAAAAAAACAAACAAACAGCAAACACTGATTTTGTGCAAACATTTACACTAGAAAGGAGATCTATAGGACATTCCTCAATTTCACACAGGCCCACCAAGAAAAGAACTAAAAATATTTATTAAAAAAACAACAAAAAAACCACTCCACACAAGGAAAACCTGCGGAATCTTGAATTTAGATCAGATGTTTTTCTACGATGCCTCCTCGATTAGAACAAAAAAAAATTATTGAAAATTTGACCAGCCCCGGCATAATACGTTCACTCATTCGGCAAAAACAGACCTCGTGCCCGCGGCTGTAGAAATCGGCGAGTAGGAATGACAACTTTATTCCTATAACATTTTTTGTCGCCTAGAGTGCTTATTGGCGCATCGACTAAGCCGTATACCTGGATGTGTGCAAAAATGACATAGACTGAATGCTATGACTTACGGTGCCGAAATTCGAAATTTCGATGACATAAAAAGTCGTAAATCTGTGTCCTCTATGAACGCAGGCTAATGCCGTGATTAAGTCACCCGCTATCCTCGTGCGGATCACAAGGCCTACAATAAGGGCTCAAAGAGAAGCCGACCTGGGCGTGCCCTGCGTGCCCTGGCCTGAACCTCAAAAAACCCTGTCCCTGGTCCATGTGGCATGTGGCCCTCGCTCGGAGCCCGACAGAGGGACAGGTGGTTGGCGAGGAGCGTCCCCAAAAATTAATAATGCTCTATGATCCCTGGTGACAACAAAGACTCTCTATAATATTCCACACACACAAGGTAATAAATCTAACTGGTTTTTAACTCAACCGCAACAAAGAGGACAGGCCCTGAGAAAAACTTATCTCGGTTAATTGCTTAAAATGATAAGTATGCGTTCGAAAGCTAACTTTAATATTATTTTAGTATGCTTAAACCGGGCTCCAACAGGAAATAATACAAGTTTGAAGTTATGTTTATTGGCTGTTTGGTTTGACCAAACATCGATATTTTCTCAATCTTCCCATTCACGAGGCCAGCAATACGCAAGTCAAGTCTAGCTCTTTAATATAATAGGATTATTATCATACTTTGTGGTGGTGGCACTCCCGAAAAAATTCCTTACGAAATAGACATTTCTAACATGGGGCGGGGCTTTGCATAGTCTCCCGTTCCCCCGCCTGCAATCCGAGGGGATGGAATTACTGAAGGATAAGTTACTCAAGGGTCTGGGAAAACGAAACTCTCTCGTGCTTAAAAGTCTCCAGTGTTATCAAGGAAAAAGATCATGTTCGACCATGAAGTTAACTGTCTTTCTTTTTTTTTCTTTTTCTAAATCCTGCTTATGCCTGTCTGTAGTGTGAACAGTGAATGTTAAAACATCGAAAATCTACTTTGACAAAACGCAGTTTATCTTTCTCTTTCCGTGCAGTCTTGAAAAGTCTCTCTTTCTCTCCTCTCTCTCTCTCTCTCTCTCTCTCTCTCTCTCTCTCTCTCTCTCTCTCTCTCTCTGTCCCTTCGTTGGTAAATGAAACACAAAATCTGGTTAACTGTCTTGGAACTACGGAGTCATTAAGTACTGACATAAAAAGTACTGCTCCTAGATAATCTATAGCGTACCTTGAAACAGTTTCATTTACAAGAATTGCTTACAAGCATGGGGTGGTTTGGCCATTCTCATTATACAGTGCAATATTCATAGGTGCATGTATTTACTTAGCACATAAGGCGAGATATGTGTTGAAACTTCCATGACCGTGAGAACGCACAGCTGATCAACGACTCGCATAATTAAGTTTTGCAATTCATTGAGGTAATCTCAAGCTAGCTAACTTTGTCATGGAAGAATGTTTTATGCGATTGACTTAAGCTATCGCAGCTTCACAGGCAATTGCACTTGTGCAGATTTTCAAGAGATTAGCTTTGATCAAATCCGATTACGTGAGTTTCTTGCCAAATACAGGGCAGTCAATTCACGTGCAAACCTTATCATGCCTGATCTTGTTTCCCGCTTAAAAAAAATAATTAAAGACAGTTTAATGAAATGTTTTATTGTTAAAGCGTAAACAATCGTCTCCTATTTTATTTTAAATACTTTCCGACTAGCCTAGGGAACAATCGAAAATGACAATTTTTGGGTTAATTATAGACTAGTTCTCTAAATTTCCCAAAAATTGATGTTAGTGCTGTTTGAATTTTAGTTCACGTGCCTGTTACACATTGCGTTTGGGCCAAGATAAGCCAGTCCGTAGAGTGCGCAACTTCAAATTGGTAGATCACTGGTTCAAATCCGATTGGTCCATAGAGTGCGCAACTTCAAATTGGTAGATCACTGGTTCAAATCCGATCGGGCTGCATTGCTCCGTTCTGGTTCAGTCAGTGATAGGTTAACACGACCGGCTAGACAGAAATCACGTGAAGAATTTTGTGATCAACTATTTTCTGCTAAGTAGCATCCTTTAATAGTAACCCCCCCCCCTTTTTTTTTTTAAACCACACAGAAAACAACACACGCACAGATTAAACAAAAATATTCACTTAATTATGTTTTTTCTTCTTCTTTTTGTGTAGGGGATGAAAGCTACGACAGAGTCCGACCACTGTCCTACAAAGACGCTGACCTGGTTATCATCTGTTTCTCCATCGATCAGGAAGCGAGCATGCAGGACGTCTTAACCAGAGTGAGTACATGTACCAATACACCAACAATGAAGCTTGTCTTTCCAGGATGCCATTTCAGTTTACACAATTGCCTTTCGTCTTCACCGCTCCAATGATAATGAACGTGATGGTTGTGTTGTTTGTATGAAACAAGGTGATGGAGATAAGGAAGAGTAATAGGCAGTCGAGGAAATAATGAGGAAGGAAGAAAAGAGTTTATAGTTATGCAAAGGGAGGATTAGTTGGGTAGAGGAAAAAAAAAGCCAAACTGTGAGGAGGAAGAAAAATATGTTGAAACAGACAAAAGATCATTTTGTTAAGAGGAGCAACACTTGCAAAAAAAAGGAACAAGAAGGGTATTTCAAGTAGGGTATAATAGTTCTAGTTTGAGTGGCAGTGCGGTTCAGTGCCGATGTATTACGTAGGCCTACAAGTCGATGGTTCTAATCTCGCAAAGCGCAATCATTTTTCCGCTTTTTTTACACAAAAGAAGTAACTTCTAGCCACTGCTGAAAACACCTAAACATTTCAGCTATTCTCACAAGATAGTAAGTAGTCTGCAGTGCGCAGAATTACAACATTTAATTTTCATGTTTTAAAACTACTTAAGCATTTTTTTTTTAATTTTTACTTGATCTACATGCCAATTTCTTCCGCTCATGGATACCTATCACAACTCTCCTAATTAATGTCTTTCTGTTTCACCACCCAGTGGCACCCGGAAGTCAAGGAACAATGCCCCAACGTGCCAGTCATGCTGGTGGGGTGCAAGTCAGACAGGCGGCAGGAGATCAAAGCCCTGCCTCCAGACAAGCCCAGACCCACCTGTGTCACGTACGACCAGGTAAGAAGACTTCAAACGATAAACCATATATACGCGCTCTGTGTACTCTCGATCTCAGCGTTTAAGTTTACATTTATTTATTTAATTTTTTTAATCACGATCAGGCAAGAAAACATCAAACGATCTGCTATAAAAGAAGACCACTGTCCCATAATTTTTTTGGTTATTTTTTTTTTGTGTGTGTAAAAATTACGGCCAGGCAAGCAATTTTAAGTGATCCTCTCCGAAAACAAGACTCTTGCCTCTTGCGCTTAAATTTTAGTGGGGTATTTTTCATTTTCTAACCAGACAGCATAGCACGATCTCGTCTGTGTAGGATTCTTCAAGGTTATATAGTTACATTCCTCAGCCTATATTTTGTCCTTTTTATTTTGAGTTATGAAGTAAGCCAGACGGTGAATAACCTCTGTATTTGAACTAATCAGGTTTAGCTACTTGAGCAGGATGTGGTTATGATTGTCCTATCCGAGAGTCGAAAACTTAAAGGGCTAAACAAAATTTGTCGTTCCCTTACTCGTTCCCTGGCTTGGAAAAAATAGCAAGGTAGAATGTAATAAAGTGTAAGGTTGTTACGTTTAACAAGAATTATTACCTAGGCAACGTTGAGCATTAGCCATAGAAACGCACCACCCAATGAAGTAACTCTAAATTACCCTCCAATCAGAAATATAGAGCAAAGCCAACCGTCAACTTTTCCGAGTGTTTAAGAATAACTTCACAGGAAGTTAGAACACCGGAGGCTGGCCCTTCTCGCCTATTCAAAAAGGCACAAGGGGTATAACATAATGCCTGCCCGTCATTGCCTAATGACATTGTGAACAATGTGAAGTGGTCTCCAAACGAGGCCATCTCGTTGACGCTTATCCCTGGCCACACTAGCCTCGTTGTGGCTGTGCTGTGACAGTTTCAAGCACTCTCTAGCGGAGTAGAAGAGCTGCCACTAAGGATGAGCTTTTTCTCCGGTCTCCACAGCCGTCGGCCAAATCTATATAATTCGTGTGTGTGTGTATGTGGTTTGTCCCTATGTCCTATCTATAATCGCCTGTGTGTGTGTGTACTTAAACGTGCATCTCGTCTCTTGCGTCTATGTCCCATCTATATTCACTTGTATATGTGGCTTTATATACTGTATACTGTGCAACTTACCCTGTCTCTATGTCCCATCTTATCATTCGCTAGTTGTGAACCTTGCCCCAATGCCCCATCTACATTCGCTTGTGTGTGTATATATATTTGGCCATGCCTCGTTACCCTATGCCCTATATGTGTTGGCCCCGTTTGGATGCGGTCATTGTAACCTAAACCGTATCTAAGTCTAGGCCTAGAGCCCAAGAGTAACTCTGACATTGCAGCCCGAGGGCAAGGTTTCTGCCATTATCAAAATGTCAGATAATCCTATCTGTTACAATAGTTGTAGCGTTCAACGATAGGGCTCGCTCAAGGAAACCTAGGAAACATTAAGTAAATACAGAGAGAGAGGTAGAGAGAGATGGAAAGAAAGAGACAGAGACATGCAGAGAGAGAGAGAAAAAAAAGAGAGAGAGAGAGAGAGATAGATAGAGAGAGAGAGAGAGAGAGAGAGAGAGAGAGAGAAAGAAGAAGAGAGAGAGAGAGAGAGAGAGAGAGAGAGAGAGAGAGAGAGAGAGAGAGAGAGAGATTTTCACTTCTGTTTCAAAATAGTAACTATGGAATAAATATCAATGTTGTTGGAAAAGTTCGTTTTCTACACATTATATTTACCAATTTCTAAGATGATGTACTTACCCGTAGTTTAAGAAACTGAATAAAAAAAAAAACACTAAGTCTAATTCTTACTATCACTCAATGAAAAGAAAGAAAAGTTAGACATGTTTCAGATTTTAGGCAATACGAAAATAACTTTAAGGTTATTCAAACTTCTCTCTCTCTCTCTCTCTCTCTCTCTCTCTCTCTCTCTCTCTCTCCCTCTCTCTCGCAATATACCCTACCCTATCGAAAAGAATAGAGATGGGGTAAAATGATTACTTTGTACACGTAGTGAGGCATACATAAGGTAGAAAAACGATAACCCCAAGAATAATAAATAAATTAAAAAAAAAAAACCGTCAGAGGAAGTAAGGTGGGTAAGATATAATGACAAGAATAATAATTAAATTAAAAGTGTCAGAGGAAGTAAGGGGGGTAAGAAGTAATGACTGCAGCAATAAACTGCTCACAATTTATGCCCCTTTTCTAAACGCGTTGAGGTATAGTGTGCATGAAACTAGCCTGAATCACTTAACGTGAACTGCACTTAAAAATTTGTTTAAAAGAGGCAGAAAGGGGAGGGGGTGTACGAGAGGGCTTGGAGACAGCCAGTTGGAATTCTATTCACGAGGTCTTGGTTCGAGCCTGCGATCGGGCAAAAGTTGTTTGTCGGATTTCGTTGGATCGTTGTCTATACATTGTATAATGGTCTCGACTGGGTCGAGTCCTGACATCCCTGTGCTTTCTTGGTGTAACAGCACAAAGACTTGTCAGACATTAGTGTTTGAATCCATCGCCGTGAAGGAATCATATTTGTGAAACTAGGAGGCAGCTTCTATCCTTCAAAGAATACGTTGCATTTCGAACAAAAGTTAACCTAATAAGTTTAAAGAATTGTGATATTGTAAGTCTAAATCTGTATATACAATGAATTGTGTCCCATGAAAGGGGCATCAATTGTTTACATCCTTTCTATTCCTTCCTCCCTCTCTCTCTCTCTCTCTCTCTCTCTCTCTCTCTCTCTCTCTCTCTCTCTCTCTCTCTCTCTCTCTATTTCTCCCTCTCTGTCTTGATTTCCGCCTCTCACTCTTGGATAACTAACATAAAAAATACTTCGTTTCATGTCGTACTAGAGAAAAAGCAAATATATTTCTTAACTTTTTTTCTCCGGTTCCCATGTTGTTTACAGGGCTTGAAACCTGTTTGCACTGATCTTTTACGAATTAAAAAAAATCCGTAAGGTACGACTGTTTACGTCATATTGTTCCGATAGTGCCTGAAAACTGCCAAGAACATCAACGCATTAGTATATACTGAGATATGTATTTTGTCAAAACCATTATGGCACGACTCTTTACCTTGAATTTTTTTTTCCATTTTTAAGGGGCCTGAAAACTGCCAAGAAAATCAACGCATTAGTATAATTATACTGAGATATGTATTTTGTCAAAACCATTATGGCACGACTCTTTACCTTTAATTTTTTTTTCATTTTTAGGGCCTGAAAACTGCCAAGAACATCAACGCACTAGTGTACACTGAGACCTCGTCCAAGCTCTCTCAACGCAGCGTCAACGACGTCATGGAGGTAGCGGCCCTGTCGTCGGCGGGCTCCAAGAACGGTCACTCATTCAGCGGGGCTGCCTCTTCCTCTGCCGGTGGCTCCACCACAACAGCCAGCAACAGCAGCACCGGCAGTAGCGCGCACAGCAACAGCAGCAGTGGCGAGAGTCCCAACTTCCGCCGCCAGCGAAGTTTCATACGGCGGAAGCGCTTCAGTGGAATGACGGAGGCCAAAGGAGAGCTCCGCAGAGAAGCCACGAAAAGCTGCGTGGTCATGTGATTCAGACTCTGATGTTTGTGCAATTTGATTGGATAGAACAGGTTCAGTGGAATGACAGAGACCAATGGAGATTTCCCCAGGGAGGACATGAAAAGCTGCCTTGTCATGTGACAATAATGTATACATGTGCAGTTTCTTATATGATTTAGTGATCATGGAGAAATTTTAAAGAGTTTATTTGTGGAGAATGATTTCTTTTATGCAGCCAAAGACGAGTCCTGTTATCCATCTGAAAAGATATCTATAACCACGCTTTAATCATCTGTTGTTATTCTATCAATATTTGCATGGTTAATCCATTTGTGTTGTGTCGTATTGACGCAACTCAAATATATCTTAGAAATTGGCAATGGTAGGTAATTACTATCTTGGAAGCCCAAAACTTTGGTAGAACAATATGAATCAAAAGTTTGAATTCAAATGGTTGATGATGATGACAGGCAATATTAATAACTATCGACGAGTGGTACACATTGAGTAGTGGCGACATAAAGTGCAATATAGTCTTTTATTTTCATGCAATAACGATGCGTGTATAAGTATTGTAAATCTAAAGAGTGATGACACTAAAACTACAGCTCATAATCACTGACACTTTGTTGTTGATACACGATCAATAAACCCATAATAAGTTGAGTAAATATCATCTGAAGTAATGAAAGAAAAGTTCTTGGATTGTGAAGGTTACATTTACCCACAAAAATCTAATGCAATTTATTTGCTGTTTTTTGTATTACTTTGCCAAACCTCACCACATTCATCATTGTAAAAATCTTGTTTATTAATCACCCATGTTACGCCCTGAATGTGAGTGATTATTATATTTGTCTCCATCTGCATTAATTTTATTCCTATTTGTATACCTGAAGCAGTATTACCAGAACATGCATTATGAACTCTGGTCTCAAATTTCATTTGTTTGTGTAACAAAATGACTGGCAACACTACAAGTTATATATACCCTTACATTAGGCATCACACAAACAGCAATCTTCATACATGAAACTAAACATATCTAATTTATGACTCAAACATTTCATAATTTAACATACACTTGTACATCATTTCCTTTTTGACAGGAAAGCCATGGTTTTGCCTTGTACAGCTTTTTTCAGCATACTAATTTATTAATTTGTCTGGGAACTAGTCAGAATGAGTCAAATGCTGCTCTTGCAAGATTTAAAGATGTAGACACTTAGAAAACAACATTAACCTTATTTATACAAAATACTATGAGATAAAATTAATAATATAGAGGAAACAAATTTGATCTGCTTTCAAAATTTTAATAAGGGTGGAGGAGTAAGATGGTTTGAGTGACAGAGTACGGTGCTTCTCTTCAGGCGGTCTCTTGGTTTTACCCCTTACTGATATAATGTTATCTGTTAAGGCAGTATGGGAATTTGTCAGGCGTTTGTTTTGGGACCCTCTGCATACCATATAGTTAAATGAATGATGTTGGATTTTTAAGGAATCAACACACCTACTAAATAAGCAAGAATTTGGCTCATTTTAACTGGTTTTAAGACATCTGTACAAAGTGTCTCTGCTAGTCTCAATGTTTTTTGTAATTTGATACTTTTGTCACAGAAAATATGAAATGTATATAGATGTTATGATTTTCTTTCCCAGTTTCTTTAAAAAAATGTCCTTTGTTATAATGCTGTTTCTGATTTATGATCGAATGGAAAATCTCTTAATCTTGCATAACAATGACAAATCTGTTATATAAGATTAATGTTTAATGATGTGAAGCTTCAGCAAAAAAAACAATGAGTGTATGAAATGGAAGTTATTTTGTTTTTCAAGTGCTTTGGAAAACTGTAGCCAATAATATACATTTTTCACCGATATGTTTTAATCAAATAATTAGAAAATGATAAAACAAAATTTTTTACAGCCTTTTACTTGTTTAGAATAAAGTTAGTTAAACATGTTCTGGAGGTCAGTAATTTTGAATAAAAGATGCCTTATATTTCAATTTTTTTTTTAATTACACTTTTATTTTTGTGATTTAGTATTGCAGTATTTTAGTGTAGGCTATCAGTTTTGTAATAACAATTTTAAAAATTGGCCTATTTATGATTGCCCTAGCCTCCTTCTATTACTATTGTTTGACATAATTTGATGTTTGTATCTAATTTCAAACTTTGCAAAAGATCATTTCATTTTATTTTGTCCATACAAACCTGGTCTTTCATTGCTGCCCATACAAGTATGTGGGCATAATTTGAATATTTGTTTTCTTTTCTTCATATAAATTTTCTAATGATGCCAGCAAACTGATTGCTAGGGGTTTAAACTCCTCATAAAATTATTGTCGTTTCAGTTGACACTTTATCATCAAAATTGTATTGGAACTCTCTGACAGCATTTTTTTAATTGACTGAACATTTTTTTCCTGTGGCTTTTCTTTGTAAAATTATAATTTAACCATGGCTATTGACTCATGAGTATGACTCCGTACATACCGGTAATAAAAAATAGAAAAAAAAAAATTCTTGGTGTTTTTGTTTGTTTTTACTTTTGTTCATATGTTCTTTCTGAAAACTATAATTATATGTTATGCTATGGCAGCTTGTCTGTTTTCTGTACATAAGCATCTACTCAGCTATCCAACCCTCCTTTTAAATTAATTTGTTCCTACAATATATCAATGGTAGTCTACTAAGAGCAGAAATTTTTTTCTCATTATTTATTTATTTAATATTAACTATCATTGAAAAAAATTCAACTACACAAGAGAGTGATTGGTTTTGGGGATTTTTTTTTGATCTTATGTCAGAAGTTAATTTTTTAACAGGTTCCTTTATTTAAAAAAATTCTTTTACAAAAATAAAAAACCAAATAAAAACCCCCCCATGTTTTCTTTATCTTGTCGCTTTGATAAAAAATAATGGCGACTAATGTTTACCTGACACAAATCTGTGCTTGGGAGAAGATAACATTAATGTTCAGGTTTTTTACATTGAATAATAATTTATGAACCTTAGTGTTCCAAAGGGAAGTAACAATTAATATTTCTTCAAGTTACAAAATTTGCACGGCTACCTCCCTGGTAATGCATACAAACTCAAACGAAGCATTAACCTTTGTACATTAAAATTACTATTGTAACTTTACATCATAGGCCTAATAGTTTTTTTTATTTTATTTTATGAAAAGATTGTACATCTTCGCATTATTGTTACAGAGGATACAGTGCTCATTTAGTATCAATCCAATAATGAGACTAAAAAGGTTAGATCTAGTTTAAAATAACAACAGTAACAACAACAACAACAACAACAACAACAACAACAACAACAACAACAACAACAACAACAAT
>RQTK01000838.1:107597-118821 GCA_003991915.1 Elysia chlorotica
ATTGCACTTTGTGGGATTAGAACCCTCGACTTATAGATGCAGCGGCACCAAATCGCCTTGCCACTTAAAGTGAGCATAGCTATACCACCAGACCACTGCGCTCCTTTAAAAAGTTTAAATGTATTGAATTCGTCAAGCAATGATTAAATTATGTTTCGCTCCAATTGAATGTGTGTGCGTGTGTGTGTGTGTGTGTCTTTGTGGATATGCATAATCAGATCACAAAGTAGTAAACAATGGTACACTAAAAGCAATATATAATTATGTAAAGTTTCCGGATAATCACGATTATATTTAACATCATTGAAGTTATATCACTACTTGTACAGGGCGGTATGTTTGCTCATTAATAAAACTAAAACTTCGCTAACAAAGGACTGATGAAGATGAACGATGGGGTAGATCTAGCTATGTTATTAAATATTAATTAACGTTAGCATATCGTTACTATTAGGTTTTATCTTATTTCTAAAAATGCTTTAAAGTTTAAATATCTTAGAAACGAAATTGGACTTTATAGAATTTAGCGATTTATAATTATCGGTTCTCGCGATAAACCTTTAGTTTACGCTGAAGCACAGTCGTATTAATTTGTGAAGGCATAAAAATATGTATATAAGTACAGTTATGTAGTAAAAAGGAACATAAAAATTCCAGGTCTGTCTTTAAAAAATTAAAAATGTTTTCGTTTTAACTAGAAAGTACTACCACTTTCATTGTAAAAAAAACCCCACTTAAACAAAAAAATGAGGACTGTACAAACTATGTTATCCAATTAAATGAAAAAAACAACAACAATAACAACAAAGCAATGACAACAATCCAGTTATTGTTAGAACATACAACTTCAAAGTAACGAATAACAACTATACAAAGTGTGAAGAGTTTTCAAAGAACGAACAATATACGTTGGTCTTTAAAATTGTGGGTTATTACAACGCATTTAAAGAAATCCCACGACGTTGCTTTTTATATTTAAATAGTAGCTTTAACAATAACATTTTTAAATATTCAAAAGAAAATACACTCAAGGAAATAAAAAACTAACAGTGAGTCAGAACGTATTAGATTGTTATAAGGGATAGACCCATTATCTACCACATTTTTTCATTATCTCTCTCAGATTAAAAATCCTTTGATGCAAGTAAAAATGTATAACATTTCAAATCATAATAATTAAGTAATCAAGGTTTTGACATTTTATTTAAACGTAAGTATTTTTTTTCATGTTAAAACTATAAATTGTCTGAAAATATTTTTATTATACCAATGGGCAACATGTACATAAAAAATGAGTGCACTAAGGCTAATAATTCTCAAAATAATGTGTTTTTTAAATTATAAATCAGTAATTGAGAGTGTGATCTGTTTCGCTCTGGTTTGTTGGGGAGGAAATGTAAATATATCAATAATAACCACTAGACAAAATTATCTAAAAATGTAAAAAAAAATTATTTGCAGACCAGGAGAATCTTTCCCCTATGTAGATATTATATATTTATTTAAAATTAAGAATGTTTGACTTCAAAGGTTCAAAAATTCGTTTCTGTCTAGCGGAGTTAAACTCTTGTATTTATAATTTCTTTCAGACGAAGTTGCTATGCAAGCTATTATTATTTAAATAATTATTGTTAACAGAAGTTTTATTATTGTTATTATTATTATTATTATTATTATTATTATTATTATTATTATTATTATTATTATTATTATTATTATTAGTTTTGTTATTACTGTCTATCCTGTTTTATTTTGCTGTATATACAGACCACCAAATGTGCCTTTATTACAAATTAGGGTTAAATCTTGTAAATATCTTATCTTATCAATACTAATCTACGACTTTTATCAAATAGATCAATATTTGCTTAAAGCAGCGATAAAAAAATTAGAATGCAAGCCTTGTTACAACAACAAAAAATACATTAAAGACACATCAGTGAAACCAAGGAAAAAAAAGGACTCGTTATTAGAAATTTATTATAAGAATCGTTTTAAAGAACCTACCGTGATCAATTATTATTCTGTGCACGTACGATTAGTGAAAAATCTTGGTATTCTTGTGCTTATAATTACTAATAGAAGTAAATACAATACAACAGAAAAGTCACAAGATAAATGCTTGCATAAACATTAATAAAACAACAATAAAGAGAGAGTTAAGGAGAAAATTAGTAATACTGACTGTTTTTCGTACCTCTCCGTTCATGAAACAGAATAGGCAAGCTATAAGAACTCCCTGAAATTCAAGTTTAAGACAACAGTTTAACATCGTTCGAAACTTTAAAGTTATTGACATTGCTGGTTTTTTTTTCAAACACAAGTTTTCATAAAAAGAAAACGCTTAAAAAAGTCCCCGCTGACTATTTCAATTTAGTATGAACCACCCGTGTTTTGCAAAATTGTTCATCAGTTTTTACTACCCTAGTGGTTTTTATTCAGCTACATCGAAAGAAGTTAAAATCGCGAGAATGAAAGAGAGCGAGAGAGCTACCAGAGAGAGAGAGAGAGAGAGAGAGAGAGAGAGAGAGAGAGAGAGAGTGAGAGAGAGAGAATGAGAGAGAGTGAGAGAGAGAGAGAGAGAGAGAGAGAGAGAGAGAGAGAGAGAGAGAGAACACTATAAAAGCTATATTGTGAACTGACAATTTTTATGTGCTGCAACACGCGAGACAAGGTGGATACCATGACTCCTTTCAGCCAGTCACATTAAACTGAAAGGGGGAGAAAGAGAGAGAGAGAGAGAGAGAGAGAGAGAGAGAGAGAGAGAGAGAGAGGCAGACAGACAGACAGAAAAAGACTAAGACACAGACGGATAGACATAAATAAAGATAGATAAACAGAGAGATGGAGAGAAAGACAGAGAGAGATATATAGAGAGAGAGCGAGAGGGAGGCGAGAGAGAAACAGAAAGAAAGAGAGAGAGAGAGAGTGAAAGACAGACAGGCAGATAGACAGACAGACAGACAGACAGACAGACAGACAGACAGACAGACAGACAGACAGACAGACAGACAGACAGACAGACAGACAGACAGACAGCAGACAGACATACAGACAGATAGAAAGACAAGCAGGCAGACAGACATATAGAAAGCGAGACAGACAGAAATAATTCTAGAAATTTAAATCATATCTTTATGCTATGAAAAAAGTAAATTTAA
Organism: Elysia chlorotica; assembly: GCA_003991915.1. Taxonomy (NCBI): domain Eukaryota; kingdom Metazoa; phylum Mollusca; class Gastropoda; family Plakobranchidae; genus Elysia; species Elysia chlorotica. The sequence goes on from RQTK01000838.1 coordinate 110,759, forward strand.
TACACAATAATTAAGTCTAGTTATGTCTGACCTGAAAAGAGTTAAAAAACATTTCGAAATAAAGCTTGATAGTCTCGACCATTGGGTCGATGTTGGCAGGGAAACCGATGGTCAGCAGATAGTGGACTCCAAATATTGGAATCAGTACAAGAGTGGACTTGCCCAACCGCCTGAGGACCAAAAATACAAACTCTTGAGCCGTATGATTTGAAAAGATTTAAGCCAAATATAACTTTGTGTCAAAAGGACTTTGGTATAATTAAAAAAAAATATTGGACAACGAACATAGGCATTGATTTTTTGGGGGAATTCCGTTAGTTTTTCTGTTTAAATATATATTTTCGATTCTTTGATACAAAAAATAGTTAAAATGACGACCAGTTTTCTGGAAATTCCACAACTGTCTTTATTTAAAAAAAATTATCTTACTTATTTCTCGCATGTGATTGCATTTATATACAGTTTGTATTTTTGGATGGATCTACTTAGGTTTCCAAAAATATATTAGTATATTAATTTTATGAATCTGTGTTATCTGTACATTTTTAACGGATTTTTTTTTATTGTCAATCATATCACATCATGATCTAAACACGATTTTTTCAACATTTTTATGAACAATAGGTTAGTTAAGGAACGTTCAAAGAAGAAAAAAAGAAAAGAAAAACAAAACAAAACAACAGACTGATAATTAAATCTACATTCCTATGCAAGCGAAATCTGTAAACTCAATCTAAAACATTAATCAACGGTTACATCAAGCAAACATGAATGTTTTTTCTTCATTATATGCCTGTATTTTAGTGCAGTGTTTATCACCCACCTACCTGTATCTATATTTGCGAGCTCGAGGAGGTGCCGTGCCCACCAACTTAGTAAACAGCACACACGTGATTCTTATGAAGAAGTAAAAATTTACCTGGGAAGGAAGAAACAACAAATCATTCTCATATGTCAGGCATAAAGAAACATTAAAACAAACGCATTACTCGCAAACTAAAGTGTTGGTCATGTACGAAATTTGTCTGTCTGTTTGTCTGTCTCTCTGTCTATCTGTCTGCCTGTCTGTCTGTCTGTCTGTCTGTCTGTCTGTCTGTCTGTCTGTCTGTCTGTCTGTCTGTCTGTCTGTCTCTCTCTCTCTCTCTCTCTCTCTCTCTCTCTCTCTGTCTCTCTGTCTCTCTCTCTCTCTCTCTCCCTCTGTCTCTCCTCACCTGAAAACAATTTTACATATAACATCTTTATTTAGTGATTAATAGTGCCTAAAAGTAGGCTTTAAGTGAAAATACCATTAATTTTTCAGTTGAAATCGTTGATCTGTAACCAGCTTTTAGCAACACATGTGATTATTTAACCAATGAGATAATTGGATTTGGGAGTTCTTTTTCTTGTTAATCATAACAACTTTTTTTCCCGATCGTTTCCATTCAAAGATCAAGTTTTAAACTTATTTAGAACCATCCATTAGGCTTTGCTTAAAAAAAAAAGAAATATCTCACTAAATCGCACTCTCTCTTTCTCTTTAGTTTTTTTTTTTATTATCCATAATCGTATGTGCTTTACTCATGAAGCGGTACGTACAAAAAAACAAAACAACAACAACAGCAAACAACATGTTTTCTGTCTTCCCGCCCGTATATCAACAAAGAAATAAAGTGAGCTACCGCCGTGGTAGATTACAATCGCAGTGAGAATAATTATGCGAAATAAAACGCCTACGACAAGTTGTAGGCTACCGCGATGTTGTTGTTACAGACTATGAACACTAAGCTTACTGATATGCACTTTAGGAATAATAACTTATTTATGAGCACATTTAAGGGACTTAATAATAGACCTACTTCACTGAAGAACTGAATATGTATGAAGTGCTTAGCATAGACAATTTGTCGTCCTTTAAGAATTGAAACAATAATTGGTCCGTCCCCTGAAACCCACTGCTGACGTAAGATTTTAAACAGAAACTAACGATATTCTATAATTTCGAAATGAAAAACGTGCAAAAAAGTTATTTGTGCATCAATACAGATTTTTCATACATACTTATAATTATAGCAGTTGTACTTACAACAGTAATAGCTATCTGCGGGCCTTTCAATATCCAAAAGATCGTTGTAGTAGGATGTGTGTTCCAACACCTTGGAAATTAATTGAGGTTAAAAAGGAATACATTAAAAAATGCATGTGCAAAATTTTTGTAATTCAAAGAAGCAGTATATGTATAGGAGCACTGTCTATTTTTTCACTAAAAACGAGGTGAGAAAGTTTTGAGAAAAGGCTGTACGTGTGAAGACGAAAGCGAAATGCTGGAAAACAATTATCAGAGACACGCAGAGAAAACTAGATTAAAAACATAGTATATAAAAAGTAGGATTAAACATTCATATTGGCATTTTATAAATATACATTCATAGGTTGAAAGATGGATAGATTGATTGATTGATAGATAGATAGATAGATAGATAGATAGATAGATAGATAGATAGATAGATAGATAGATAGATAGATAGGTAGATAAATAGATAGATAGATAGATAGAAACTCCAGAGTCGCGACGGCAAGTAATTTTATTATTATTATTATTATAGATAGATAGATAGATAGATAGATAGATAGATAGATAGATAGATAGATAGATAGATAGATAGATAGATAGATAGATAGATAGATAGATAGAAAGATAGATGGATAGATAGATAGATAGATAGATAGATAGATAAATAGATAGATAGATAGATAGATAGATAGATAGATAGATAGATAGATAGATAGATAGATAGATAGATAGATAGATAGATAGATAGATAGATAGATAGATAGATAGATTCAGCAAGGAGAATAAACGAGAGAGAGATAGATAGATAGAGAGAGAGAGAGAGAGAGAGAGAGAGAGAGAGAGAGAGAGAGAGACAGACAGACAGACAGACAGACAGAGACAATAAATTAAGGGAAAATTAAAATACAGGGAATGCGTGAGAAATAAGTTGTTGATGATCTCAGAGAAAACGAGATAAATGATTAAAGAAATATCAAATAGATATAAATAGAAAATTTACGAAAGGTAAAAGTAAACAGACAAACAACAAAGAGAAGAAATTTCTAAACAATGAAGCGAATAACAAAACAAGTAAAAAATAATTCAAAGTTTAAACTAAACCTGCGTCATGGAAATGACAAAACTCGAACTTATTGAAAGAACCACCCAATTCTCTAGTGTTTTTATTTGACTGAGCCAAAAAAAAAAAATAGGCTCATGTTTACTTTAGAGCACTAACTGTTCATCCGACTTAACAGAATAACACAGACTGTCGCCTTAAACCGAGCATTAGATTCGCACTAAGTCTTTGATGAAAAGAGGATAATGCCCCCCCCCCCCCTTTTTTTTCTTCAGAATTTCAAAGAATCCTACTTGCCTGTGGAACAGACGAGAGGAGCCAGATTGTCTTTAACCCCTCCAGAAAAAGCTTAAGCTAAAGATGTTTTCATTCAATGAATAGGGCTTAAGAGAGGTATTTGGAAAATAGTTACGTGAAAAGACCTTCATACTGGAGAACAGCACCCACCCAAGAATTGCTTGCTGTAGAGAAGAAAAATAAAAGATAAAATAGCTCTTGTGGAGTAGTAAATCTATCTACCGTTTACTTACAAGTGATCTTCTACTGTGGCACGAATAACGACCCAAGGCACAAGAAACAGTAAAGGACCCCCTGTAAAAGATTGAAATGAACAATTGCAATAAAACGAATAGAAAATGTGGAAGAATTTGTTGCTATTGACTTAGTGCAAACACATCAAAACTCACCAAAACCTGATTCGAAAGGAAGGACAAGTCGTTATTATTTAAAAAGCAGGATTGCTACCCATGCTTGCGGTCTCTCATTTGCTTTTTTTTAAAATTTCTGAATCTTATTTTCTGCGAGGAAAAATGAGGGAGAAATATATTAACATAGAAAGAGGAAAAGGAGAGAAATAATAGCATAGACAAAGAGTAGTAGTAGCAGCAGCAGCAGCAGCAGCAGTAGGAGTAGAAGTAGTAGTAGTAGTAGTAGTAGTAGGAGTAGTAGTAGTAGTAGTAGTAGTAGTAGTAGTAGTAGTAGTAGTAGTAGTAGTAGTAGTAGTAGTAGTAGTAGTAGTAGTAGTAGCAGCAGCAGCAGCAGCGGCAGCAGCACCAGCGCTATTATAAATAATTTTGATAAAATGGATTAAAATAGATTAAAAACAATAAATAAAATATAAACGAAACAAAAATATTAACCTTCCGCCTGAGCCCTTAGTACTAAAATTTTTGTATTTTATAAAGCGATTCATACACTTTTACCTAAGTGTAAAAAAAGGGGTAGATCCAAGTGCGTGCAGGCTTACCCCAACCCAAGATCGTGCACCATCGTATGTAGCGCCGCTCTGAGAAGATGGTGACGGTGACCAGAATGTACAGGTACAATCCCTCCATGAACACCCAGGCAGCGCTTGTCAGGACGATGTAAATTTTGATAAAATGGATTAAAATAGATTAAAAACAATAAATAAAATATAAACGAAACAAAAATATTAACCTTCCGCCTGAGCCCTTAGTACTAAAATTTTTGTATTTTATAAAGCGATTCATACACTTTTACCTAAGTGTAAAAAAAGGGGTAGATCATAGTGCGTGCAGGCTTACCCCAACCCAAGATCGTGCACCATCGTATGTAGCGCCGCTCTGAGAAGATGGTGACGGTGACCAGAATGTACAGGTACAATCCCTCCATGAATACCCAGGCAGCGCTTGTCAGCACGATGTAGTGGAAGATGGTGAACAACAGCTTACACTCCCAATGCTGGTAGCGAGGTCAAGGACGAAGAACAAAATAGGTCAAGGTTGGACAAATCGATACGGTTGAATTTTCGAGATGACAGAGAAGTTATCAGGTAGGTTTCATAAAAGTTTATGAAATATCAATGTATTTTAAGTATTATTTATAGCTCCAAGTTGGGCATATTCATTCCTTTTTCTGACTACAAAACAAAAATTAATTATCATAAAAGTAAATCTTTCATTCATTTTTTAGCACTAACTCTTAAAAATATGAAACATATTACTTAAAACTTCTTTGAACCCATTTCTTTACAAGAAATGAACCGTAGATAAAATATTAATACATTTTTCCTATTACCCTTTGCTCGGTTCTCCATTACGAACTATAATAATAAAAATGAAATGGTCTATTTTTACGGTTTCTCCTTTTTCTCAATTTTCTATTAAGTATTACCAGAAAATAAAAACATATAGTCACGGGATACATTGTACAATTATGTAGATGGACTAACTTACAGATGCATCTGGGTCAAAGACCAACGTGCCGTTGACCTTGGTTACGTCACCGGGGAGTCCCACATGTTCGACCAGAAGAGAGTCTTTGAGGAAGGACAAAAACGCCCTCAGGACGAACGCACTGAACAAATGGACGTGGATAGTATTTCGCGGACAGTGCAACCGTCTAGTCACGCGATGGGGAAAAAAACGGGAAAAAACGAGATCTGAATTACGTTGGGGATAGCTCAATAGAAACTGTCAATCCTGCTTAGAGGGTTGAATAATAATGCTGGCTTTTGTAATAATTATGGACTAAAAATTCAGGTTACTGTTGAGTCAACGATTTAATCTTTTTAAGTTTGTTTTTGTTAAAGAACATGATACGTGCTTCCGTTATAAATAGTGGAAGTTTATGACGAGGACACGAAGTTTAAGATAAAAGTGAGGACAAATGGATTAGACCATACATTTTTACATGATACATATACTGGTCAATTGACATTAAATTTTGGTAACTGAAATATAAACCTCATTAGAAATAAAAAAAAAAGGAAAACATTTTGAATTTACTACTGACAATCGATACTACTGAATCTTCATTTAAAACAGTATGACACTTCTTGACATACATTTTAAAGCTGATCATTTTTAGTTCAAAGTGTTCAAAAGGATACAAAAAACAACAACAACAAAAAACATATAAATAGACGCAATGCACAAAAGGCATTCTACAATAGTATCTTCCGATGCAAAAAGTTAATCGTGTCCAATGTTTTCTGCATTATCATTTTTTATATTTATATATAGTGTATTGAGAAGACAGTTTCGCAAAAAGTAATCTCACTTTGTTGGGAGAAACCGAAATGTTCAACAAACAGAAGTGCTATTGTGTCAATTTCAAGTACATATAATTTATTTTTATTCCCTTGGGCTAACTTGACGCTAAATCAAAGTTCGTATAATTATTATGACAACTTTCCGTAACACTTAATGAACTCACATACCAATTTTGGTTTAGTCAATTTTTAAACAAATATTTTTTATGCATACTATTTTATAATTATTATTATAAATGAGCTTAGCCCATTTTGCATTTAGATAAATGAGCTTAGCCCATTTTGCATTTAGATTACTGCGCTAGAGCTCTGAAATGTATACAAGAAAACTCACTTGAAGTATATCATAATGAAGATGGCTATGCCAAGAGCGAATAGAGAGATACCATAACCGGTGCTGTACATCAGTTTGATTCGGTGAAGATGAGCCTGGGGGACATAAAATAATAGATTAATTTGGTCTTCCAGTGTGTAAAAGAGTGATGCAGAGAGAGAAAGATAGATAGATGGATAGATAGATAGATAGATAGATAGATAGAGATAGATAGATAGATAGATAGATAGATAGATAGATAGATAGATAGATAGATAGATAGATAGATAGATAGATAGATAGATAGATAGATAGATAGATAGATAGATAGATTTTTGGCAAGCTCTATAGTTTATGTCATTATTTATTTTCCTTTAGACGTAAGTGCGTAACTACAACACATAACTTTTCAAAAGCAACTTATATGGTGTATACGCTAGTTAGAGTGCCGAGGTTCCATCTATACATTCATATTATATGTCAGATATTGGAAGTCAGGTATATCACTCAACATACTGTTAATAAATGGCAAAACTATCATATCCCCTGCTGTCTTACCCTCTAAGGAAAACAATATTCATATATATATTAATACCCGAGGCACTTGACCTTCTAGCGAAAAAAACACGGAGTCAATATGCAGAGAAGCTCAAGTGACATGGGAAATGGGAATAATGGATGTACTAATTTCATCATGACTTTACGGAAAAAGATGGGTTTTATGGAAACGATACTAAAGATACACATAATGGTTATTTGGTTTTTCCTAGCCTGTCCACTTTTACTATTTTTAGAAGGTAATAGACATTGTGTTATCTATGAAGTGGCAATGCAAAAATTTAAAAAAAAAAAAAAAAAAGCTCAGCTACAAGCTAATCTCAAACTCTCTCACCTCTATTACCCTCTCTCAGACTTTAGTTTTGGGGCCCGTCCACAACATATCCTATCATAATACTTATGTTGGACGTTAATGAACCAACTCACTTACTCTTGACTCACAGAAACTCAATATTCTCTCTGCAATTTATACCAAGAAAAACCACAGAACTCACCTCTGGATTAGGCAGAGACACAAGATCGTGGTAAACATCATCGTACTGAGCTCCCGGACCCTCGTTACATGCCGAGTAGTTGCTCCAGGTGTTGTTCAGAAAGGGATGGACAAACCACTGACCGTTGGCAAGGCACTGTTTGGTCGCTTTTCCTGCAACGATAGCCCCAAAAACAAAAATCAGAGGCTTGCAAGTTATTGTCGGTAAAGTAATATACATATTTCAGGACTGGGCTGTAGATATGTAAGAAGTATTATCGAAAGGTAAAATGTAACGAGTGTGTGAGTGTGTACAAAGTGTGTGTGTGTATGTATCTCTCTCTCTCTCTCTCTCTCTCTCTTTCTCGATCTTCTTAGCGAGAGAGAGAGAGAGACAGAGAGACAGAGAGAGAGAGACAGACAGACAGACAGAGAGAGAGAGAAAGAGAGAGAAGGGGGCATAAAGACAGAGATACGGAGAGACAGACAGGTAAAGATACAAAGTAAAGAAATAGAGAGACACAAAGAGAGAGAGAGAGAGGGAGAGAGAGAGAGAGAGAGAGAGAGAGAGAGAGAGAGGTAAGAGAGGGAAAG
>RQTK01000838.1:122304-134576 GCA_003991915.1 Elysia chlorotica
AGCGCAGGAAATAGATGGCATAACTGTGTGTAATTATGAAGCTCTGGCTATGTAAATCGTTTAGATCGAGTTTTGAATAATCTCGGTCCACGTTAAATGCTAATAATACATATTTCTGGAAATGATCCCCCTCAAATTAGTAAAGCAATTCCACTTTTTTATTTTTATCATTCTACAGCTTTTGAAAATACCTCACTGTTTAACAGTAACTCTTTAAATAAGAACGAACCAATTAAAACACCCGCACATGAAAAAAAGAAACTTTAATTAACAACAAAATCGTGCTTTGGATTCTTTATAAATACGTCTTAGTCCTCATAGATAATTAACGCCTCTGATCTTCTCATGGATAGTAGCACCACACGCTATATTGAAACATCGTGATTAGTTGAAGTAATAGCTAAGAATAGTCGGAGAGTTACTATTATAGTTTCGTATAGGTCGAATTCCTAAATCGATGGGTCTAAAAAATTATGTTATTTAAAGTATATATAATTATAACTCGGTTGCGTGTTATCTAAGGTTATTATTAGTAAATCCAGTCCTAAGATATAAATTTTAGAACAATCTAATTACCTGATCGGTGCCTTTATCTAATTTTCGTTTGCCCTACCCTCTTTATTTTGGACAAATAACTTCATCATTTGTTCGAAAACTTCCATGAGATTTGCAACATGTAACCCCAAACAAGATTGGTTTCTTTCTTTTTTGTTGTTTAACACTTGAGCTGGTAAGCTTGTAAAACGCTGCACGATTTTAGAACCTCCGGTTTTTTGTGTTACATGGGACTTACTCTAGCCTCTGGTATGCCTCGTACTAACAAGAGAAGTCATCTCCTAGTTTAACAGCCAGGCTCTCAAAGAGAGTTCCACACAACGGAACACTCAGAACTTGGCCAATCACATGATACTGACACCGACCTATTCAGTCGGGGAAATAGGCCAGGGTTGACAGGGGAATCGAACCGGTGATCTCTATTTGAAAGCCACACCCTGGTAGCTCTACTGACTGAGCTAACTCGACCATCGAGTCCTAGGCTCGTGACAATGTATCGGTCAAAATTGACGCTGTCCCCAACTAGTTGGGTCGGTGTCGACATCTTGTAACCTGCTGAGACAGAAGTCCGTCCTGGTATCCCCGCAGTGCTTCAGTGGCAACACGTAAAACTTCAAGACGTTATTATTACACAATTATTTATAATTGCTTTGCTGCTGACGTTAGACTTGGAACAAATTCATTCTCACCCATCGCTGATATCTGCAATTATTTCTTTCGATAGAATGAAGCAACTTTTTTTCAAAATACACGTATTACGAATGATCAGAAGTAATAACGTAGAGCCTAAAACGGAAACAAACATAACGTGGAAATAGATAGTAAAACAAACAAAACAATTATTGTTACGAAGAACTATACGTGGCAGATGTAAGTCCAAATACATAGCCTAAAACGAAGTGAAACATTGAAAACGAGTCAGGGGAAAATAAACAAAAAAGTACTGTTACTAGAACTATACAGGACAGATTAATGTACTAATACATAGCCTAAAACGGGAACAATCATTTATTTGCTCATTCCTTTATCTGAAATTTTGTAAACACATTGGTTTCATAACTAAAAGTAAGTAACGTAACTTCTAAAATAACACAATAGGGTCCGATCGACTAGGCTTTATTTAATGTATACATTTGAGTGTGGCTCCCGAAATCGACGCACTCGATTGGTTTCCTAACAATTACATCATAAAACTTGTAGCTACTATTTAGGGGGTAAAAAGTGAGATAGATATATAAAGAGAAAGAATAGAAAAATAGAGAAAGAAGCAGAGAGAGAGAGGGAGGAAGAAAGAGAGATACCGAGAGAGGGAAAGAGATAGATAATGAATGATTGAGTAACAGTGGGAGGAAGGAGAGAGAGAGAGGGAAAGAAAGAGTAAAAGAGGGAATGGGAGGGCATGAAAGAGAGAGAGAGAGAGAGAGAGAGAGAGAGAGAGAGCGAAAGAAAGAGTAAAAGAGGGAATGGGAGGGCATGAAAGAGAGAGGGAACGAGACACAAAGAGACACAAAGAGATAAAGAAAGAGAGAGAGAGAGAGAGAGAGAGAGAGAGAGAGAGAGAGAGAGAGAGAGATGTACAATTTAAATAAAGCAGATATTTCTTGATATTATTATTTAAATACATTGAAAAAAAATTAATTCCCAAATCATCCCACAGGATGTCGTGTCCAGTGATCGTTTTATTATTTTCTTTGTTTAGAAAAAAAACGGAATTTCGCTGAACCAGTCACGACAATCCATCTTCCAAAACTAATCAAAAGCAACTTCAAAACCTCAATCCCAAAACAAAGTCTTTCTTTTGATGTACCGGTAACGTTATCGTGGCTTTATTTTTGTAATGTTTATAATAATTTTGAATGTTTTATGAAGAAATCGTCTTGCAATTCCCTTGAGGAAAATTAGTGTCGTATTATCCTTTATTATTTATAAACATGATTATTTAAGCGAAAAATCGAAAACCTCAAGTAATCTTAGTCCACATATCGTTGAACCGTTCTTAACTCTTCTTGTTGTTTTGTGACAAGGACGATTTTTCAATTTTATGAGTTAGTCTAGTTTTCTGTGATCTCTCGATCTCCCCGCCTCTTTCTTAATCTCTCTCTCTCTCTCTCTCTCTCTCTCTCTCTCTCTCTCTCTCTCTCTCTCTCTCTCTCTCTCTCTCTCTCTCCCATTTCTCTCCCCCTATCTCTTGCCCATCTTTAAACTAGTCATCTCCTTACAAGTTGACCAATTTGGAACACAGGAGTCTTTAAAGATCTTCAATGGTTTTAGAGTTCCGCAACTTTGGTAAAAAACTTGCTTTCAGCCTGTAAAGTACGAAAAAAAAATTCTGCGAGCAATCAAGCATTTTTAGTACTTTCCTGCCCGTTTTATACATCGTCTAAATTATTCTAGTTCAGGGAAAAATACCCTTGGTACTCTGCCCTTGTCTAATCTTCTTGATCAACGGTGGAAAAAAAAACGAAACAAAACAAACACCATTACAAAGAAACCTTTCCTAAATTATATTGGTCACACCAGCATTGTCTTGTCTTATTAAGTGGTCTTGCTACGTTATTTAAATAAACTGGACGTCACGTTAAATTTACATTCTTAAAAAAAGCGGTTAAATTGAAAAGCAGCAAAAAAGTTAAACGCAAAGCTTGCTTCAACTTACTGGTGTAAATGTTAATATTGCTTGGAAAAGCAAGGTAAAAAAAAGTACTGGCTGCCACAGTTATGGCTTTGTATGATGAAAATACAAATAACAAAAAGGGAGAACACTTTAGAAGAATGAGCTGAAACCTTTTTACGCCCATTAGCCCTATTGTCTGCCCCTTAGACAAGAATAACGACATCACCAAACAGTCTAGAAAGAGCACGATATACGTGTTGAAGGGAGGTGAAGGAAATTACCATATTACTGGTTTTTATTTTAAATATTTGACAGTTAGTTCACTATGGTTATATAAATAATTTGAATTTTAGGTGTTCATATAAGTATAGCCCTTATCATCATTTTGATTTTTTTTTTTGGTTTTAAATTTGGTTGGGTTAATGGCCTGGGCTAAGTTTGGCCAATAACATAAAATCTACCTAATGCCATACGGTTGTGTGCAAAGAACTTGATAATTCTAGAAATATTAAAAAAAAAAAAAAAACGTTTCGTGAAATTTGTATTGAAGTTCTGATTACAAAATACGATCTTAAAACTATTTGTAACATCGCTCCAAAGGAATCAGGATATTGCACTCATCCCGCAATTTGGATGATTTAGGGCGAATTTGAAAGCCATCTGAAAGTACTCTTAGAAGAGGCATTCTATTTTCGTTTTATCTGTTTATGAAATCTCTTTATCTTACAGGATTTATTTTCACTAAACCTCTTTACAAGTGCTATCAATTTTAAACAAAGTGGCTTTTTTGCTGGCTTTGTTAAAATTGGACAAAGAAACCGCGGGAGGAAATAATTTTGAAGTCCAAAAGAAAAAATGACTAAAAACTTTGGCGATATTTTTATATTATGGAGTTTTTCATGTATGAAAAAGAGACTGAAATAATTAAGGAATTATGATATTCCAAAGTTCTGACATCTATTTCCTTATGGCAAAAGCGGTTATTGCCAGTAAGAATATTAATTTATTGATTTAATGTTCAATGTAATTTTAAATGGCCCCCCCCCCTTTCACATACAATAATCAAAATAAATAAATTCTTAAGTTCAATGCTTTTAAGATGTATTACTTTACTGTTCTGTCAAAATTGTCGACTGGGGTTAAAATAGCTTATCAATCGTTACAGCTTAGACCCCCAAAGAAATATAGTTATGGCAAGTAGAAGTGCATTATTTCCCCAACCATAATTGAAAAAACGACGAGTTGCTTTTCGGATAAATCGTGTTTCATATTTGAATTTTAATCCGTTCAATGAAATGAAATAATCCTTCACTGTCTGTTTCAAAAATTGATGGAGGGTATGATACAGCTCAGGCTGCCAATGACAGACTTACATCCTGGATTGGCAGGCTAAATGTGGAGGTGTAACCATGCGATACTAATACAAGTGAAATGAAGACACATTCATTCGAATAGAAGCTGGGTGGTTTAATTTACTTAAACTTGAAAAGAACGTCATTAAATTAGTTTTCCTTATATTTAAAGACTAACTCAAATCAAATGTTGGTATTGAAAAGCATCTTATCCTCGCAAATAAGCTAGGTCTGGTAGCTCCAGTAACAATAATCAGCAGGGTAAACAAAGTTACTCCACTCTTCACAACCGCTGTATACATAAGGCAATGTCGATTTCCAATTATCGTCATCTTTTTACAGGCCTCAGTCCCAGTAATGACTGTATCAAATCCTCGGCAAATATGTCTTTGCCAGAACGTCCTCTCTGCGTGACCCTACAGGCACAATTACTCACACTGGACGAGTACTACAACATTCCCCTAAATCTCCATCTCTTCCCCAACTTCCTTCCACATCTTGCTCCTCCCTCCAACCTCCTCCCTTTCTCCTTGACCCCAATACCCCCTTCTCCTGGTCCGCACCCCCCCCCCCCCTCAACCAAACCCCATCTTAATTCGCTATCTCCATCTTGTGACATCAGAAGAAGGGCGACACGAGAGCAAGTAATACACGGACAGTGGGCATTTTAGAATGATAGATTACCGGAGGATGGGGGATGAGCAGGCTGCCTGTCCGGGAAGAAACCGTCTAAACCACATGTCCTTATCGAGCTAGAACACGCTGGGACGATGATGATCGAAACCTTAGAACCTTAGAACCGAATGAAACTTTAAATCTAGACACTTCCCTGGCTCACACACAGTATTGATGGAATTCGGCCTGGTTTCTCTTTATTTGGCTACTCGGCCGGCTCAACAAAATGTGTGCGATGCTGATGACCGAAAAACGGAATCGTGCACTTTTACAGACAAAGCAATATCTTTTTTAGTGCGAATGTGAAACACTTTAAATGTTGATTGTTTTTTTTATATAACATTCTGTCTTTTTTGCTCTTTAACGGCACAATGTTTTGGATTAGTAAATAAATCGATGAAGATTTGGAAGATTATTATAAATCTGATAGACGATGATATCCCTTCTAAACCAATCATATTAAAGTGTGTTGCTTTAATTTTAACTAAACTAATGCAGCAGTAGGTCCAATATCAATAACAGCAAGGAGAATAATCCGACAAAAAGCAAGTACACGATTACTAACGTATTAAAGTTGAAAAACAGTTTGGCGTGTTTAACAACGAAAAAGACAGATTATCTCCCTGTCTGGTGTATGTTTCCCCCTCTCATTTCTTCTCTTTATCTCTGTACATACTCTCTCATTCCGCTTCTATTTATCTGTGCCTCGTTCTATTACACGTTCCTCACTTACTTTCTCCCTCTCCTCCCTCTTCTCTCTCTCTCTTCTCTCTCTCTCTCTCTCTCTCTCTCTCTCTCTCTCTCTCTCCCTCTCTCTCCTTGTCCCACTCTATATATCTTTTCATTCTATACTACAGACCATCATGCACGGAACCTTTACTTCAATTTGACACTAATTCTTAAAACAGGCATTTTCTCGAAAGATGCACATCTTTTAAATCTAATAAAAAGGAAATACCTTTGGAACGCATAGGATAAAATTTGAAACCCAGCTTGACAAGAGAAACGTTAATGAATCAACAACCAACAAAAAATCAGTAATGAATCGTATGCTGTTGAGTGAAAGTTTAAGATCATGGATTTGATGGCACACGTTAAGTATTATAACAGAGCAATAAAATAAAATAGTATATAAAATTAGTTTTCAAATTACAGAATTGCTTCTTCAAAAAATAGCATTGAGCATTAGAAATTCATTAACTGCTTGTTTTCAATCATAATTTCACCCCCCCCCCAATAAAAAACCCACACAAAACAACAACAACAAAAAATAAAAAAAAAAAAAAAAAAAAAAAAAAAAAAAAAAAACTATTGCTGCGCATAGCAAAAATATACCTTGAAAAAAAGATAACGGTAATAAATTATAATTTTAACAATTATTCAAGCGGCAACATAAACAGAACATGAAAAATCAACTATGTGCTATAATAGCTGTATTCAATTTAAAAAAAAAACCTTTAAGTTTTAAGTTAAGATCGGCAATTCCATAAGAACAGAAATTTTAGTCTTACCTGCCAGCAGAAATTCATTGACGTAGGTTGGACATGGTATAATGGCAGTGTCTCCTCCTTTTGTCTTCGGCCAGCAGGCTAGCCCATCCCAGATGGGTCGACAGTAGGGCTCTGTTGATACATAACAATATCCATACTATTATATAATTATTATACTGCTATTACTCTTTTGGTTTCATGAAAAGTTTAAAATATTTTCTAAAAACGAAAAAAAACAACAACCGAGATATAAAAAAATTCGTTAATTAGTTCATACTCCTCAGTTTGGCGGCAGTCGCTCTTTACAAGTTCTTTGATTCTTTTCTATTTACAAATTGAGGACTTCAGGTACAAAAACAAACAATATTGCACCAATACATTCCCTATTTATTGTAGATATAAAAGGTCTACCATAGTAAGTATAAAGATTAAAGAGATTTAGACGCCCGGTTTATAATCTGCATTAAAACCTAAGGCTGTAAGTATAACGTCCTCGGTAGCTTATAACTTGTCGTAAGTCGTAAGCATTCTTATTTGTCTATGTTTACGGCTGGTCGTAAGCTACAGCGACGTTATACTCCCGGCCCCTAGATGACACAGTCGAAGGGAGTTTGAGTTTGTTTAACGTCCAACATTAGCACTATTTAGACTATATTGTGGACGGGCCCCAAGACTGACTTATGAAAAGTTTATGTGTCACACACGAGACAGGGCGGGGATACAATGACTCCTGTCTCAGCGGGTCACATTAAACTGACACCGACCCAACCAGTAGGAAGCGCAATCGCCAGGGCTCGAACCCGACACAGTCGGACGTCCTAATCTACACCTTACAGCTACAAAATTTTACTATCAACAAGAACTTTCAATTCTAATGTAATCGAATAGGTAGTCTATTTTTCTTTGATTAGATAAAAAAAAAAGAACACCAGATTTTGGCCCTTGATCTAGTCATGAGTTTCCGGCACACAATGTCAAAAATGAGATGGCCAATTTACTACTGTAGACTCTATTTAAACACCAAGACAAACATTTCACTACGTTTTGAAAAAAATATTCGAGAACATAAAATAATTTTTTTTTTAAGATTTCACTTTTGGAAAAAAATATAAAAAAACGCTCCTAGATTATAAGATAAGATAAAAGATACGGACCTTATACAAGTATAAATTTGGTGCATATATACAAAATGTCATGTTGAAAACTGCATTTCAAAGTATACATTTTTAAGCCCCCTTACTAATATTTGATAAAATTACGTTTTGGCATGGCTTGGTAAGATTCACTGTGCAATTTTTTTTTTAAATTAGGCTTAGATCGATACTGCTCATGGTTTCTAATGGCAGATTCCATAACATACTATATTTACCAAGCATGAGGCTGATCCAAGCTATGCAAATGTTTTGATAATCTTTTGATTATTTACAGAGAAGAGATCACCTTTTTTATTCTTTGCCTTTGCAATTTCATTCAATATTCCTTTATTTACTGTGCGTGTGTGGAAACTAAAAATTTTCAATGTTAAGAAAACTCTGTGTTTCTTCTTCATCGATTTGAAAGTCATTACAGATCTTTGAGTTGCTGGCTTGCGATGACAATAATAAAGTTACAGGCTTTTTCTAACGAGTCAAAACTCTGGCACCTGCTAAAAATGATTATCTTAAAGTTGTGTTATCTCTTTTTTTTCTTTTTCATATTAGAGCATTTGAATTATTTTATATTTCGATTTGGTTCTATTCTTCTTTGGAATTTGCTACCAAAAAAAACTTTGTTCTTGTCGGTAGCTTAAAATCCCCATGGTAATTTGTAGTAATGACCAAAGAGTACAGAGGAAAAACGACGGTAGTCACGTATTCTACGTTTTGAGGAAATTCAGTTTTAAAGTTTGAAAGTCTATATTTCTGCCACAGGATGCTGTTTTAAAAGACCTTTATATTTAGGACTATGGTTGTTTTAGCCAAAATTAGTTATACACTAACGATCTTTAGCAAGGGAGTAATCAGGCAATGGGGTTAACTTAAAAATCATTTTTGTGACTACAGTCGTTTTTCCCCTGTACTCTTCCATTAATATTATATCAAAGTAATAATCATGTATCTCATTTCTATACTTTCATTCCACGTTTCATCGTACATATCGCCAATGTCTATATCTAACTGTTGTAACGACTTACTTACATAATTCTTTACTTTAATTTCTTTTCGTTTTAACGTGTATTTGCTTAGTGTTTAAAATGCGTCAAAGAATTTGGACATGCATCGAATATTATTGAATTGTCATGTCATGATTTCACAACTGCTTTTAAAGTGTTAATGTGGAAACGTTGTGTTTTTTTTTTATAAACTGACTGTTTTGTTCATATACCAATAAAGATAAATAAAGATTAATTTGTTTTATTTTGAAATCTAACCATACCCCTTAAAAGTAGCGCTAACAGAATCTCTTTGAGTGTACATTCATACAGTTCTAACCAAATTTTTAAAAATTCAGTTCACATTTTCCCGATTTTGCACACTATTCTCTCAAGCACTAAGGATAAACATCGAACCCATTATTCCTCCTAGTTAGACCTCCGCTTTGTCGTCTGTAGAATACTTTTCCTTTATTGCTCATCCTTATTCAATAGATTTCTCACCCATTCGAGCTACTTCGTACAATCTTGTTAAGCAAATTTTACACATTGCAATTCACCAAATTATTGTTCGTTTTCCGTCTGGTTCCTTCATATCCTCGTAGTTGCCTCAGAATTTATTTACAAATTCACTGTCTTGGATCTCTTATTTTCTTCCGAACCAATTTGCCTCTCTAAGCAATTTCACACATATTATTTTCTTTTTCGGACCATTGTGTCATCGTTTAACCAACAAAACCACTGTCTTTGATCTCTTTTTTCTCTCCATTCCCCGCCCCCTCTCTCAGCAATTCAACACATTATCTTCTTTTTCGGACCATAGTCGAAAAAAAATAATCCGGAAGAAGTGTAACATAGTGAAGTATTGGGTCATTAAGCTGATCTATCGCGCAACTTGGTACTGTTGAGTCACTTTAAAATGGGCGTCGTTTTTTATTCTTTGTCTTTCTCGTTTTGCTTTCAAGGCTGCCCTTTCACGAGAACCAGTAATTGGCCAAGAACAGCGCCACGGGGCGGTAAGAAACAGGATGAGAACTTTACTTAACGTAAATGGAACGCAACAAAAGGCACTTTGCAAACCTTATTTTATTAGTGGATGCAAATTGTAGCCGTTTTACTAACCTAAACATTATTTTCCTTTTTCGTTGCGTTTTTTTTTTTTTTTTGGAAATGAGGTCAGACTTCAAGGTTTTTAAACATAATTATTGCAGATAGTTTAAGTTTTTTTTTTCGTTTTCTTCGTTGTTGTTTTTTTCCCCATAAAATTATGTGACTGCCAAAAAAAGGGAAAGAACGTAAAATGACTGTTTTAAAGACTTAAACTAATAGAGGATTTGATCTGAAGTATGAAAATCAAGACTTGTGTTTACCTGGTTGGGGTGTGCCATATGTCTGGTTATGCAACTGTTCATCAGAGAAGGTACCTGAGATGGGTAGCAGGAGAGAACCATTATGTTCCTCGTAACAGTCTTTGAAGGCCTCTTCCACTAGGCGAGGTTGATCTTTAAGCGGCACCTCGGCTTTCCTCTGAGAATGTGCAGAGCAATAAAACATAAAACGACCATCAATTATAACCATTAAAAAAAAACAAAGAGCGTAATTTCTAGAACATCTGTTTCGTTTAAAACCAAAGTGATCGTGAACACAGAATAGACGTGATCTAAACTGAGCGTACAGTGATAAAAAGAGAGGAAGATGTCTTGTGCTTGCAAATTACCTGTGACTTTTGTGAGATAATCAGTTTTAGTGGAGAGAAAAGAAAGCTTACCGATCTTTGGAGGCAGCTATGGTGGTGAAGGGCAAGGAATAAAAGACGGTGCCATCAGTCTGTTAATAGGCCTACGTAGGAGTCAGTTGCCAATAGATGAGAGAGAGAGGGATAGAGAGGAGAGAGTGTCTGTCTGTCTCTCTCTCTCTCTCTCTCTCTCTCTCTCTCTCTCTCTCTTCTCTCCCTCTCTCTCTCTCTCTCTCTCTCTCTCTACAGAGAGAGCGAGAGAGAGAGAGAGAGAGAGAGAGAGAGAGAGAGAGAAGGAGAAGGAGCTGGGATTAAGCCAGACACAATTTATGCGAAGGGACAGTGAGGAAAGAGCAGGCCTGGGTGCGTAAATCGACCAAGTCTCCCCCTACGCTTTTTTTTTCACGAGAATGAAAACGGGAGGAGGGGGACGTGACTGTGTGCAATAATTACAAGACAGGGTGGTGTATAATGTTAGGTTCAAACCCGAAAACTAGACATTCTCATGAAATGCATGAATAAAAAAATCAGTCATTACCAAGAAATTCTTATTTTCTATCAACACTGCACAGGAATTACTTCGTAAATACTGACGCTTTTTTGTGTGGATATTTTCGTCGTCCAGTTGCATAATGTCTTATCTGGATTTAAAAAAAAAACTTTAAGTGTCTAGTATTTTAGAAATGTGATAGGGCAATATACAACTTAGGTGGCGAGATGCTGAAGATGATTAGTTTAAGGGTTTGACACACATTCATATGCTTTGGATAAGAAAATAGAGCTCTAATTTTTTTCATTTAATATATTGAGCCAAATTTAGGGCAAAAAAGTTAGTTTTAGCAACCAAAAAAATAATCAGCAATTGGGATAAATCCAAATACCGGTTTAGTTAAAGCTTATATTTAGATTTGTATTTATAAGCTGACTATACGAAGATATTTTTTCTTGTCTGCCCTGCCCCCTTCTTTGTATCTCCCTTTGGGACGATGGTGTCTCTGTACTGATCATTTGGGGCCAATGATGTAGTGGTCTGTTTTTAACGAAAACGGCATGGCAATTTGCACCACTAAAAAGATCAATAGCAACACAATTATTTTAAAACACCATATTTTGTTTCACAACTAAACTATACTTTTTTAAAAATAAAATAAATAAATGCATAATTCGGAGGCGAAAGAAATATAGTGTAAAATAAAATCTAAGAAATGGATATATAGCAAAGGTATTTAATGAAAAATATAATTATTATTCTTGTCAATGCTTTCATTTTACGAAGTTATTATAATTGTACACTACAGAAAAAGTGATCGCTTATGACAAAAAAATCCTAATAAGCTAAAAAAAAACAACAACTGTGCAAGCCACTGGAACAGAACACTTGGAACATCTTGATATGACTTGTCCGGAAACGTTGAGGAGAAAGGATGTCAAGAGGAGAAAAATTCATTATTGGCATAATTATTGGTTTGGCGAGGCTCTCATATTCATTTTTTTCCAATCTGAACTCTATTCATAGATCTATCGGCCTATATACTTTAATTTTTATCTTATGTATTTTCAATTTTAATTGAATTTATAAAATTGTTCCTGTTTATTTCAATCTTTTTTAATTGTGTTTAAAACGGACTCTTATTGATTTGTTTTTGTGTAAATGTTTCAAATATTTTGCTGTCTTGGCTTTTTCATATAGTCTGTGATGTTAAAATTCATTCCACAATTG
>RQTK01000838.1:158009-183436 GCA_003991915.1 Elysia chlorotica
TCTTTATCTCTCTCTCTCTCTCTCTCTCTCTGTCTTTCTCTATCGCTTTTTCCATACCTCTCACACTTTCTTTACCTTTCTGTCTAAAGTGAATTCAGCTTTGTAAGATAAGGTTAAAAAAAAAAAGCCCACACGACTTTAGATTTAAAACCGCTGTTTAAATGCAAGTAGGATGGCGTTTTCCAGGAAAAAAAAAGTAGACCATTGAATCAAGGAAAGGGGTTCAATGGAATTCGCTTAACTGATCGTGAAGTAGGTGAGGCGTATGGACACTGGCCAAGTCTCATTATTGTGGCCCACTGGGCCTCAGGCTCTGTGTTTAACATTGACGAACTGGCTCAAGTGGTAGAGCGTTCGTCTTTATATCGAGAGGTCCGCGGTTCGAATAAACATTTGTTTAGAAAATTAATTTGTATGATTGGGTCGCTGTCAGTATAATGTATCAGCTAAGACAAGAGTCGATATCCCTACTCAGCCTATATAACCTATATAGTGATGACGTTTTATGTTAAGCAACCAGCTCAATTTAACTCAACTCAACCCAAAAAATGTCACAGTAATTTTAAGGCTCAGTTTTATTTCGTGCATAGAAATATTTAGCTCAAAGCATTTAGATGACATTTAAATTTATATCATCTTCCAGTAAATCTTTAATTGGTGATGTTGATAGTACTCATATATCTGCTATAATTTTGCATGCAAGGATCCATAATTGCGACATCAATGGATGCTACATCAAACGTTTTGTTCACGCAGACATAGCTGTATTAATATTATGAAACTGCTAATGGAGGGTACGTTTAAATATTTACATACCGGGTTGAAATTATTTACGAAAGATAGAATGTCTATGGTACTTGAGTAGTATGTTTTGCATAACTTTGTATAATACAGACTGAACTCATCAATTGTGTAATTTCATTGATTTTGCATAAATTTTTGTCCACTTATATTGCTTGATTCTACAGTAGCACTCAAATTCACCGTCTATGAAAATAAAAAGGGCATTAAAACAATTTATCTTCCATTATTTCCATTTTATCTTTCTCTTTCTCTGTCTACCTCTCTTCCTCCTCTTTCTCTCTCTCTCTCTCTCTCTCTCTCTCTCTCTCTTTCTCTCTTTCTCTCTTTTCATATCTGTTCATGTCAACCTCACTTTTCTCTGTCTTCCTGCCTACCTGTATCCTTTTAACGATAGTTATGTCTGTCTATCCCTTTCTCACCGTGGGTCTATTTTTCTTTCTATGTATCGTAACAACAACAGATTAATCAAACTACTTTTTAAACTAATAGCGACGAATAGGCGTTCATCTTCAGTTGTACCGAAGATTATAGATTTAGGGAGACGTTTCATAAAGAGAGCTTACAGTAATCTTTCTACGGGGATCTAGAGTGACGCACGCTCAATCAAATATCGTATTTATTGAAATACAAGTGATGGGGCGATCTTCAGAGACCGTTGTTGTTTTAGTTTTTGTTTTTTTCTCTTCTCTTGTTACCAAGCTTTGCAGAAGAGAGGCGCCACCTCAATTTGTTTTTGTTGTTGTTGCTCAGCCGATCACATTAAACTGACTACGACATAACCAGTAAGGGGCGAAATCGCCAGGGCTCGAACCATGGACTTCCTACGTCGGAAGCCGATGCCCTACTCCAGGGGTACTACCTTCCCCCCTCCCCCTTCCCCCCGTTAGTTCGGTGTAAGTATTATGTAAACGGCTGAGACAAGTATGGTATCTCTGCACTGTCTCTATGTGTCAGCAGGTAAAATTGTATGACGTTAGTCTTGGGACCCGTCCATAAATGAGCATGTGTAGAGCTGCCGTTGGACGAACAAAATTAAGCTTAAACTCAAACTGCTTTGATTGCTCATACCTACATACGCAAAAGCCATCCCCTTTGAAACTCTCATTACTTCACCAGAGTTATTATATTTTTATAATTATACGACTGTAAATTTAGTGGAATTTTTCACAAAAAGAGCTCACGGTGCTTGTGATGCGGAGTGCTAGTGTGACGTGTTGTCAGTCTGTATAAAAATATAAGGAACAATGGTCATACTGAGTTCTTACTATGGTTTAAAGACGGAAGCAACGATGCTAATGATATTCAGCCATATATGCGAAATTATGCCCGTAAAACCTGTCACTATTTGACACCCTTTGGTAACACAATGACAATGTGTTGCGGTCCTGATATGCACACGTTTAATCTTCATTCGCACTATACTAAGTTTGGTAACACCTATAACAGAGCAGACAAATCAGTCAGGCACCATAGAGTACCATCATACACAAAGATTAATTAATTAAGTACAAAGACAAGAATAAAATACATTATTTTGCCGTAGGATTATTAGGTCCGTTAGGATATAACATTGCGTAAAATCAAAGTATCAGGAGACGCTATATATTTAGTGAGACTTTTCACTAATTAGGATCACAGTACTTTTGATAAGGTTAGCTAGCTTCCCGCGTGCTCATTCTATTTCTTTATTGAAATGAAGGCGGTTGAACAATGTTTACACTGAGCGTCTACAAAAGTTTAAAGAAGGAAGCAACCCCTGTTATTACCTTGAGCCACATACGCAAAATCTTTTCAGTGAAATCTCCCACTATTTTACGCTCTCTGGTATCACTTTCAGCCTATTTCAAGCATACAAACCCAGCAACATGCCACCGTAAATCTTCCAGTAACGATAAGGAAAAGAAACCCAATATGACGCGATTTATATGCGATAAGATTACATGACACAGAGAATTAATAGTCGTGGTTATACTTCCATAGACTTACACTCTACACGGAGGTAGTAAATTTTGTCAAATAATAATTGACGCTTCTTAGTTCATTAATGTACTGTAGAGTGAGCATACAATAATGTTAGTTTGCCTGCGTGAGTTTTTTTAGATTTGTTTGGTGGTTTGTCTGCATGTGCGGAGAAATTGATACAATGCTCTAGATTGCTGTCGAGGGGCTATACATAGTTTTTCTCGTGAGCGAATTGCAGTAAATGTGCTATCAAGTTAAGGTCAAAGATAAAATAAGGGTGGAAGTAATATTGAGTGAACACTTTTTTTTTACTTGCACGGCGACTGGTCGGAGGGGGTGGGGGAGGAGGCTTTAAATCAATTGTCCATATAATCATCCAGTTACGATTTGTCTGAAGTCGTACTTGTGTTACTTATTTTAGAAGCAATCGTTGAAAATCTTTTAAATAACAATTATTAATATTATTTTAAAGTTTTGATATTGTTGTTTGTGTGTGTGTGCGCGCGTAATTTTTTTTTTTAAGAATTATTAAATGAGATTCAGCGATGTTACCTGTGCTTAGCTGTTTTCAAACATTCTGCGACAGAAAACAAAAAAGATGTTTTGCTACAACCAAGAAAACAGTACAGAAAAAGAAAGGAAGCCAAAATTAAAAAAAAAAAAGTTTTTCACGTAAATTATGTAAACACTCGCATACAACAGTAAACTCCTTCCGCCAATTTTACGGAATTTTTTTGTTTTGTTTGTGCAAAAAAGCCATCGAATTTGAAAAATCTCTGAATTAACCGATATATTATGCTAAGAAAGATACCTATAGTTTCAATATATCTTATAATAAAATATTATAAATAGAATTTATTTATAGCTGCAGAATTTTAAGAAGTGTTCAGCAATGACTGTGGGAAGCAGGTTTAATGATAAACTAATCGAAAAATGATTGCGCTTTGTGGAGTTAAAACTTTCAAATTTAAAATACGCCTTGTCACTCAGAGAGAAAAGTCATGGTTTACTTGACTCGACCACTACAATCCCGCAAAACAGAGATTTGTGGCTTGTTGTAGTACCTAAAATTTTCCCGATTGTTTTCTATATGCATTCTGGTCTGCCTGTTCTAAAATCTAGTTTATAATAGGATTTTATTGAAGTCTAATTGTTACATTGTTCATTTTTCATATCAAATTATCCTTAAAAGTGTATTAGCATTTATTACTATACTAGTATAAAAAAATAACTGATATTAAGTTCCATCAAGGCAATGCAACTTTTTGCTTTTATTTTGGGAATTTAATGAATTAAATTAGGATTTTAAACTAGTTTTCAGGTTCAGTACTCAGAGGTTCATCTTGTTTATTTTTAGTTTTAAAAAACTTTAAACACTGATTTTGCCAAGTTTTTTTTTAATTTTTATTGTTTTTTGGCTCCTATCCAACACGTACGTATATATCTCCAGCAATTTGTATCCGTAGAAAGTAACAAAAAGAAAAAGAGAAAGGAACGATAACTATTTAAAATCCCACATGCTCGTCAGATGAAACAATCTATGAAACACTGATAAGTTTATAAACATACTCCTGCATTGAATAAAATAACGCATTTAAATATACGTGAACAATGCAAAAGAATAAAAGACGGTATTCATTCCACCCTTTAGGGAAAGTCTTTGGCGCGTGTGGTGGAACAGTAAGTTCGGTACCGAAGCGCCTTTCCATTAATAGTTTAATGTACTTTAAAAAAAAAGAAAGTTTATGTCTAAGACTCCCTAACTTTTTCTCGCTTCGAATATATTCTACGTATAACCTGTTTAATGTTATCATAAAATAGAAAGTCTAATCGTTAAAGAAATCATTGTCAATTTTATTCTTTCCAGCTAGGTCGAAGAGCAATGGAATATATATATATATATTTTTTATTGCACATATATCATTTCCATAAGTTTGTATTAACTTTAATGAATTATTAGAGTACTGTAAGAAAAGCATAAGTTCACTCAATGTCAATGCAATGAAAATCTTTTCAGGAGTTTTAGCAGGATTTTAAAATAGATTAAACATGTTATATCACATAATTTATTCATTATTTTGTTTTTTTTTCAATTATGGAAACATTGTATAAGACAATATTTTTCATCTTTTAAAAAACCCTCAACACTGAAGTTGCCATAGTCTATACCTTTAGGCACATATCCAACATACATTTCGAACTTGAACATTTTTTATCAATATGAATAAACAAAACAAAAAAAGAAGGTTAAAACTAAGGTTAAAATTAAAAAAAAACTTACATGATCTTCAGGTAGAACAATAAAATAAAACACTTAGATTTTATCAATTTATTCCTACAATAAATTTCCAGAAAACGTGTTGATATCTACGTGAACAATGCAAAACAATGAAAAACGGCAATCCTATGGAAGCCCATTCATTGAACTTGACGAGGAAAATCCTCGCCGCGTGTGGTTGAGCAGTTAGTGCTCACCTCCCTCTCTCACTTCCACCCCCTCACACTCACAGACTTTTTCACAGTCATTGCTCCCCCTCTCACACGCTCGCCACCTTTCCCTGCTTTCGGTAATTTCCAACCACCCATATCGTATTACGCGCCGTTCTCTTCTCTTTTCCTTTTATGATTTTTTGCCCTTTTGGCTTTTTAAACTCGATAGATAAACTTATGGAACCAAATGTATTATTCGCCACCTACACGCACTTTTTTTTTTAAAACATACGGTAAGTGTCCTAATCCAACTTTGCCTTTCTCATTTAATTCATGAAACAAACTTCGTCTTTAATTCCCCCGCCATGTTATTCTTCTTTTTTCCTTATTCTTTTTCTTTGTCTGTCTCTCTGTCTGTCTCTGTCTCTGTCTCTGTCTCTGTCTCTGTCTCTGTCTCTCTGTCTGTCTCTCTCTCTCTCTCTCTCTCTCTCTCTCTCTCTCTCTCTCTCTCTCTCTCTCTCTCTCTCTCTTTGTCTCGTTCTTTCTCTCTACCTCTCTCTCTGTGTCCCTCCCTCTATCTCATTCTGGGCTGGTGAGTTTTTATTTGTTTCTTATTCAATGATCACCCCACTATCAACCCTTTTAGCTGTTTTGGCTTTCAACTACGCACTTATCCATTACGATATTCGTATTTCCATTTTTGCTTATGTTTTTCTCCTTTTCTCGACTATCACATTTCTTTCATTGTTCGCTAATCTATATGATCAGCTTGCCTATTCGTATTTCAACCCTCCCGTCACTCTCCGACTTTTTCTTGATTTTTTTATGTATTACGTCACATTTTTTTTTCGCCCGCTGGGCATATTTGTGAGTGAGTGTTAACTGGAAAATATTAATTTCAGCTCAAAGCTCTTGATCGTTATTTAATAAACTTCAGCTAAACTGTCAGCTTTATCTTGCATCAAATAATATTGCATAAAGACCACAGAAAGGTAAAGGTCGACTGCAAATCTCGATCAAGACATACAATTTGGCTGGCTCCATTTCCCATCGAGATGACTATCTTGATATAACTTCGTGCGTAGAAAATACAATGTTTGACAGAGAAGCAATGATGTGTTTGAGACTGGAGAGGATAAAGGTTGTTTTACCCTCTCCTTTGTTCTTTGCTATTGATGAAAGTTACAGGTTACAAAGATAGCATTGGTTCAGTTTTAGAAAGTCAGAATGTGCGAGTGAACATGTTATTTTTATCCGCTTTTCATTATTATGTGTAGGCAGTTCAATTTTGACATTTAAATAGTTTCCAAAGGAACTTTTGTTCTTGTTAGTGTTTATATATTTTTTTAAATAAATGGTCCACATTATTTAGTAATATATGAATATAATTGAATCTAAAGAGTGTCGTTTTGGTGAAAAACGTATTTCATTTAGATAACGAAGGTCTTTAAAAAGGTGAACTTTACGCCATTGATACATCTTAATATTCATGATTTATCCTTTTAATACATTTTTTTTAAAATGAGTGCTAAACTACCTTTAAAATATTGTTCTTCCATCATGGAATTACTGATGTTATTAGAACATAGATATTATGTAGGGAATCACAGTTTAAAAATAGTTCCCAAATTAATACAACCTTAAATGCGTTTAAAAATTTCATTCGTATCACTTTATAGTTAAGAAAATATTTTTAGTTTGCATGCTCTTTCCTTGAATTGACGCACCTCTAAAATTAATATTCTTCACTTGTCTCGCAGCTCTTTAGTTTGATAAGTAAATTATCTAGAAACAAAAAATACCGTAGAGCTCATTACCTCCAATTAAATTACATAACTGGTGATTATGAAATATTGTTCCTCATAGGCTTAGAAACTACAAAATCCATTTACCCTGTGATGCCAAATTCTTCTTGCATTACCTTAATTCAATTTTTTGATTGTTCCATCTTCTCAATCAAACCTATATAGCTTTTTTGTACCAAAGGTCTTCTCTCGTTCTGTATTTCATAAAGTTAGTTGCGAGCGGATTACAATGCATGGTCTCAGATTTGTTTTCCTAGTTGCATCGATCAGACCAAAGAGTGTGAAATACTAAATCGATAGTCTCTAGTAGTACTGTTCCATTCCAACATGTCTAGGGAAACATGCCCGTGGCCACAATCACCCAATAATCCCCTCAGTTTGCCCCCTGTTCAAACCCAACACCCCTCGGCGTCTCAGTCTATGGTGAGTATGAATGGATTTGCCAAGGCGAAACTGGCCCTTCCCCTTGATGTGCTAATGAGTAAGGCAAGCTCTTCAATTCCTCTATAGCCTTTTCTAGGTGTCTTAGAAAGACCTACCCTGTATAGCCTGTGCGTCCTAGCACAGTGAGCAGGAAGGGTATTCCTTCTTTCCTCAGCGAGAAATGTTAGCGTTGGATAGAGAGAAACCGTATACTAATCTGATGAGCTAGTCTATTCCTGGCGGTGCTGCGTGCTATGTTGTTATATAGCATAAGAGATCTTTATCGGCTCAGTGTGCTTTACTAGTATGAGATGCTAAATGCTCTTGAAATATTCCTTATGCTGCACCTTATGGATGACACTATCTTTTGGTCTTTCTTTTCGGCCTGACATCATGAGATCATGACCTCAATATATATAATCCCAATCATTTGCTCTCAGTATGTGTTTGGTTATGTTATAATATTCGTTTCGAGGGATTCTTAAGTGATGCTGTTTTTTTAACAACTTATGCAGCTAACGTTTGAATGGTGGTTTGTAGTACTGGTTCATCTGAATATCTATCACCGTGAGCACTCGTGGTTAGCCACAGGAGTAATTCTTTAAGATATATTTGAACTGCAGGTTAAGTTTGTAAGATAAGCATACATTACTATTTTTGTAAGTCCCGAGAAAAGTAGTAGCCGTAAATTCATCATATCATTGTTATCATCACCAGTTTTGATTGTAGAATATGTATCGTTTTAAATTATTAAATGTTTTAGATATTTAACATGAACAACATGCAGATCATATTAAGAATAGCATTTCGCCGTAAAACAGAGAGGAACTTTGAAGTCCGATGAGGACTTTTAATCCTACATAAACCCTAAATCATATTGGGAAATGCTCTTGCTAGGAATCCGCGGTGTCGCTATTAAAAAGGTCTACATACTTAAACAAGTGTAGGAATTTCAACCTGAGTCAAATAGAAGAAGTATTAGAATGATTAACTCAGAAAGACAATGAGCAAAGTTCAGAGTTATTAATAGAAAAAATGAGCACTTAGAACAGCTACGGGTCAAAGTCCTAGAACGAGTTCTTGTAAGATCGAAAACACAATGGATAAGAGATGGTGATAAACCAACTCTGTACTTTTGTAATCTTGAGCGGAGAAATTTCATGTCGAAAAGCATGACTTCTCTTATTAAAGATGGCGATGTGGAAATAGAAGATAACAAAGAGATTGCGAAATAGGCCGGACATTTTTATGAGAAATTATACAAATCGAGACAGCATTAAGTACAAGAGGTGAATTTGAACTCTCGACTGAATAACGACATCTCGAAACTAAATGATGAAGAAATGGACTCATTAAGAGGAAAGATAAAGTACAATGAAGCAACTTAAGTCCTGAAGAACATTAAAAATAATAGTGGCTTTACAGTGGAGTTTTCGAGTTTTTTTTCTGGAGGGATATAGGTCACCTCTTAATCAACTCTATAAATTATAGCTTTGACAGCGGTATCCTCCCGAGGAACCTTTGCGAAGGGCTAAAACAGAGGAGGGGGGGGGGTAAAAACGGCTAAAAAACTGACGGCCGATAAAGCTATTGAACATTGCACACAAAATAGCGAATAAAAAAGGAATAAAACAAATTCTGGAAAAAAAAATAATCAACCAAGACCTGTCAGAGCTCATTCCTGGTAGATTTATGGGAGACAATACAAGACTAATTTACGACGTGATAAATAAAGTAAATAAACAAAAAAGAAAAGGAATGGTCCTTCTTATAGACTTGAAAAAGCCTGTAGAATGGTCATCCATTGAAAAATCGATGCGTTTATTTAATCTAGGCACTAATACACTTAAGTGGATCAAACTATTCAACTGCTAAATCAAATCAAGAGCAGTTGTTAACAACACCGCCTCGATTGGTTCATTATAGAAAGGGGCTATAGGCAATGGGACCCGTTGTCGCCTTACACATTCCTCTTTGTAGGAGAAATCCTGGCCAACATAATCTGCCAAGATGCTAATGTAGAAAGATAATATCTTTTGGTGTTGGTGGTGGTGGTGATGGTGGTGGTGTTGCTGGTGGTAGTAGTAGTAATAGCAGCATTATGAGATATATATATATATATATTATACTCATATTATGAGAAAATGGGAATGGAAATCAAGATATCTCAAAATGCCGATGACACGTCTTTATTTCTCGACGGATCCAAAGATTCCTTTAACCACTGTCTAAATCGTTTGAACGAATTTGAAATGTACTCATGTTTAAGAATGAATATTGAAAGGAATATTGGTTGCCCTAGACCGCCAGAGGTAAACTTTCTACCGCATTAATTTTATAGTTCGAATGAAATCCTCAAAGTTTTACAGTTTAGGACTCCGTTTTGTAAAGTAACGGTTATGAAAAAAAAATATTATCATCAAGAAAAAAAAAACATTCTTACTTCCCTACCAGATCTTTCAGAAGAAATATTCAAGCTCCTAAAACAAACTTTACTGAGCTTTTATGGGATGGTAAGAAGTAAATTGAAATGGGTGGTTGTAAAACAACCTGAAGAAAATGTGGTTTAGCAGACTTAATACTTTTTTTTCAAACTTACATGGATTTCAAAACTTAAAAGCACGACGGCTCCATGGAAGGACCTGCTAAAAAATAGGATTTACATCTTTAAAGTAGGGCCAGGTGTAATAAAAGATATAGTCCGAAATTTAAATAACAGTTTGTGGCTGCACACCCTGTCCGCTTCGACTACATTGAGTCAAAAACAATAAACAAAAAAACTTGTCTGAGTTTAGAAACATAAGCTTGCTCTACAATGAAAATATAATAATTGAAAGAAGATGTAGGCATATAAGCAATTCTTTCAAAACGACGTAAATTTTATTTCACAACTGATGAACAATGAAGCATATCTAAATTTTCCAGATTTTAGAGCAAAATTTCCACAACTGAATACAGGCTATGAACGATATCTGATAATTACCATGCTGATCAAACGAGACAGGTCCAGGCTGAAATGGAACTCGGAAAAATAAACAGTTGGAGCAATGCAACCACACCTCATAAAGATATTTAACCCTAATAAGGGTGTACGGAAAATTCATCAAAAACTCTTGAGTAAACATACCTGCTGTTTTTTTTTTTTTCAAATTTAACAAAATCCTTGCAATACTAAATTATGATGCCGAAACCAGAAACGACAATATTTCAGATTTCATTGTTTTATTGACGAAATATTTTATCTACAGATGTAAGTTCAATAAAGTGAAACCGGTTAAACCTATTAAAGTATAAAAATATACAGAAGTTGTAGAGGAAAAGATCTTGAAATGCTAAGGTAGCACACTGTTTGTTCAGGGAACATAAGGGACCTTACACACATGTATTTCAATCACTAATTATCGCACGAGAATGTTAAGATTTAGGAAGCTGAGAAAACACCATTGCGATTGTATGCGCAATTAATTTTTTATTTCCCAAAATTATGCATATTCAGAGAAAATACAAACGAATACGTGGCTTTGATGTTAGCAAAAAAAATCTAGAACTTTAGCTTTGGAACTTTTTATGTTATTTGTACGTACAAACTATGTTTTGTTGTTGTTGTTGTTGTTGTTGTTGTTGTTGTTGTTGTTGTTGTTGTTGTTGTTGTTGTTGTTGTTGTTGTTGTTGTTGTTTTGTGGTTATTTTGTTTTTTATTAACATTTTATATAAGATTACTTATTATTGTCGGTACATTAAATACAAATTAACTGCGAAAGAAGTAAAAAAAAACCTGTTATATCTTATTTACTATTTTTAATTATCTTTAATTATACTGATAATCAAACAATCATTAGTTCTCTAATATAATATACGTTTTATTTAAATGAAGATTTTTGTTTTGTTTTGTTATTGCTATTTTTTGCCATTGTCGTGGCATCATCATCATCATCATCATCATCATCATCATCATCATCATCATCATCATCATCATCATCATCATCATCATCATCATCATCATCATCAGAAGCATATCTAAATTTTCCAGATTTTAGAGCAAAGTTTCCACAACTGAATACAGGCTATGAACGATATCTGATAATTACCATGCTGATCAAACGATACAGATCCAGGTTAACATGGAACTCGCAGAAATCAACTGTTGGAGGAACGCAACCACACCTCAGAAAGATATTTAACCCTAATAAGGGTGTACGAAACAATTCATCAAAAACTCTTGAGTGAAAATACCTATAAATTGCTTGAAATTATTAGGGGATCGGTGAAACGTTTCTCTAAAAAATGAAGTCATCTTTTAAAATTTTAAATATACTGTGAAAGGCAGAAAATTACGATGGCTTTCAATGTCGAATTATGCACAATATATTAACAACAAACAAATTCGTATACAAGCCAGGCCAAGATGAAAGCTGTTCATTTTGCAAACGGTATCCCGAATCATCATCATCATCATCATCATCATCATCATCATCATCATCATCATCATCATCATCATCATCATCATCATCATCATCATCATCATCATCATCATCATCGTCGTCGTCGTCGTCATCATCACCCGCTTTTTTTTTCTCTTTTTTTTGTCTTTTTGTCTGGTTTGCTTTTAGTATTTTTTTCATACTACCTTCATGAGTATGTGACTTTGTAATTAATACTGTTATGAATTAAAGACACAAAAAACAAACTTTTGAAACACTTTTCTTCAAACAAACAAAAACTCATCAAACTGTTTTTTTTTTTTAGTTAACTTTAAATGATCCTCATTTTTCCCCTAGTGTAAGGAAATATAATTGTGCGGACGCCTACGATTGTTTTATTGTGATTGTATGTTTTGTCTGAATATTTAATGATTCTAGTCACCAATTTGCTTAATTGCTGTTTTCTGTTTCTAATTTATTCATAGTTCTTTTTACTCATCAGTTGCATAATTTTCTATGACCCGCCTCTTCGTTATAAAATGTCGCAATCATAACGTTTACACAACATATTCCAGTAAAGTGCAACTTTTAATTATCAGGAATGACAAATATAACACTAACACGTTGTTACAGTTAAATGTTTCTCTAGTCTTCTTCTTTGTTTGTTTGTTATTTAATAGTTTAGGAACGTAGCTTTCAACGGTGTCTGACTATAATATTTCTGCAGTCTGAATAGTTATTAGTACTGCGAGGAAATAGTTTAATGGAGGTATACAGTTACACATTTTCTGAAGTCCAGAGTAGTAATAATATTAAATCAATATACAAAAAAAAAAAAATTCAACAATGAAAATAGAATAGAGCAACACAGAGCGCTTGCTTAATCCACGCTGCCTCTTCGCGCTTGTAAAAGATTGTACAATGATCTCTCTCTCTCTCTCTCTCTCTCTCTCTCTCTATATATATATATATATATATATACGTGTGTGTGTGTGTGTGTGTATCCTTTGATCTATCTATCTATCTCCCTTTCTCTTATTTCCTCTTTGTGTGTTCGAGCCTTGACGATTTAAATCCCTACTGGTTGGGTCGGTGTCAGTTTAATGTGACCCACGGAGACAAAACTCATAGTATCCCCGCCCTATCTATGTGTATCAACACATAAAATTGTCAGACGTTAGTCTTGGGGCCCGACCACAATATAGTCTATATAGTGCTGATGTTGGACATTAAACTAAATCAAATGCTACTACTCTCTGCATGTCTAATTCTGTCTCTTTTTCTTTCTCTTACTCTCTTTCTCCGCCCCCGTTCCTTCCGTCTCAAAATGTGAGAGGCGATACTGCGCAGACATAGCCCCTCTTTTAAGTAACCTGAGCTTTGCATAAAAAATCTCCTCCACCACAGTTTCGACTACCAATCTCTTTATTTCTCATACCCCTTTGCCATAACATTATAATACTCTTAATAATGTTTTCGTAGAGTACCTGACTGCAGAAAAAGAGCACCAGTTATCCCATTGCACGTACAGGCCAGATCACCAAAAAAAAACTTTGCGCCGAGTGTAAGAGTGAGTTTTTTTATAAACCAATTCAGCACATTTAGGAAAGTGTCACAATGTTTTTGAGAAGGTTGGTGGGCCGAAGGAGCCTTATTTTCTCAGTACTTTTCTGATCTTACTCTTCTAAAAAATAAAGAGAATAAATTGCTTTATCCTTGAAATCTTAGGTTTTGTTTACTACGGTGTTTTCGCCCCTAGTTATGGTGGCTTTGGTGGAAACTCAGTGAATCCGTTTCCTTTTGCGTCCGCAACTTTATAATTATCGGTGATTGTGTTCCAAAATATATCAGATTTGCTATTAATATTTGTCTCAACAATGGAACACCATCGCAACCACTGCGAGACAAACTGGTGCAACTGGTAGTGCGATCGTCTTCCAATCGGAATATCCACTGCTCGAAACACAAGATCGGACCAAATGTGTGCCATTTGGTCTCCTACTCGTTGGGTCAGTGTCAGTATGATATAACCGGTTTAGACAGAAGTCCTGACAGCCCAGCACCGTCTCTATGACTTTGGCAGCACGTAAAACTGTCAGCCATTGCTCTTAAATCCGCCCACCTTGCTGCTCACGTTGGACTTAAAGAAACCAAAACCCGCCCACCTTGCTGCTGACATTAGACTTTAAGAAACCAAAACCCGCCTTTAAGAAACCCAAATCCGCCCATCTTGCATTTTATATTGGACTTTAAGAACTAGAAACCAAAACTCGTCTCTATGACTGTGGCAGCAAGTCAGCCATTGCTCTTAAATCCGCCCACCTTGCTGCTCACGTTGTACTTTAAGACACCAAAACCCGCCCACCTTGCTGCTGACATTAGACTTTAAGAAACCAAAACCCGCCCACGTTCTTGCTCACGTTGGACTTTAAGAAACCAAAACCCGCCCACCTTGCTGCTCACGTTAAACTTAAAGAAACCAAAACCCGCCCACCTTGCTGCTTACGTCGCACTTTAAGAAACCAAAACCCGCCCACCTTGCTGTTTACGTTGGATTTTAAGGAACCAAAACCCGCCCACCTTGCTGCTCACGTTGGACAATAAGAAACCAAAACCCGCCCACCTTGCTGCTGACATTAGACTTTAAGAAACCAAAATACGCCCACCTTGCTGCTCACGTTGGACTTTAAGAAACCAAAATCCGCCCACCTTGCTGCTTACATTGGACTTTAAGATACCAAAACCCGCCCACCTTGCTGCTCACATTGTACTTTAAGAAACCGAAATCCGCCCACCTTGCTGCTCACGCTGGACAATAAAAAACCAAAACCTGCCCACCTTGCTGCTTACGTTGGTCTTTAAGAAAACAAAACACGCCCACCTTTCTGCTCACTTTGGATTTTAAGAAACCAATCCAATCAACGACTCAGTTTTTGAGGCCTTGATGGAAAGACTGCTGATCCTCTTTAGTTTTGCGCCCGTGAGCGATCTCGTTAATTTTTTATCCGTTACCGAAGTGTACCAGATTTGGTATCTGTATCAACACCAGAGTCCCGTTGCAACCATTTCCAATTTTCCAATACATTTTTACATGGATCTGATCCGAGGTTCTGTCGAACCAACAAGTTTTAAGGCTTCATTAAAATGTTTAGCTTACCAGCTTACCTTGTTGCAAACAAGCTATTTACCTTTACGTTAAATCGCAAAGAAAACTTAGTAGAACGTGGGATCATTGATACAAACAATAGGCAAAACCAACATCATCTCTGCTATGTTGGTTTTGCTTATTGTTTGTATCAATGATCCCACGTTCTACTAAGTTTTCTTTGCGATTTAACGTAAAGGTAAATAGTTGGATATACTTTATTTACTGAGTTAGTCGGAAACCAATTGTTTTTGAGGTTTTGTTATTTGTTGTTTTTTTTGTGGGGCAAATAATTTTCTTTGAGATTTTAGTAAAACTGTCATAAAACACCAATGAAATTTAAGTTTTAAAAGTTGTTTTCCTTCACATTTAAAGACCCTATTTCAACAACCGTTAATCTTTTTATTGGCGTATTTGTAAAAAAAAAACGTTAGTACATTCTTGTATTTAAAATATACTTCTCAAATCCTATAGGCATTGGTAGCATATTTGTTTGTCAAAATAGGCAGTTAAGACATTTTGCCACGTTAAAAGAAATATATTGTCGAAAACTATCTCTTTGAAAAGTAAAAATTAAGTGAACATGAATATGCCATACATAATAGATCAGTTGAATTTTTTACATGTATTTAAATTTATCTTGTTTACTTGCAACGCTCTTGTGAATCTTTCTTGTCTGTGAAATTCTGCTAGGTTTTTTCTTCCACGCCCTGTCACGAACCTTGTACCTCATGCACTCTAATGTGTCATCATCCATTTCCCTCCCCCCCTCACCCTCCCCAAAAAAATCAAAATGAAAACAAAAAGCTGTAAAAAAGCATGTACTTTTACGACCACTCCCATAATGCTCTTGAATTGCACTCCGATAAGCTAAGCTGTTTGATTTTTCAACACATGTAGTATTGTTTTGTTTTATTATTCCCAGAAGAGGCGGGTTTCAAGGAAAGGAGGGTCATCTCTTACAACAACCAGGATGTGGTTTGCCTGTGGTCGGGCATGATGGGGATCTCTTTCAAGAAGACTGTTAAAGACACATATTTTGCAGTGTGCATAGATTTAATAACAGATGAGATGAGACAAATCTTTCTTTGACCCGTCGCAAAAATATTGACATGAGATTAGACGTCGCTGTACAAATTGCATTTAATTTTAATCTATATTTCGAGCACGCTATAACTCTTAGTTTTTAAAATGATTACAAAAAACCCCTTCAACAAACAGACAGAAATGAACGTTAAAATTCATTTTTTAAAGCAACATACTACAAACATCGTTCTGGAAACAAGTCACAATATATTATTGGCGACAGTTATATATTTCTAAGGAGTTAATACGAAAAATAAGTATGTGCATACAAACACGTAATAGTATTGTCTTGCAATGCGAAAATCCCTGTAAAAACAAGATAATTGAAATATGGACCTTATAATGTTTGACAAACATTATCACGATGAAAGATAAAGCCAGGCATATGAAAATTACCTGCGACCGATTTCATTCTAATTCTTAACAGTATAATATATAGACTACGGCTTTTAATATAATTATTGGGCCTTTGTGGGAATTATCAGAAGAGATTAGGTTACTGGTGTGGACCTACATCCAATTCAGATATCGTAGAGCTTGCTAAGTCATTTTCCATGTTTCCAGATCAGAAATCAGTTAGTCAAAGAAGGTTGATCAAAGAAATCAGGTTTACACTTTGTACCAATCATATAGATCTTATTACTGACCTCTTGTCTTTCACCTAAGTCATTTTTTTCTACCGTTATTCAAGTATTGTCGTAAATACAACGTCGTGGTAGTTTACAAGTCGTCGTAAGCTTTCTGATATTCATATCTTAAGTCGTAAGCTTACTACAACGTTATAATTATGTACGACCCCTAGTCTATGAGGCACGCGATTTGGATCTAATATTATTCAATCAATCACCTCCTCTTTAGATTACGAGACAGATTACGCAGTTTGCATATCTAAGAATTAGAACCACTTTCTAACCTCATTGTAAACATATTAGAGATGGCTTGTCATTTTGACCTCAGGGAATTCCTTTATCTTGATCTCGGAGAACGTGAGCTTTAGTTGTCACGTGTCAAGTAATCCTACAGTTAGACATTATGAGTCTACTGATTGACTAATATTAACAAAAAAATGCTCCTTTGTTGATACACCTTGATAGAAAAATAATAAAAAGATATTTTAAACTTTTGTGTCTGTTGTGCTCTTCCAAAATCCTGAACATGCAAATCAGTTCCGCTTACGAAACGAAATTTTATATTATTATTTAAACATTCTCGTAAATCTTCATAATGTACAATAAATCACGAGGACTAAAATAACTACTCTCTTAATCTAGACATTCAGATTGAGATGGATACTTTGGCGAAAAGTGCATACAAGAGCTAGTAATCCATAACCCTTAGACACAAGCAGATGTTCTCCTACAAGGAACTAGGGTTCAATGTGTGTTAACTCTCGATTGCGTCAACAGATTGTTTTGTAATTTTATTTTCTTTATTCCTATCTAAATGAAATATTCATACATTTTCTTTATTTCTCTAAGGCTGTTGACACCTCTATAAATCTACGTGCCTAAAAAGGCGAACGGGTATCTAACATTGAGCCCACACTTCTACAGACGGAGAAATCTCACTTGTTCCACAACCGTATCGCTGCGTTATTTTGTATTTAGTAAAAATAACCAGAAAAAGACCCTATCGCCCTTTTTTGAATCTATGAGGATGTATTTGAGAAGCTTTTCCACCAGGTTTAGGCGCTTAAGGGACCATTGCAGGCTTCGAAGCCTCGGGAAAACTCAGAAGTACTACCATGATTTACGAGTTTTTGATGGGTCTAGGTCTGGGTATTCAGCGTTGTGTCTCAAATGTCGTCCACATTATAATTATACCACTGCAAACGGTGGGTGATCTTTGCGAAATAGATCTAAACCGAGATAATGGTATCTTGATAATGTTACCAAATCTAGAAACTCATCAAGGGGGAGGGGGTGTAGATAACAGAAAGTCTTCGGAAAAGAGCCCTGCAGTTTCTTTGATTACACTGGGGTGACTGTCCCATTCTGAAAGGTCTGGTGAAACTTCCCAATCGTAACACCCGTCTAGTAAGCCTATCATTTGATTTGTGTGTTTTTTTAGCGACCTTCCGTGCCATAACTTAGTGCCTCCCTTTGGAATATCACTGCACTTGTTTCACGGACGGTGGTCTCTTCTAAGTCGTGTCTTTAATTGTGGCAAGCTGAAGGACTCTATTATGCCACCATTTATATCTTCCCTGTGAGAGGGCGATTTTGCAGGAGATCAAGAAAGACATGCTGTGTGGTCTGTCTGCCTTGGCATACCCGACAAGTGGGGTCTTCTTTCTTTCCCCAACTCATCAGATTTACATAAATCAAGA
The DNA here is from genome assembly GCA_003991915.1 of Elysia chlorotica. NCBI lineage: Eukaryota > Metazoa > Mollusca > Gastropoda > Plakobranchidae > Elysia > Elysia chlorotica. Next base: position 176,415 of record RQTK01000838.1, read on the forward strand.
TATAAAATGTGTACGTGACATTGGTCCAATGCTATTTGTGGCTAGCTTTTAAAAGATAATTATAAATGTAGGCGTTGCTAGAAGACGAAAATGACTAAATGCCTTTGAGGAAAAGAAGACATTTGTAATTTGTCTTTCACGTGTAACATTATTATAATCCATCCATCTTTTAATCCACCCACATGTGAGCTATACAATGTATTAACTGTCTCTGATTGTTGTCAGATGTCTGCTATAATATAACGTCTCCCATCGTTGTTTAGACTGACCACCTGGTATTTGGTTTGATACATAATTTATTGTTAGCCCAAGGACGTCTTGCAGGTGGGCTCGATCGAGCTTGTTAGATTTATGTGCAGTGTTGGGACCCAAACTTCATCTGTATTTGGATAGGCTTTGAAACCTTAGATTGAAAGTTAGGTTCAGAACATAGACCTTGTTATTTCAGTCCCTGTAAAAGGATAACCATACGATGCTTATAAAAACATGTAATGATAGTAACACACAAAATGTGAGGTTTAAAGATGTCGTTTTATTTTAAAGCTCGATGCGTGAAAGAACTATGCGGTACAAGATGATGATGTGATATCGTAGCCAACTACAAAAATGCAAATAACACAGAGTCAAGTTCGCTGACAGACACTCAAGTAAGAACTACAAAAGCCACTATGCGATCATTTGCTTTACTAAGTGCCACTGCTCCCTTTGTAGTGTTACAGATGCAAAAGAAGAAAACAATTGAATTGTTGGCATTGGGATATGGATGTTACGTTCTTGGTGGCGAAAAATAAGAACTTGCGGACGTAAGTCTCTGAAAAAGAATGTGATAGAATTTGTTTAACCTTTAAGCCACTGATTTTTTAATTACTGTTTTACTTGTTTTCTGACTTTTTCCGAATAAATGGATGTCGCCTACAAAAGTAGTCAATAACGCAGCGGTGGAGGAGCGGTATAAAAACATAGGCAACAGCGCAAAGCAGCCGTAAAGTGACTGGAAGGTTAAATCATGTCTTTTTACTAAAATTACATCTTATAAATTCAAACAATTTCTATTGTGCTTTTTACATAAGGAGAAAAAAACAAAGCTAGGGGATTAGTAAATCCTAAAAGTCCACACCAACATCATAAAATGTGTTGGTAAAGGTGAGAAATTATTTCAAGAAACATTCAAGTAATTTCAGTGTGTTTTTTTACCCACAGAAAAAGAATACTGCATTTAACTGCAATGATTGTATCATCCATTCTGCGGCTTAACAAATTGATAAAATTACCGAATATGTTGAAGAAGATAATGATAATTATGTGATGATGATAAATAGAGATGATGGTGATGATAGTTGTGGTGGTGATTTTGACGTCTATGATGATGATGATTATGATGGTGATATTGACGACGACGACGACGACGATGATAGCAATTATGATGATGACGATGATGATGATGATGATGATGATGATGATGATGATGATGATGATGATGATGATGATGATGATGATGATGATGGTGAGAGAAAGAGAGAGAGAGAGTAAGAGAAAGAGAGAGAGAGAGAGAGAGAGAGAGAGAGAGAGAGAGAGAGATAGTAAAAGTGTTCCGGCATTGTTTGCAACACATGATAATTGCAGTAAGAAATATGGCAGAGGAAATTTGATTGAAACCATTCCCTTTATCAAACGTAGCAATAGCAATTTCATTGATAATGTAATAAAACAACGGAATCGTTTATTGTGGGATTATCTTGCTAGTCATAATAGTGAAAAATGCTGAAATTTATTTCCATTTTGAAAGTTGTTTTTTTTAAGAAGTGAATTTTTTATGGTGCTTTAGAGTTATGTTTCAGTTGTTTTAATGCCCGAACTATTATTCTTTCAGCTACAATGATTTGGATCAGAAATCGCAAAACATAGTTGATTAAAAAAAATTTTTGAAACAATTTGGAGCTCTCTTTCTTTGTGGAGGGTGTCTCTTGTTGAAGTCTTCCTTCAATGTTATGTCTGTATCATTACATATGAAAAATTAATGCATGTTCCAGTTTTGTTTCTTTATCGACCAAGAACTACTCGTACTGTCCTGTGCAATGGTTCCTACTCTGAACAGCTAACTCTGGCACCAAAGTGAGCCGCTCTGTACTTAATACAATCTAGTTTCGTGGGATAAGATAACGGCTTACTTTTCTTTACCCCTGGCAAGGTATAAGGTGCAGCGAATGCTACTACACGCGCACTCTCAGTATCAGGTAGGTGCTTACTTATGCACCTAGAATTTCTCTTTCATTCGGATCAAAGAGATACCGAACTGAATAATTAATGTGAGACTGACACTGTTCAGTCATGAAATCAAAATGGTGATTGATAACTGTCAATCTTGATCTTGACTTTGTACCTTCTTTACTACCTAGAAAGGTGTTTTACTACATGAGCTTCACGCCATTATCTTTTAGCTGTCACAAAGGTACTTGACTAACTTCAAGCATCAAACGCTTTAGAGATTAATGGATTGGTGATTATGTATTAGAAAATTCGGCTTTCCATAAGACTACCGCGCTGTTACACTCGGCTTTGTTTTTTTCCTTTTTCAAAGGAAATTACTAGAATTTTTTTGGATTTGTTTCGAGTTTTGCCTGATAGGATGATTGATGTAACGTTTAATTTCATCATGACATGAAAGTTTTTAAAGAACGGTAAAGGTGGTTGCCGGCGAATGATGAAACATATTCAGTATGATGGTCTTAAAACATTTTGTCTACTTTCAAGAGAAAAAAAGAGTTATTTCTTATGCGTTTGAGGTGGGTATATAACCAATATGTATCTACTCAAACTGATCTACGTATCAAAGAACAGGTATTCATTATTTTTACAGTACGTTGGTTTAAAAACAATAGGTTGTTTAATCACAAATTCCACATAATATTTGTAAAACGTACACTGCAATTATTTTTAATGTCAAAAGCAATAAATTAGTTGATGACCTGTTACGTTGGAAACAAAAAACTATTATATTTACGCTGCTACTAATACTTTCATTATTTCTTCATGTACTTTTAATTTTTAGTACTATTGAACTATTATGTGAGCGATAGTTCCGTAAAGTGCGTGACCTAGTTTGATCAGCTCTGTAATTATGATATTTTATGTCAGAGAAATACAAGCTTGAGGGGCAATGTTTTCCAATAAAAATATGATCGTCTTTGATTTGTGTGTTGTTTTGTCCTTTTGTCGTGGTTATTTTTTTCTATTTTGCTCTTCTCCCCCGAAACGTAGTCATCTTGCATTGTTAACCTAGTTAGTTACAAATAACAAATGATTTGGCTTGGAGTCAACCCTTCAAAACAATTATGTATGGCCGAGCAATTGAGTTTCGTGAAATGAAATGTTTTTGCATTGTACAATCGAGTTAAACACCGCTCTATTTTATCAACTTTCAACAAACTTAAGACAGAATGCATGAATAGAAAGGAAATCTAACCAAAGAGTGCATGAAAATGTAGACACTGGAAGGACAGGGTTGGCAAGGTAAGAAAAAAAAAAACACCAGCCAAATTCGTCGGGCGATTATGAGAAGTATTGGCATTGAAAATTTGGTGAGATTGGGTATAATCGAAGGAAGGACAGCGACTTGGAGTCAGAGAAGTTAATTGCTAGAATAGATTTAATAAAACGGTTGGAACACAGAACAATTTCACAGAGGTACAAATAACAGAGAGTAATTCAGATTCATGAAGACTGACGCAATCACGCAAAGGAATAAATACCCGATAATTCAAGAATACAGCTCTCTTTGGCTCTTACTGTAAAACTTCAGAGACTTTGCTTTTATTTTATTTTTTATTCGGGGGGGGGGGGGTTCAATTACGTTCGTCCTGGAATGATTGGTTAGAAATGCTCTCTTAAGCTATAATTACTTAATATCATAATTATAGGCTTGAGATAATACGTTACAAAATCTTGGCTCTGTTAAATTTACAAATACAATTTGAAAAAAAACGCTATAGTAAATAATAACTGCAGATTCTGCGTTTCAAATTTTTTTTCCCAAAGGCAACTTAGATTCCAAGTCCTATTGTTCACATCATTTTGTCAACCGGAACATGGAACCTGCACTTGCAGATAATTATGCCATGAACCGGAAAGGGTAATTGCCAGAAGTTGTTAGGCACAGACATGCGTACATAACACCCCGGAATGAACATATAAATGCACCTATAACATGGACGGTTAGGACGCGAACCCAGCATTGCAAAAGGGGTGAGGGGTGAACTGGCGAAAGTGATAGAGATTTGATCTCTGGGCCAGGAGGTCTCCGGTTCGAATGCACAAGCGAAAAAATGTCTTTGGCCGTCTGTATCCTTTAGTAATTGGGTCAGAGTCAGTATAATTTTACTGGCTGAGACAGGAGTCCATGTATCTCCGCACTGTCTGTATGTGGTAGCACGTGAAAATTAAATGACAGACGTTGATTTTGGTGGAACCCGTCCACAATATATTTTTGCTGCTGTATTAAGAAAACAACTCATCCAATCACCTAGAATTGCATACCCATAGCAAAGTTTTTTCTTGGTTCTCTTGGATTATAATCGAGTTTTAGTGACTTTAAGGTTAAAAAGCATGCGTAGTCAAAATGTGATTGACATGATCATCGTAGATTTTTCATACCGTCCCTATTTTCGTAAAACAAAACCAAAATTAAAGCGAGCCCTTATCACAAACCCTCCGTAGCATTAGAACTGACGGGCGTCGGGTGTAAAGAGTGTCATAAAAAATAATCATAGTCTCTGGTTTAAGAGGTGGATCACGACTCAAAAACGTAACTGCATTACATTTTCATAGCAGTTTTTTTCATGCACCTATTTTACGTACCGGTAATTAATAAAAATGGATGCTGATCATTAAAGCTTATGTGTTATAACAAAGGTTTCATGAGTTTAAATATTAGATATCTTTCTACACTACTCATATTTGGCTTCACTTATTTAATTGTCTTTGGTTTCTTTGTTGTTGTTTTTTTGTTTGTTTGCTTGTTTGTTTTTTTATTCTGTTTAGGTCCTTTTACATAAGGACACTTCTGATAATCCTTTTTTCTAGATAATGAAGGAAAGGAAGCATTAATTCCTATTGCTGTTAATTTTGGTTGTGGATTTTTTCTCAAAACAACGTTTCTAGCTGCTGATTTATCTTATTAAAATATTAATCAAGGGCATTAATAATAGCACTTTTTTTCACGCGCCGTAGTTTTGTGCGCACAATGCACCTATTTTACGTAATTAGGAAAATTAATTCTGATCATAAAAGCTTATGTGATATAAAAATGGTTTTATGAGTTTAAATATTAGAAATATTTCTACACTGTTCATATTTGACTTCACTTAATTGATTTTCCTTGGTTTCTTTGTTTTTTTGTTGTTTTTTTTCCGTTTAGTTTTGTGAAGGTCAATTTACACGAGGACATTTCCGATAATCCTTTTTTTCATATTGCTGTTAATTTTGTGACCGGCTGAGACAGGAGTCATGGTATCCCCACCCTGTCTCGTGTGTGGCAGCACATAAAATTGTCAGACGTCCGTCTTGGGGCCCGTCCACGATATAGCCTATAAGTTGCTGACGTTGGACGTTAAAACCCAACCAACAAACAAACAATCTTATTAAAATATCAATCAAGGGCATTAATTTAGATTGCCGAGATAAATTGTGGTGACATTTAAAAGATACTGCTATGGTGTTGGCTTACATTTTGTATCGTAATTGGGATTTTTTTCTAATTAAAAAACTGTTTGAGACATTATTGAACGGGTCAACGTTTCATTTTATTATATTTTGTCAATGTCTCTTGTACACTGCAGATACTAGCGATTGCACAATAAACATGTCTTTAGAATTAAAAAGAAATGTTATAATGCAAACTTCCTCATTCTCTCTTGAATTCCGTTTACACCAGCCAACTATAATCAAGAACCTAAAAGACGGTGAGTTTTTTTAAATTTGAATAAATTCTAAGAAATTAATTAAAATCGCTATATTGTTGAGAAAAATATCCAAATAAACTTTATCTCTCTCAATTATTATGATCTGTCTCATTATTATTTTAATTAAGGTCTTCGAAAGTTCAGGTGTGAATTGTGTGTCTACAGTACATCGACCCTAGACATCTTTTTCGCTGGAAGCAGAAATATAATTTTTTGAGTGAAACTTTTATGTTTTAATTATATAAATTAATTACTCGATATATGACATTTTTTTATGATCCATGAGCTCTGATTTAAACTTTGTCCTTGAAGACTATTGTTAAAGTGGAACTTTTAAAAAGTTTGGAATTGGATGGCGAATATTTTTAAGTATACTGTAGTATGAATTGCAATCCTGATTTCCGTTATCAACATTATCTTGGTTAGATTGTCTTGTTTCTTTGAAATTTCGCGTTGGATGAGCTCTTCATAGAATGTACCGTCAAACTGATTAAACAATTTTACTCTCTAGTGATAGTAAGTTCAAGTGTGGTGACTTCAGCTAAGAACATGACGAAAATTGTTTTTTCAGAAAATGTGAACCTTTTCGATTTAAAGAAGTATTGGGGCATTTTTCTGACATTATGTTTTCGTTTTGAGGACTCAAATACATTTGCAATCCCTTTGATACGTGAAAGTCTCATCAAAAGGATGGATATCTGCAATGCCTACCTCAAGACTGCTGCAACTATACATAGATAAACTTAAAGAGACGAAACAGCACACTCCAAAATAAAACTCGAACATACCCAAGATGTAAAGAAAGTGAGGAGTTATCTTTATTTACTACAGGTACCGCCGTGGTTTGTTTTCTATTTGGTGGTTTTTTTTTTAAGCTAAATTTCTAAATTCTCGTATGAGCATTATAAAAAATTATTATGAAAGACCAATGTTATTAACGTAAAAATGGATAAGGAGGGAAGGGGCGGAAGAGGAGGAGGGAAGGGGGATATGAAGAAGAAAAAAAAAGGAAAAAAAAAAAGAAAAAGAAGAAGAAGAAGAAGAAGAAGAAGATGAAGAAGAAGA
>RQTK01000838.1:186459-228588 GCA_003991915.1 Elysia chlorotica
AGTAGTAGTAGTAGTAGTAGTAGTAGTAGTAGTAGTAGTAGTAGCAGCAGCAGTAGCAGTAATAGTAGTAGTTGAGTTGAGTTGAGTTGAGTTGGTAGTAGCAGCAGCAGTTGTAGTAGTAGTAGAAGAGGAGTGAAAGTGGCAGCAGTAATTGTGTGTAAAGATAACTCGTGGCACAAACATTCTTTTTAGGGAAATTAAAATAGATTTTTAGAACTACCGTAAAACCAACAGTTTCCAATAATAATAGTAATATTTTAAAAGATCCTCCACGTAAGAAAATAAAAAGATTCTAAGTTTCATCACGTAGTTTATAAATAAGGTTTACATAATGGATCTAGAACAAATAAACGCAACATAGCATACCTCCTGCTTTTCTTTTTTATTTAAACATTTTCAAATGAAGATAAATGATTAGGAAATATTGATTATGAAAGAGGGAGAGATAATATCCCGTCTACTTGAGACGCCAGTACTTCATGGTTTTTAGATAGTTTGACCCAGACATATTATTGACAAGTGCTTGGTTTAACACGCACTTCTTTTTGATGATGTGGGCGAATAATTATATGGGCGGTGAAACCGTACAGCGTACTTTGGTTTTTCCTAATTAAAAGAAACCTTAAATGCTCAGTCTTTTCAACACTCAGGAAACATTTCTCTCTTTTCAACAAGAAATGTGATTGTTTTGAATCACGTTACACAAGCTGTACCAGAGATTAACTTCGTTTTGTGTAAAGGAAGAATAGAAAAATAGGCCTGTCGCCGTATAGGACCCCCCAGGGGAACCTAGGAGACGTTAAACCCGGAGAGAGGGAGAGAATTCTCTCCCTCCCTCTATAGAGAACACAGCTTCTGTGGGTTGTGTCGGTGTCATTATAAAAATGTGACGACTGAGACAGACGTACAGTTATTCCCGCTCTGGGTGTTAGCTTATTAATTTGTCAGACGTTAGTCATGGGTCCCGTCTATGTATAGTATCTTTCCTTCAAATCTAGGAGACATTAAATCAGGAGGCAAATTTTCTTGTGAAGAGATTTTCAATATTACTATTTTGTTATTAAAATGTTAATGTCATATTTTTTTTACCGGTGACGGTGAATTTTTTTGTCGTTGATTTAAATATTTTAGCATACATTTGGGCGAGATCTTTAAGTCGTTTCGTGCTTGAAAATTGTTTCCAAGTTTATTTTTGTGCAGACTTATTTGAAGAACACTCCCAGTCCCTTACCAGATCAAACTATTTTTAACCACACTATGCTTTTTTTATTTGCTTATAATTTAAAACTTTCTTGAGTGTTTTTTTCTGCCAGCACTTCGATCACACAAGTAAGTCTCAAGTGTCATGATGCCTTTCAGTTTCACGAAAGTAGCAGCTCATGCTAATCCTATATAATCCTCTTGCACTGGTCGTTGTATTATCTGTAACTTAAGCAGAGTCCTTTGTTTTTCTTGTATTTAACTTGGTTTCCTTCGAAGATTTTCCACTACAAGATAATGCTTCCTAAGTGCACTTAAGGCAAACAATGATTCTCTGTATTGTACACCACCCATTTTGATTCGATATCTTCATGATCTTAAAATGGGTCTTACGTCAATGGTGTCAACTCTTTGCACTTAGAAAAACGCTCTATCATGGCAGAACAAGTCTAAAATATATGTTTACCACTATAACTAAGTTCTTCAAGGCTATCATGCCTATTTGAAATGTAAAGTGAGCTTTTTGATTGCGATTGTGCATGGGATTGCATATTAAAATTCTAGATTTACTCTTTCTAACATGTATTGAAGAAATGATAACGAGACATAGATTTAAAGCTCCGCGTTAATTTTTTTTTATATTTCGAATTCGTAGCATTGATCAATCAAAACTGTTTCGGTTTCTACTAACAACTCCTGAGAGAGAAAATTGAAATGTTTCTCTCCACAACCTGGCTCATTAAAATAATTAAAATAATCTTAACTGAATCTCGAAGAAAGATAGATTAATAGATAGATGCGTAGAAAGATAGATAGATAGAGAGAGAGTGAGAGAGAGAGAGAGAGAGAGAGAGAGAGAGAGAGAGAGGTAGACTGTTAAATTCAAAGATAGATTTATGATTTATAGAGAGATGGGAATTTCAAAAAAGGTAGATAACAGCAGCAGGGGATCTAGAAGAAAAGAAGTAGAAGAAGAAGAAAAAGAAGAAGAAAAGAAAAAAAAGAAGAAGAAGAAGAAGAAGAAGAAGAAGAAGAAGAAGAAGAAGAAGAAGAAGAAGAAGAAGAAGAAGAAGAAGAAGAAGAAGAAGAAGAAGAAGAAGAAGAAAAAGCAGTTTGAAGAAATATCCTAGTACATAAATAGGCTATTAAAAGAGTTTTAAAGATGCAAAATAATAACCAAGACAACTACAGCAGTTTAAGGAATCACACAGTGCTATAATTTTTTATATTGTATGTATATTCATAGTTAATCTGATGTATTAATCGGGTAGACTGGAAATTCCGTAATCTGGCGACCTTTACCTTGGCCGGAACCCAAAAGAGGGCCGAAAGTGGTAAAATGCTTTTTGGAAAAAAAAAACTAATTTTTATAGAGCTAATACCCTTTTCGATGAGATTTACCAATTAAAATAGATTTTAAACTTGGGACTGTTGCTTAACTACAAGACTTTTAAAAACTCGGGGATTTGTGATTAGTGGGTTTAAAAGGGGAGCATTTATAAGCTTGTGTACAGAGGCTTAACCGGTAGGCATATAAACAAATACATACGGTCTATATGGATCTATCTATGATACTCTCAAATCCAAATTGCTAGTTGCTGTCGGTTAAAATACATTTAGTATGCCTCCAACTCCCAGCTTTAATGTCAGGTGAAAACGGTCTGACATGTTCCCGTTGGTCATGAGTATATTAAATTATCTAGCATTATCGAACTTGGACAATTATTCATCATGTGCTATGAGTGAGTATACAAGAGAGCTGTGGTTTTATGGAATGGTGGAATTTTATTACATACAAATGCGGGGAAGTTCAAGCAAATGGGCTTTCCCCCTATTCAATTTCGTGTTAACCTTAGATAAGTGCAGGAAACCCTTCAATTGGCCTATCCTATTATATTGGGTGGAACATTCTGTCACCAGGGGAAAAGAATTGCTTATTTTCCTGCTTCACGCTATAAACTCATTAATTATAGCATCATTTTAAAATGAGAACAGGATATTTGAAGGGGAAAAATCAATAAAACACTGGAAAATTAGATATCGTGTCTAACATATCTTTAACAGCAATAGTAAATGTGGTAGAGTTGTACGCTTTTGTTCCTTTTTTATATGTAGTTTAACCAGAGAAAAGTTATCTATACATAACTCTACCCATATGTCAGAGTTATGAAGCATTTAGACATGACTAGAGTTGAGTTAGGTAGGTATGAATGGTCTTTTCTTAACGCCCACCGTCAGCAACTAGTCTATGTCACAGAGAATGACTCCGGGATACGCAGGACTTAACCAGTCACATTATATTGTACAGACACCGATCCAAATAGTAGTTAAAAATGCGTCACCCAGAGCAGTGTTCGAACCCACACCTCCTACTAAAAGATCGACACTATAACTCCAGCGCTACCACGCTATCCCATCACTAGATTTAAAAGCTCTGTGTAAGTTATAACGAAAAAGGTGTTAATGAAACCTAGATTAATAGTAAAGCAAACGATACCTACAAAGGTTGAAATTGTCTCGACGTTCTACAGTCACATTAGTATCCCATATGGGTCAATTGACATGAATCTTGCTTAGCCTGGCACCACTCAGTATTTAACGAGGTTAACTATTATATCCAACTCAGCATACAATATCTGGCTTAATATCGCCTGGACAGTAATTTCTATTTGAACGTATTTACATGAACTTAGAAACCCAAACGTAATACAGCCAACCGCAATGCTGTTGGTTGGTTGGTTGGTTGGGTTTTAACGTCCAACATCAGCAACTTATAGGCTATATCGTGGACGGGCCCCAAGACGGACGTCTGACAATTTTTATGTGCTGCCACACACGAGACAGGGTGGGGATACCATGACTCCTGTCTCAGCCGGTCACATTATTCTGACACCGACCCAACCAGTCGGGATTGCAACAGCCAGGATTCGAACTCGGGACCTTTTGCGTCGGAAGCCGATGTTCTACCCCTGGGTGCCCAGTGCCATCAAAAGTTTTCGTCATAGCCAATCTGTCCAAAATCAAGCTCATGTATTCTAGCTTAAGGAAGACGTTCAAACAACTGTAGAAACAGTGCAACTAGTTACATTTTTGTCCACATAGATAAAAACCCCATGTAAAAAAACAAAACATCAATGTTTTGGCATATGATTCATATTATGATTAATGTGCCGTAATATTATGGCTAATGCTGACCACGTTAAGTAAGCCCTTTCATTCCATATAATTTGGTGTCTTCAATGATTTTGCTTTATTCTCCCATTGCTCATATTTTCATAGTGGAAATTCGTGTGCAATAGTAGTAGTAGTGGTAGTAGTAGCAGTAGAAGTAGCAGTAGCTCAGCAGCAGCAGTATCCACAACAGCAGCAGTAGCAGCAGCAGTAGCAGTAGCAGCAGCAGCAGCAGTAGTAATAGTAGTAGTAGTAGTAGTAGTAGTAGTAGTAGTAGTAGTAGTAGTAGTAGTAGTAGTAGTAGTAGTAGTAGTAGTAGTAGTAGTAGTAGTAGTAGTAGTAGTAGTAGTAATAGTAGTAGTAGTAGGATTATGTATTTCAGTTTTCTTTCTTCGATGGTTTGATCTTAAGTTCTGTTAGTATGTCGCCATTCCGTCCGTGTGCTTTCTATGGAACTCGAGGCATTATTACTTCACATTCACATGTGGCAATGGCGAATTTTATGCTATTATGCCAGGTCTTATGATTTCCAGTTTTGTCTCTTTGTTGTTCCATTATTCTTTTAGTTATTTCCTTTGAGCATTTGTCGTGTCCGCCAATCCTAGATTCTAGGTACTCAAAATAGTCGACATTCTACACTTACTATCACACCTGTAACAGAGCTGTACCTGTCGATGTTAGAAATTTAGTCTTCTTAACATCTAGGAGCAGTCTTTTTTTTCGCTTACAGTGTTACTACTATGTTGCCGGTATACTAACACAATAATTAACTGACGTCTTGTAAGATACCCGAGTTGTTTTTTTTCAACAGGATAACATTTTTAAGGAGTATATTTAAACACCATAGGTTGATGACGATGAAATTGAATTATTCGTTCAAAATTTTATTTAATATTGAAGTCATTACTCAAATTGAGTTGTTATAATTGCATAGGTCGATGACATTCGATCTTTGAAGGTCGCATTAGTTCAGTGTATAAATACTATAATAATAAATAGCAGGCGTAGTTACCCATGTAGGAGCTATATACGACATCGAGATTGCACTTAGGGTTAGCATTTTCTAGTAAACAATTTAATAAAAAAAAAACGATGTTATCAGAACTATGTGGTGCCTTTATCCTAACAATATAAAGTTTAATTTTTTTAAAATTACGAAACCTTCACAAACCACTCTCGCAGAGTTATATAGTCTTTTATCTTTCAAATTTGTGATTGCGATTTGTGATTATTTAACATCAATTGTTATTATTTTAGTGGCGTTACGGTCGGATCTTGCTCGATTTAAATACTTTCAACGTATTCTTAAACCTTGTTTACTTTAAAAAAAATATTTTAATAGCTGAGTGTTGTTCTGTAGTTCTTTATGTTTAACTCATGTAGATTGTTTGAGCACCAAAACAGAGCAAGATCTCGCCCAAAATAGCGGACTTTCTCATGTCAAGAAAGCATCGGTTTTGGTTTGCTATTTAAGAAGACCCGACAGATTCGTGACTGTACATGCTGTGGGTATCATTGTGAATCAGAGTAATGGACGTTTCAAGACTTCGCGGAGCAGTTTTGAGCATATGGTTGGCTTCATTGCTGCACTACTTTCATGCTGGTCTAGATTGTTAGTTAGAGTTATCCTAATTCATTCCATTTTTTAATTTAGTTTAAAAAAATTGTCCGCCCTCGAATTAAATTGTTTAAGAATGTTCTATTTTCTGTCTCAAAAATTAAAACTTTCAATATTTCAAGGACTATTTATTTCCTTTAAGTTAAATTGTTGAAAGAGTTTAAATTTTAGTACTATAGATCAACAAGATCATAAGAATTTAAAAAAAAGTATAATTATATTATTAACTGAAATTGTTATTCAAATGACGAAACCAACAAACATAGGATATCACTTTGCCTGCTGGATGTTTATCTGTTTCGAAAAGTAAGAATTTTTAGACAGATTTTTACAGGAAATTTATTTATTAATCAAAACTGTCGTGCATATTCGAAATGTCTTTAACAGCGTGTATGTATAAAAGATATTTAACCCACTGCGATATGGAACGAAATAAAAATCTAAACTAACCCTCGTGATTGTAATCATTTCTTTGTTTTGCTGCTTATCGTCCAATGCCAGCATTATATAGACTTAATAAATTATTGTGGATAGGCCCCAAGACTGACGTCTGACATTATTATTTACTGTCAAATACGGAACAGGGCGGGGATACCTAGACTTCTGTCTCAGTTGGTCACATCATACTTATACCGGTGATTGTATTCTGTATCATAGATATGCCTTGTCAAGTTCGATCACTGGTCAATTTTGTAACCTTCTACAGATTCAATGTACTGTTCTTTTCAGTGCGTCTTTTCCTTTACGCTCTTTGCCTTTCAAAACTAATTCGACCGACTGAGGCAGGAGTCATGGTATTAGACGTCAGTATAGGTGTCCGTCCACATAATACCCTATATAGTGCTTATGTTGGACGTTAAAACAACACAACTAAACTCAACTCTTGCCTTTCGAAATACCACTCTTTTTTTGACATTCGTTTGATATAATATTTCAAACATTTGCGACAGTATTATTTATCTAAATCCATTTTCATTTTAATTTAACAACGCCTGCCATTTAATGTGAAATCAGTTTAATCACACTTTTTACTCAGTTTAATTATTTGTTTAGTACCTTGATTCACATTTATTATTCAGTAAAAAATAAAAACACTTGTCTGTCATCCTGTAACGATGGTTATGACCGACTATATTGGAGTCAAACATCAAGATTATTGGCTCGAGTGTTACTTTTAAAGAATCGTTCAGGAAAAGAAAAAAAAAACTTGTAACTCCTCAGGATATAAATCAAGTATGAATAGAATTATGTTATTTATACACTCCCATTTTTTTAACTTTGGTATGAAATGAAGCTCATTTCTAATAGGCGATTTAAAACGATTTTTTGTATTTGAACCATTCAACTAAGGGACGGTTTAGTTCAGTTGGTAGGAAGCTAGGCCTTAAACCGAGATTACGCAGGTTCGAATCAGAATCACGATGGGGCTGATGTGTTCCCCGCTTATTGGTTGATGAAAAAAATCCTTGAGGACTGTGCAGACCAGATTTATTATAAATACACTACACTTGCATAGCCAGGAGATATAGGAAACCTAGATAAAAAACGAATAGGTAAAGAAACTCCATTGTTCAGCAATGAAATGCACTCCTTAATTAAACGTTTAAAAGTCGCACACGTTTATAGTGCAACATTTCCGTTCCTCTCACAAATTATAATGTTATAATTATTTTTTAAACTTTGTACATTAGCTCTATTTTCATAAAATAAAAAAATTTGCATCTCTTTATTTATCTTCAATATTTTAATCTTATTATTTATCTTCAATATTTAAATCTCACTCTACTATTGATTTTTCTGTCCGAATATTATTCTTTTCGAAATTGTGTTTCGATTTTTTTAAATCGAATAAATTGCATATATTTACACATAGATATTAAACTATAGCACGCACACTATGATTATACTCAACACTTTGTAAACATATCTTGTGATATTAAAGGCTTAATAGTTGTAATAGCTACTGTATAACACATTATTTATATATACACATTATATTAATATGTATGCACTCAGCATTATTATTTCATTCCATTTATGTTTAAAATGTTATTACTATGTTTATATATATGCACATATTTATATATTTACTTTTTACAAGTATACACTCTGTAATATTTTTTTCATTTTATATGTTTAAAACTATTCTATATTATGTAATCTTTTTATACTGTTTATGTATTTCCTGAATTTGTATTAAGAGATTAACAGTAAATACATTTTATTTACATGTCAGATTATGTGTGTGGCAATGGAATCAAATTTCGCTCTGGGTTCAATAAAATTATTCTGTATTCTGTTTTCTGTATTCTGTTTTCTGTATTCTGTATTCTGTAATCTGTATTCTGTATTATGTATTGCGTCTGTCTCAGTATAATGTGTTTGGCAGGGATTTAAAAATCAATCATTGACATCCCCAATTTATCTCTCTGTGACAGTACAATGTACAACAATGTCCTTGGTTGCTGTCCGCAATTTAGACCAGGAGATGACGTTGGAACTTACAAAAAACAGTCAATCAGCCTTGGGCCTCACAATCCAGAGAGGGAAATTATTGTTTTGAAACAAAAAAATATAGATTATTTCGGCGGTAAGATGGACATTCCGAAAAAAAAGAAGGAAGATAGAAAAGATACAGTCAAACGGAAAGGACACGTTGTGGTTACGGTTTAAATTCGACTGGAGAGAGAAGAGACATTGTGATAAGTTGGCCTTTGTCTAATACGGGTGATTATATCATCTGTTGTGTCACGTGGGTCGAAAGGCCTCCGATTAAAGATGCCACAGTGGCACGGGTTTGCAGAGAAAAATTTCATCCCTTTTTTTTCTAGGTTTCTTTTTCAACCTTTGGTCAATTTAAAATGTAAACGATTTAGTGTTTTATTTATTGTTCTTTCAGTTTAGTTTTTTTTCCCCTAGGGCGTTTTGTGGAGTATGCGGGGGTGTGCCTGCAAACAAGTAAAGAATATAAATGATTTAGAATTCACTTTTACAGACCATTGTTTTAGGATTTTTAAAATTTATGTATTCATGAAGACTAGCATAGTAAAGCGTACCCTTTGTGGTCGATTTCCTGCCTGTTCTTTTTTTTTTTTTTATAGGCATATTTATTAACGCTTTGTTTACTTGCGATTTGATCGATACGATCTATAATAATAATATAATAATAATAATAATAATAATAATAACTGAGTCGGCTCTTCAATGCACGCAGAGTTGACACATATCTCTCTGAATTTATTGTTGTGCCTTGCTCCAAAAACTCAATATGGACGGTACCTTCCATGTCCCAGAATATTGTCAGCAAAACCTTTCGAGCTGATGCGACACCTTTGAACTTCTTCGGGGCTGGAGAGTTCTTGTGTCGGTACTGCATAGACTGCATCTTGCTCTCTGGGTCATAGTGATGCACCCAAGACTCGTCACCAGTGATGATGCTCCGCAGAAAACGCTCGCTGTCATGAGTGAATCTTTCCAACAGTTGTGTACAGATCGTTTTCCTCTGTGCCTTCATTTCCACAGTGAGCTGTCTCGGTACCCATCTTGCCGAGACTTTCCTGTAACCAAGGTGGACTGTGATAATGTGATGAACTCGTTCTTTTGAAATGTCAAGCGCATTTGCAATGTCTTTTTGTTTCACTCTTCTATTTGCAACAATCATTTCGTCTACCTTCTGTTGGTGCTCAGACGGGTTCGACAGGACAAAGTCAAAGACGTTGTCATCAGCACGATAATGCTCGGCCACACACCAGTCGCCAAACCCAGTGCGCTTTACAGCAGTTGGAACTTCCTACCATACCACATCCGACATACAGTCCTGATTTGGCCCCGTCTGACTTTTTCTTATTTCCTTTGCTGAAGAAACATCTCAAAGGAAATCACTATGAAACCGATGCAGAAGTTGAGGCGGATGTTCGCTCTTGGTGCCGATCCCAGACACCAGAATTCTTCACCGACGGCATGCGAAAACTTGTACAACGCTGGCGCCTCTGTATTGAACGCGATGGTGACTATGTTGAAAAATGATAGTTCATCAGATAGGTGAGACTCTAAGCTTTCATTTGATGTGTAACTTGCTTCTGTAGTCCTTCAAATAAAAAAGTTATTCAAAAACGGCCCTTATTTATCAGCCTGCCCTCGTATTTATCTTGAAAAAGGTTGTTGTTGTTTTTTAGGGGGGTGGTGAGGGGGTCGTTCCATAGATACACATTTTACAACGCTTTACGACTTCCACAAATCTCAATCTCTTTCCAAACCAAACTTCAAAAAAGGCACTGGCTCTTTTATAATCTATCGCTTTTTAGCATGTTCCCATTTGTAACTTCCGCTTTATCCAAAAAGCCATTCTCTTTTCGCACCCTAAGGTCAGAAAATGAGGTTGTCCATTTCTCAATGTAGAGGGATGTCACATGTGGTTTGCTTAAAGATTGGAAAGCGATAGATTTACTCTCTCTCTATCTGTGTATCTCTCTTGTTCTCACTCTCTTTCACTCTCTTTCTCTCGCTACCCCTCTCTCTCTCTCTCTCTCTCTCTCTCTCTCTCTCTCTCTCTGTCTGCCTGTCTCTCTCTCTCTCTCTCTTTCTCTCTCTCTCTCTCTCTCTCTCTCTATCGCTGTCTCTCTCTGTCTGTCTGTCTGTCTGTCTGTCTGTCTGTCTGTCTGTCTGTCTGTCTGTCTGTCTGTCTGTCTCTCTCTGTCTCTCTCTGTCTCTCTGTCTGTCTGTCTGTCTGTCTGTCTCTCTCTCTCTCTCTCTCTCTCTCTCTCTCTCTCTCTCTCTCTCTCTCTCTCTCTCTCTCTCTCTCTCTCTCTCTCTCTCTCTCTACAACATAGCCGTTACCGTGCTGACGTGCCGTAAAACAAACTCTCTCTCTCTCTCTCTCTCTCTCTCTCTCTCTCTCTCTCTCTCTCTCTCTCTCTCTCTCTCTCTCTCTCTCTCTCTCTCTCTCTCTCTCTCTCTCTCTCTCTCTGTTCTTGTTGACTCCTTGGCTGTGCGGTCTATCAATAGACGCGACCTCTCAATCTCGACCACGCAATTTTTGACAAATAAGGCCAAAAACAAAAAAACGAAGGAAACGACATTTTTTTAGCTTCGAGCTGGGCCAAGTGATTTTATTATTAGAAACAGACAGCATAACAATATCGGTGAGCTTTAGACAGCCTCTGAGGGTATTGTTTTTACACCATACCTTGCCTCTGTACCACCACAGCTCTATTTCGGTTAAGAATTTGTGACGTTATTGCCTTCCTGTCGACGTCTCTTTCAGGGAAATTTAATGCCCTAAATATACCGTTATTGAAGAAAATGTCAAACTTTTTTGCTTGCAAAATATTTTGACGTTATTTGAAACTGACATAGAGGTGTAATTGGGCCGTCCCTACCTTGTATATGGTATCATGTGTCTCACATAAATTAATAGTTTTGACAATGTGTTTCTTATCGTGCTGAAAGACATTGATTCTGAAGTTTCATTACATTTTATAATACATTGTGTTCTATTCGAATCCTTTGAATTAAATTGTCAATATCATTGTATTTTCAAAGAATCAATGTATATAGTTGTCATTATACAATGTATGTAGGTCTTTAAGAGAAAATACCAGTTGTATGAAAGCTCTTTTATTTCGCATTTTCAATGCTACAGCATAAAATTTAAAAGCTATGTTTGCGGTCTGATTATTTCGCCTTTATTAATTTTTGGGTCCCCTTCCAAAACTAATGGGCTAATCAGCCTCCATGAGTCGGTATATATGATCAAGAGTACACTATTTTCGTCATGTAATTCAATATTATTACAGTATTGTGAAATAGAAGTGACATCATTGAGCTGATATATTCAACGAGGCATTGTGCCTAAATTATTTGGAGGGATCAAATTGATATGGCTAACAATTTTTCGTGTTGTGGGAACGGAAACGGGCTTTCATCCTGTGAGGTATCGCACAAAGAAATCGTGATGAAAACGCGTAGATGATAATATAATCTGCATGCTTTTCATACCCGTATCACTATTAGTGGAACAAGGGAAATGGGTTAATTTTCTTGTCTCTTCAATAACTTATAAATGTTTTATTTGAGAAGCATGTAAGGGATGGGATTTACGGATGGCATTGGTGATTCAGGAAAAACATGGCTATAATTATAACTCTTTGTCCATTGAAAATCTACGTTGTTTTTCTTTTCCCTTTTCATAAAGTATTTATCTCAAATTTCTAAGTATCAATAACATCATAAAAAAGCAGCAGTAAAAGTGAGACTGTAGAGGTAGTAGTAGTAGTAGTAGTAGTAGTAGTAGTAGTAGTAGTAGTAGTAGTAGTAGTAGTAGTAGTAGTAGTAGTAGTAGTAGTAGTAGTAGTAGTAGTAGTAGTAGTAGTAGTAGTAGTAGTAAAAGACAATCATAAACTTAAACTATAACAATTGACATGGACGGAGTTCGAACTTGCACCTTCTACCTAACACCCATTCGCCTTGTCAAGGCCAATACTAGGGTGTTTAACCATATTGCCATCGATTTCTACACAAATGGAAGCTTTTGACAGAAGACCTTACATACCGACTCCCAAAAAGAACCGTTATGCTCTCTCTGCCCCCAAACATATGAAACAGACGAACATATCTTATTTTGCTGTCCTAAACTACAAGACCTCCGTCCGTAACTTCTTCCACCTATCCCTACTTTTGAAAAGAAATTATATTGCATGAAAGACTAACTGTAAAGAACATATACATTGTTTGTCGTGTTATCAAGTCAAAGGGCCCAAGCTCAAGTGGCGGATGGGTGAGAAAAGGAAAGTAAGTTAAATGCTGGCTTGGGGTAACTAAGAAGTCGGTCTATTAGCTAGGATTAGGACCAGTCCAGAAATTGAGTAAACAAACTAGTTTCTATGGAGATAAAGGAGGACCGACAAAGGATACGTGTTAGATAAAAATAATTACAGTTGTTAAGTGATGAACAAGGTCGTCTCTTTTTATAACTGCTTTAGTCTTTTGTTACTTAATAAAATTAATTATTTCTGTCTAACATGATCGTGTGTCCAAAGTAAAAAGAGTCATTAGTAAACAGTAGTAGTAGTAGTAGTAGTAGTAGTAGTAGTAGTAGTAGTAGTAGTAGTAGTAGTAGTAGTAGTAGTAGTAGTAGTAGTAGTAGTAGTAGTATTAGAAACATCACAAACTTAAGACCATCTGTGAAAAACTATAAAAATTGACATGGATGGAGTTTGAACCTGCACCTTCTACCTAACACCCTTTCGCCTTGTCAAGACCAATACCAGGGTGTTAAATCATATTGCCATCGATTTCTACACAAATAGAAGCTTTTGGCAAAAGACCTTACATACCGACTCCAAAAAAGAACCTTTATGCTTCTCTCTGCCCCCAAACATATGAAACAGTCGAACATATCTTATTTTGCTGTCCTAAACTACAATACCTCCGTCCGTAACATCTTCCACCTATCCCTACTTTTGAAAACAAATTATATTGTATGAAATACCAACTCTAAAGAACATATGCATTATTTGTTGTGTTATCAAGTCAAAGGGCCCAAGCTCAAGTGGCTGATGGGTGAGAAAAGTAAAGTAAGTTAAATGCTGACTTGGGGTGACTAAGAAGTCGGTCTATTAGCTAGGATTAGGACCAGTCCAGAAATTGAGTAAACAAACTAGTTTCTATGGAGATAAAGCAGGGCCGAGAAAGGATACGCGTTAGATAAAAATAATTACAGTTGTTAAGTGATGAACAAGGTCGTCTAACTTCACAACGGCCTAGTCTTTTGTTACCTTATAATATTAATTATTTCTGTCTAACATGATCGTGTGTCCAAAGTAAAAAGAGTCATTAGTAAACAGAAAAGGCCTGACGACGCGCTGTTATTGATGAGATACAAGTGTCGATTTAGCAAAAGTCGGTGTTATTAATTTGTAAGACTAGTAATTGTTTACCGAGGAGATCACGTGGATTGTTTACAAAGCTGAAAGGATATCCTTTAATGTGAGCTCTCCCGGAGTGTGATCCAGTGATTTGTGTTGGCATTTCATTGTTTGTTCCATGTATAGAACTGTGTGGATCATGGTCTGTTATTTGATGCAAGTACAAGTGTCCTCTTCTATGGTGCATGTAACAACTTACTCTACAGCAGAACATTAGCTCTAATCTTCAAATGTAGTCTAGCCTAAAACATTTTCGCAGCCGTTACTTTTGTTCGAAAGTACCAAAATTCTTCCGAACCTCCTTAGAGCAAACTAGGAGAGAAACTCCAGAGCATGTTGAAAAAGGCAGGGATGTAAGACAACTTAACCATTGAAAAGCTATGACCTTGTTTTCTGAACGACAAGTAAGAGCACCCAAATGTGTGCACGTTTGGCCATTTTGGCCCATTCGCCTACCATAACGGCGGGTTCGATGCTTTGTTACTTTGTTGGTAGCCAAGTGCCAATTCTTTAAATCATTGGGTTCGCCTCTTTTGCTGTCGGCTCGTGTAAGATAAATGAATTTAACACAGACCTAGATCTATTGTTTCTTACATTGGTATTTTGAGCAGTTTGATATCTTTTTTTTATTGAAAAAGTTTAGGTCGAATTTCGAAAAGGCCTGACGACACGCTGTTATTGATGAGATACAAGACAGTGTCGATTTAGCAAAAGTCGGCGTTATTAATTTGTAAGACTAGTAATTGTTTACCGAGGAGATCACGTGGATTGTTTACAAAGCTGAAAGGATATCCTTTAATGTGAGCTCTCCCGGAGTGTGATCCAGTGATTTGTGTTGGCATTTCATTGTTTGTTCCATGTATAGAACTGTGTGGATCTGGTCTGTTATTTGATGTAGAGTACAAGTGTCCTCTTCTATGGTGCATGTAACAACTTACTCTACAGCAGAACATTAGCTCTAATCTTCAAATGTAGTCTAGCCTAAACATTTTCGCAGCCGTTACTTTTGTTCGAAAGTACCAAATTTCTTCTGAACCTCCTTAGAACAAACTACGAGAGAAACTCCAGAGCATGTTGAAAAAGGCAGGGATGTAAGACAACTTAACCATTGTAAAAGCATATGACCTTGTTTTCTGAACGACAAGTAAGAGCACCCAAATGTGTGCACGTTTGGCCATTTTGGCCCATTCGCCTACCATAACGGGTTCATGCTTTGTTACTTTGTTGGTAGCCAAGTGCCAATTCTTTAAATTATTGGGTTCGTTGAAAAAGTTTAGGTCGAATTTCCTAAATTTTCTCAGATTTGTTCAAAGTACAGAGTAAAATACTTTGAAAAACATAACTTGTCCCATATAATGGAGGAGATAAATAGTTCACCTATGCTTACTTTACTTTTCCAATTCAACAACCACTTGATCCTGCGGCCTTTGACTTGACTACATAATCAACATGGGGGCGGGGTGGATGAGATCCCATAGTTTATTTTTGTTTCTATCGTTCTGGCTGTGAGTTTATCCACTTGTACACTTTCTCGTGTACTCCCAATGACATCATTTTCAGGAAATAGTCTTTCCGACAGACTTTGTCGTAGGCGTGCTGTAGGTCGACAAACACTTCTTTTGAGTGTTTCTTCTGTTAAAAACCATCAATACCTTTTTGGGAGAGTCTAAACAACAAGTCGTCTGTCCTGTTTCCTGTCCTTAAGCCCGTTTCAGTGTTGTTGAGAATATTGGTCACTTCTAGCCACCAGTGCAGTCTCTGGTGTACGATCCTCTACATAAGTTTTCCTAAACATGATCTTAGGGATATAGGACGATAGCTTTGAACTTATTCTCTAAAATGGGGACAAAATGGCATTTCTCCAGGTTTTAGGGACTTCACTTGTTTGCTATGTCCTATTTATGCGGTGAAGTAGTGTCTCTTTCCCTTTTAATGTTCAAACTGGTAAGCATTTCATAGTGTACTTTGTCAGGGCCAGGTGACCTGCGCACTGTAAGCTTTTTGAGGGCCTTTCGAAGTTCCAATTCGGTAAACTGACACTCAAATGCTGACCTCTTTACCTGTTTAATTTCTTTAAATAAACTCTTTACCTAATAAACTATTGTTTCTGTTTGTTTTATGGGGCTTTTAGTTACAAATTGTTTGTTGAATACCTCAGCTTTCTTCTTATCTTCTGTTACAATTTCTCCGTCTGATATCATTGGCTTCAGGTTTGTCCTTCTATTTTGACTACTGGGGTTATTAAGTAGGTTCCACGCTTTGGTCCACCTTTAGAGACAGTTCCACGCTTTGGTACACCTTTAGAGACTGTTGTCCATTTCTGTTGTTTGGCTGTCTCTACGGTGTGTTTCACTTGAGCAATAGCGACGTAATAATTATGTTGTTTTGTTCTTTGGTTTTGGATCAATTTCAAAAGTGCTTTTTGCTTCATCTCTCGTATGTGGCTGGCTGATTGCTTCAGGAATCTTGCCGTTCCTAAAAGGTTTGTACTTTCTGTGGCAGCATTTCGGGATACTGACTTGTGCAGCTCTCAATATTGCCTCTGTCATGTTTTGTATTAGTGTTTGCACATCTGTACTTCTTTCAATATTGCTTAAATGCAGGCCTGACGTTTGGCGGTACATCTTGTTCATAAGAAAATTCTATTGGTGGGCAGAAGTGATGGCTGTTAGAATGGGTCTGTAATCACTTCCCATGCTGTCAAGGACTTCTGTTGTTTGTGTATGGAACAGATCTGAAGAGATTATGGTAAGATCTGGTCTGCTCAGCGTATTGTGGGCTCTATAAAGCAGTGATGGTGGAAAGTTTTTGACTCTGAGTACCGGCATATATTATGAGATTCGTCATCATTATGCTTCTAGCTGGGGGCCTGTAGTTTGCCTGACCACCCCAACACGTGATGCCTATGAAAAAAAAATAATAAAAAAATAAAAAAAGATTTCTTCAGCAAGTGCATTTCGTGTGAAGGCGGTTTATGGGCAAGAAATTGGAGAAGGGAAAGCAGGCACAGACCTCCACTATCCAGTTAGGGATTCGATCAAGCTATACAGTGCGTCCACCTCGTGTCTCCTGGCAGACAGCATGATAGATCTAGAGTTAAGCATCTGTATCTATGCGACCATTTTTTACACAGACAGAGGATCGTCTTGGATCGCTTGTTGGGTTGTTGTACATCACTGCTGAGTCACTGGGCCTCTTTCCAGTCCCCCCATCTCCATGTTTACACGAGCATATTGTTTATACCATTTTTGCATGGGCAAATTTTATCAGAAAATTAAGGTGCCACACGTGTCAACAGGGAACGCACAATACCAGTGTGTTCTGGTTCTGCACTGTAAGAGGGCTCAGCTCCTCTCAATGCAGGTTATACCGCCAGATCATTGGTCGCGCCTGTGTGGACCTCTGTGAAAACAGGAAAAAACACGAGGTGTCCATCCTTTTCCGAAGAGAAGGTTTCCACCAGGCGCAGGAACCAGTAGTGAGAGACCTTGTGCAAGTTCGTACACTGAAATTGCCATAGAAGAGGCTACAACAAGAGTATCGTCCGCGGCGATCCTACCCCTTGGTAGGAGTGGCTATAATTATGTTGCGCTTCACAATCATCTGCTGTCCTGGTTCACGTATAAATTTACCGAATAATTTACATATTTACCGCGGACATTACAAATCCTACTTCAACTACTTTCAATAAAACCAGTAAAAAGAGGAGGGGATCTATATTAGAGCTAAAATTTACTTAGTTCGTTTTCAACGTTGGTTGAAACCAAATTAAGGCCCACAGAAAAAAAAGCTTCAAATTGACTGAACAGCAGTTACGGTTCTAACATTGATACACAATTTATCATATTTTGTAATAGTAATGGTCGTATGATGACTACACAAGAAATAATAAGGGTTTTGCATTGTGATTCAAGGGCAGTTTTGGTGTAATCGAGAGCAAATTATATATTTATTTTGGAGCGTCAGCCAAAAAAGTACGATTGTACTCAAGTCACCAGAGAATAACTGTTGGTTTCTGAGTCCGACATCTTTGAACAGGGTTCTCTAAGTTCATTACAGTCGAAAGAATAAAAAATGGATCTCAGCTTACGGTTTCGTGCGAGGCTTTGAGAAATCTCGGTTTGGTGCAAAACGCAACGCCGGGTTAATTTTGATGGATTGTTGTTATGATGTTTCTCTGGCCCTTGTATGTTTTGGTCCAGACCGAAATCTCTATATAATACGCGATGAAATCACGACTGAGAACGGAGTTGGATAAAAATAACGTTAAGATCACTCGGTTGAATTAATATAAAAGTGAAAATAAAAATATGTTCTCGTAAACATTTACAACAGGACATTTACTTTTACATAAACAAGTAATCATTGATCCAAGAAAGCGGGTGTCTCTCCTAGTTTAACGTATCCTAGGTCTCAAGAAAGATCCCATACGCTGACGGAACTCCAGAATTGACTACCCGAGACTTACTGTGCAAACATACAAACTCGTTCATCCTTTCCAGTGTGTCACAGGCAATAGGCAACTATCTATTTTTGGTGGTTTTTCATTTCTCGAGGCACACAGGAATAGGATGTTGGTCAACAGATAACAGCTTGCGATGCCGGACCAACAAACTGTGCATTGCGACACTGAAGCAAAATTCGATATGTGTTGGTCTGTGTTGGGCGCCCGCCATTTTTTCCGGCTCTCGATTCAAAACTTTAAACACATACTTCTCTAGAATGCCTCTATAAGTTTAAACCCAAGTTATCTATTTCAACACAGATAGTAATAAAAGAAGGTCGCACGAACACGATATTCTATGAAATAAGCTTAGTTATTGAAATATATTTGAAAATTTAGACATGCACGTAAACAATGGGCGTCCTTTGACCCAATAAGCCAAACTCTAGCCTCGCGTGTACATGCGAAGAACAGCCAGTCGCTGACTGCCCTACCGTCATGTGTTTCGGACGGCAATTGTGTTTGCTTTTGTGTTAATACTAGTAGCCATTTTTATGTCATCTGTGAATGACGACCCACACTTGGCCTAGCTTGGTGTACTGGGGCTCTTTGTCGGTTACATTGCACATGTACTCACACCGATCCAACCAGGAAGGAGAAAAAACGCGGAAGCTATTGCGGAGCTAAAACCCGCATCTTATGATTATAAAGCGCGTTCTTTACTCTCAGATAACCGCGCTACTTAGATCTTATCGTGATGACTAATGTAGTTTGCTAAATAATTTTTATTCCCTTGTCACAACAGCTTCAAGTAGACAAAGGTTAGATTTTTTTGGTATTAAATGTTTTTAACGAAAGCTTTATATCATCGTCATCATCATCATCATCATCATCATCATCATCATCATCATCATCATCATCATCATCAGGCTGGCTTGTCGGTAGTGTCTGACGTAGCCTCCCGTATAATCTGCCTCAAGAGCTCTCTGTGTTGAGCGATCCTTCCTGCCTCGCTGGGCCTCCTTTTGAAGCCAGGCGCTGATGTCATTCATCATACTTCTAGTAGGTCTGCCCTGTCTTCTTTTTGTCCCCAGATTTGTTTCTAGGATATGTCTTTCCAAACTGTCTTCTCGGAGTCCAAAGTATTTAAGTATTTATAACTATACTTAATAATTACTCAAACAATTATAAATCCTAGTGATAATAAGCAATGGGAAGAGGGTGCTCTGTTTTTCTTGCATGTAGATTTTTAAAAACAAAATTGATGACACGAGAATGTTCTTGTTATTGATTATTTTACTGTTATAAAATAAATGTTATTCTCAAAAATTTATTTTTAGTAAAAGCCAACAACATATATTATGGCTATATCGTAATGCATGATAAAATATTTTGTTAAATATAATAAGATCTTGAAAATGTGGGCAGTGTTACAGGCGGCCATTTGACACACAGTTGTAATCTTTAAAACAAACATAAAAAGGGGCTAAAAAAAAAAAAAAGAGTGTGTTAAATCAGGTGCGTGCAATGACAAAACTTTAATAAACGACAAACTTTCATAAAATCATGTTGTTTAGTTTTATCTTTTAGGGCATCCTTGTTTTTAAAATTATATATCAGTTTAGAAAGTTGGTCTCTTAATATCGAACGTCAGCAACTAAGTTATACCAGAGAGTGAGATTACTAGGACTCTTGCCTCAGTTGGTACCGATCCAATCAGTAGTGGGCGAAATCCGACAAAACATTTGTCCTATTGAAGTATCGAACCGGGCAACTCTTGAATAGAAGCCTTGCGTCTTTTCCACTGAAAACAGAAAATACGTTTACGAATATCTTGCTTTTCGAGATAAAACAAGAAAACTGTATAATCTATTGGCGCGAGATAGACAAAAAGTGCATACTTTCTGGATTTAATCGGGAATCGGCAACAAAATTAATATCTTCGCCAAACCTTCTGCAATGAGCTTGATATTTTCGGAGGTTATCTCCGTGTCCAATCTCATTGAACCTTACATATTTCGCAATATCCAGTCCATGTTTTTTATACATACCTGGATGGATCAACAGATATGTTTTTGTTATTTACTGAGAGAGGTTTCTTTGAGGAGGCGGCTTTTGTTTAGTCAACTTGTACAAGGCTGAAGAATCTTCCCAGATCTGCCTACTTTTCTTACCGAAAACTCTAAAATGCCCGAGATCGCTAGAGAAAAATCTGAAGAAGCAGCACGACCTTCAATTCTTATGACATGTTGTTCTAATGATGACGCCTTTATCAATTATTGTGGTGATTCGCCTCTTTCTGTTAATATTACAAGCGAGAGAATTCCTCGTATATTACAAAAAATTTAAACTGAAATTTAAGCTATTTATGTCTTGGTAAATCCTACTAGAGGTCGTGATGATCTCAATTTCAAGGCAATAAACAGGAGGTTTAAACAGTAGGGAGCCCACGATTTCGTGGTGTGTTAAATATAAAAAACAAATATGTACTAAAGATCACAGTATTTGATACTGTAGGAAACCTTTAAAGATGTTCATCGTATAACTTTTTATTTATATTTTTGTTGTCATTATGCGTTTGATTACTTTTTTTTTAAAGTAAATTTCTGTATGTAATTATTTAATGTTTATTTTAAATATGAGTACTGTTTGATTTAAGTCTTTTTAACTTGTTTCTGAATTTCGACATGTTACAACTGTGAAGCATATATACAACGTTTTAAAAGAACAACCAAAAAATTGATGTACCATTTTTTCATTTTCATTTTTTTTATAAAGTTTAATGATTGGTTGTTGTTTTGTTTGTTTTGTTTTTGGCGGGGTTTTTTTTTTTTTTCGTTTGTTTCTTAGCACCCAACGTCAGCAGCAGGGCTATATCGTGAACGGGTCCCAAAACTAACGACTGACTCAGAGACATGACAAGGATATCAGCAATCACATGATTATACTGAAAGCGACCAAATCAGTTGGGGCAGAAATTCGAGAAATTAATGAATGTACTCGATGGTGGGGTCTAACCCAATTATGTGTGAATTCGGAACACAACGTTCTACCTATGGCACCAGTTTGCCCCCCCCCCTCCCCCCCCAAAAAAAATCCTAAATCGATTCTGATGACTGTAATTTTTTTTTAGTTTTATGATATTAGACTTTTGTTTAATGTTTTTCTGTTATATTACAGATTGAATTTTTTTCAATTAATGTAACATTCCTTTTATACGCACAAAACATGTCAACTTTTGTGCACTAGATTGTGAAGATAACAAATAACAACAAAAAACAACAAGAACAAAAAAGAAAGCAGTTGCAAACAAAAAAAACTAAAGGAATTTCAGTAAAATTTATACTATTAATGTTGTATTAACATTTCAAATATGACAGTTCAGAGTTTAAACTTTTACACAAATCAGTCGTCAAGTCTTCTAAGAGATCATTTTAAATATGACAGTTCAGATTTTAAACTTTTACACAAATCAGTCGTCAAGTCTTCTAAGAGATGCTGATGTAGCCTATTTCTTCTTCTTTTTTTATTGTCAAGATTTAATTTTTTTTTCATTGTTATTTTTCTTTTTAAAAATCAGGAGCAGCATATGTACTAGGTTTATCCGTTGTTTCCCTGAACTAAAAATTCGAAAAAATGACTGTACATCTTTAAAGTTTCCCTAATAATGAGGAAAAGGGGATAGGCTCATGGCTTCTTCAGCAGGAACTCCCACATCGGGTTCTGAGAGTTTAAGATCTAAAAAGCTCCTGTTGGATTTTCGATAATTAGACAGAAATAATTGTTTAAGAAAAAAAACATAACCCCATCAAAGATGTAACATTTTTGTTTTATAAAAAGAACTATGCTAGGGTTAATAGATACTAGTGAAATAAACCATTTTCAAAGATGATATAAACGGATGTAACCACGATGGTTAAACAATATATATAGATGGCATCTTGAAACGTAACTTTATCCAAAATGTAAAATAATTATTTCATTTTTGTTTAAGTACTATCGCCGGGTGCATTTCAAATAAATCATTATCTACGGTGAATTGGGCAGATATAACCACGGTTATTAAGTCCGTTTTATGGTATATTAACAAGGAAATTATCGTCGTTTTATTTTTTACTAAAAAATGTAAAGTATGTAAAATAAATAATATCAGTGTAGTGATCTGACTGGTCTAGTCAAGCTCAGGTTCCCGTTTGGTGCCGGAACGAAACCTCAGTAATAGTGGCATGATGGTGCACTCTGTAGAAACCTTCTTCCAGAAATAGTTACGGCTCCTCAAGGCTTCTAATCAGCCATTCATTCTACTTTCTGTCTCAAGAGTTTCTGCTGAATACGTGTCGGTGTGGAATTCAGACAAATCGGATTAACATCCGAGGCGCAAAAAGAGTGCAGAAGATAGAAAAAATGTCCACGAAGAAAGAATTAATAATGGTTCGGTTGTCATTATTAATACGCAGCATCGCCTTACAATTTTTAGGGGTCAGAAAATTATATCGTTCCCTGCGGTTCAAAATTTTTTTCACGAGCAGTAAGTGAATTTCTTTGTCATTTAATTTAAAGAATAAAAACAAACAAACGTGTACTTTTCTTCTTTTTTTTTTGGACATAAAGGTTGAAAGCTTGGTAACATGATCAGACTAATGGGTATGAATCCGATAGGGGTCGACAATGTTTTTTTTAAAATACATAGGGGAAATTTATTTAGTCGAGTAGGGTAGTGAAAGACACATTAAGAAAAACAACGGTTCACAGAGATAACCCTGAACTGCACTAGGGCTGACTTCCTGATGAAAATTTCGTTTGAAACAGAGGCAGACTTTTTATCTTAATTCTCCTGTTTTTAAAAACCAACGTAAAACAAAACCTGACTTTAAGTTTTATTCTAAAGTCAATTATACTTTTTTTTCAAAACTGCTTTACAAGTAGAATAGTAAGCTAATAAGAAACAATTATGTATTTAGGACCATGCTTAACTCCACTTTTACACTGGCTTCACTTTGATAATCTAATAGAACAAAATTGGAGTGTAAAATTACTAAAAGCTAAAATCTTATTTTTATAACTAAAGTGTTAAAATCGTGGGTTTTGGACTCTCCCCCTGTCAGAAAAAAAAACCCAAAAAACGAAACAAATATATACTAATCGAATATCGAATCGATATATACTAATGGTGCTTTACTAAATGATAGGAAAAAAAGAAAGCGGCGTTCTGCGGAATGACAAGAAAAGAGTGCACAGTAACAAAAAAGAGAGTTCATTGAGGGAGAACATTGATAAGGAGTGGTCCAAAAAATGTTAAAAATAAAAAGATTTTGGGAGGCAGAAAAAGAGAGGGGAAGAAAGAGAGAGGAGCTTAGCTTACAACGCAATCAATGTATTATATCACCGTGATTAAAATTAAACTCCATGTTCTGAGCCTAAATCGCGCATTTAATCAGATCTAGGGCTTCATTAGATCATGAAAAGGATATCATGAACATGAAAAATAAAACGTGCGGAAAAATAAATATTAACTCTAAAGAAGTTAATTAATCCAAAATATTTTCAAGATCGTGCTGATCGTATTACCCTTTCCTTGAACATTTTTCAAAATGCGATTAAAGCAAATGGCCTTCACATACGCAAAAATAATTGGTAATATGGAAATATAGGATCCCTCTGGGTTGTCATTAGAGATGTTTAAAAAAAAATAATGTCTGGTTGAATTTCCATGTAACTAGTTTTGAGCAAGGGACTTGTTAGAGAAGATTAAGGTGAGTTTAACGGTCGAGTTGTGAAATTGTGTGAAGAAGTATGACAAGCTGAGATGTGCGCTTAACTATTGTGTTGAAAAATATCACATCAATAATTTAAAAAAAAAAACATTCAATTTTTATTTTTACGAGTGGATACGTTGTTAAAAGACTAGCCATGCTCCACTTTCTATTTTATGAATCTAGCTAGCGTTGAGATATGTAATGCAGAGTAGTCGCAGTACAAACTATGGAACGCACTGTACTAAGATGCAGACGTTGTAAAGACGGGACTAATCATACGCAGCATCTCATTCTATTTGAATACTTGAAATTCTTGCATAGAATATTTGTCATAATAAATTTGTTTTACATAAACCCATAAAAATTACCCATTGTCTCCCATTTGTGCAAAAAAAAGATGTGCGTAAACACAACTCTCATTGAAATTTTTTTTAAGCTAATAATGACAAATGTGCTTATGAATTTAACCGATTGTGCAATATACTTAAGAGTCATTTTATAGAATAATAATAGGGCACTCTGCTAACAATTGTTTTGAATCACAACATAAGCATCCATCATCTGGTAGCATTGCTTTCTGATTCGGAGAAATGTACTGTCAAAAGGACCTAAGTAAGTACGAGTACATTTTGACGGTTGAATTGTGACCCTTTTGTTTTACCTCCGTGTGACGAGCACGCCCATACAAATAATTTAATCTCTTCAGGTGAGTACAAAAGGACAGTGACCTTGTATTTTAAGTAAATAAGAAAAGAGTTTTTTATTTGTGATTTTGTATTCATAAATCATAGCAGCCCCGTATGAAACTGAACCGTTTTGATAGTTACAGTCTGAAAATCTCCTTGAAGATTATCAAAAACATTTTTTTTTTCATTTTAGCACTAATTCTAAATTTTACTCTCCATATAGCTATGTTTTTAAAAGACAAATGAGTTTATGTACGGATTCATAATTTACAACAGTTATGCTCTCTCAGCCTTAAAACTTCCATCATCTTGTCTTTTTAGTATCGTGTGAGAAGTAATATCAGTCATCATAAAAATGACACTTGATCAGGTTTTTCGATGTTACTAAGAACATAAACAAAAAATACCAGAACATAATGTAAATGAAATTATATAAAACGTGCTACTTAGAAATTTGTTTGGCTATTGTCACACCATTTTCCCTTTAAAAAAAAAAGAGAAGAACAATAACGAACACGCGAGGCTTATGTGAAAATATCGTTTTTCTCATTTAACAAATGGAAGAAATATTATGAGCAATAAGCATTGTTTTCTATCTTACATGCCATTTAGGTAAATCCTCCAATAGCTTCATAAAAGTTTGTTCATTTATGTTACTCCGTGGGCTAGATTTCCACTTTTACTTTTGTTTATCTCTTTGTTTACCACTTTTACTTTTGTTTATCTACCGCTTTGTCCCTTCGCTTTGTTTCGATTTCATTCACTTGTTTTCTCTTGATATTGCAGACTAGAGAAATTAGGACTCAAAACTGTATGAATTGAATAACATTTTCAATATTATGAAATTAGCAAATTATGCAAACAAGCAATAATAATCTTAGTTTGAATAACGACTTTCAAATTAAAGTCCTCCTTCTCTTTGCTTAAATCGTCTAGTCATTCAAATGATTCGCTGTTTATCAGGCTTCTTTTATAAAATAATTTCTGATTGATTTCTCTCTCTCTCTCTCTCTCTCTCTCTCTCTCTCTCTCTCTCTCTCTCTCTCTCTCTCTCTCTCTCTCTCATCCCCTATCTATCTCTTTCTTTATCTCTCTCTGTCTTAATCTAAAATCCTACATTTCATTTGCCTGGCTCTTCAGACCTTTGCAGTTTTATTTCCACCAGATGCCTGTCTGGGTACAATTAAATTGTTTGTTATGAACTCTTCATTGACCTTCACTGGCAACGAAAACCTAGGCATGTTATCTGGCACTATTAACACACCCTGACACCTGTTACTCGTGGACTCCTGAACAGGTGAAGATCAGATGATCAATCCTATCGTTTGTTTACAGTAACCTTAACGAGAATGTGTGAGAAGTCAGGCTGTTTTTTTTAATACGAGTGTCCTGGTTTCAAGAAATATCTATCTACACAAAATGTCCGAATAGATCAATTGAAAACCTAGGATATTAATTATGTTTTTACTTATTTATATACTTACTTACTTTCGTACTTGCTCGCATGCTTACTTGCTTGCTTACTGACCTATAAATATCGATGCACTATCCTTTTTTAAATATGTTATAAACCCATCTGCTTTATGCTTTTACCAAGGACTACTTACTAACTTATTATTGGATTTGATTACTAGCTCCATTAATTAAAATTAGTTAAGAACAAACATCATTGCTCGCGGTCTTTCTGTTTATTGAACTAGTGTGAAATATTACAATATATGCCATATGACAAAGAAGTAGTCGCTCTTATTTTTAATAAAGAGAATTGTAACTCAAGGGGTAGAATAGAGATTTTCAATGTTAGCAGAAACAAAATGAACCTAAGGAGCAAATCAAAAAAGGAAGACTCCAAAGTAGGCTTTTAGAAAAGGAAGATGTTTGAAAAGAGAAATAGGTCAATAAATGTTATTTAAGAAGGGGCGGGGGAGATAAAGGAGAAAAAAGTTATAATATAAGAAGTGGAAGAGAGTGTTTACATTGTATCACCGATTGTAGAAAGTTTTATAACAGTAATTAAAATACTTGATATCTTAAAAGATATACGAAAATGAGTATTATACAACAGAGCGAGGAAAGGCGTTCACATTGGATTGTTTAGCGATCACTCCGCAGTTGAGAGAAGATATTTTAAGGAGGAATGACTACTTAGAACGATCTGCTTTCACTCGCCCCCTGGAGCGTCTCACAACTCACTGTAGTAACAAGATTCAAGCTGCTTGTGATGTCTCACTAAGATAGAGAGAGAAAGTGAGAAAGAGAGAGAGAGAGAGAGAGAGAGAATCTCTCTCTCTCTCTCAGAGAGAGAGAGAGAGAGAGAGAGAGAGAGAGAGAGAGAGAGGAGGGAGAGGTCGGCAGATAGACAGGTAAACAGAGAAACATAGACAGACAGAAAGAGACTAAATCAAAGGAAGAGAAAAAAGGGGGAATGAGAGAGAGAGAGCGAGAGAGAAAGAGAGGGAGGGAAAGGGAGAGAAGAAAGGGACAGACAGGCAGACATATATAAAACGACACACACAAATATAAACAGAAAAAGAAGAGAAAGGGGGAAGAGAGAGAGAGATATATATAGAGAGAGAGAGTGAGAGAGAAAGAGAGAGAGGGGGAGATAGAGAGAATGAAAGAGAGAGAAAGAAAGAGAGAGAGAGAGACAGAGAGAGACAGAAGATTGTCTGTGAAATCCCGAGATTTTATTATATTTGTGATCTGGTGTGTGCCTAAAAAAGAGTAGATGAAAATGTAAAGGATTAAATAAAAAAAATAATGACTGGCCAACATCGTATACAATTAAGTGGATTTTTTTTTAATCTATAATGAATAAAAATCTTATCATTTCTCTATATCTAAAGGACAAAACTTGCGAATTGAATGAAAAGATCGCTTTTCTATTGACATGTGGAACCGTATACTTAAAGTAGCATTATATTAGCAAAAATCTTAATTTCTATACTAATGATGCATGCTTCGTTTCCTTATTTTCCGTGGTGCAATATCCCAACTCTCCCTATTTTTATATAACTATTCACTAGTGTTTAAGTCCTATTCCTGCTGACATCTTCAATTCAACGTAACCATCTTAATGATCATCATTCATTACAAATAAATATGCAACAACGGATAATAAAACACTTGGAGTTATTGAAGTTGCTGATGCCCAGTTTTCTTGACCCTGTGCTATTGGTTTACTCAAGCAGATTAATTCATCAGAGAGAGAGTAAACATTTTTTCTATAAATCAAGTCATTATCTTCAATGCGCGGGTTGATTCAATCTAGCGCAATCTATTTATCACGAGAAAATCATAGTGTTTGAATAACTCTTGCCATAAAACGGATATTAAAAGGCGGGTAAATACAAAAATGTAAAGGGCAAATTGCTGGATTCTATTATTGTAATTGTTAAGGATTCTTCCTCGACTGTTTGATTAAAATTGAAAGATTTAATATTTTATTATATTTATTTGTATATCTTTGTTTGTGTTGGTGTTTTTGACTAATGCATAAATAATTATTTAATTGTGGAAAGTGTGTTAAAGTTGTCATCAACTAGACTATCTATCTATCTATCTATCTATCTATCTATCTATCTATCTATCTATCTATATCTATCTATCTATCTATCTATCTATCTATCTATCTATCTATCTATCTATCTATCTATCTATCCCTCTTTCAAACACACAAACACACACTCCAACAGGACTCCCCTTCTCGTGTCAATTGGAAGTATTTTGGTTATTTCATTCTTTGTTATTATTTTCTGGGCCTATGATTTCTTAAGGCTCTAACCACTGCTCTGTGCGTTCGTGAAGACATTTCCTAGCCATGCCCTGCGGAATACTTTCATGCAATTTCGTCGCAGATACTCAATTTTCATTATTTCTTTTTCTGAAAAAGAAATTCATATCAGTTTCTTTTTCCTAGAGCTCTAACTGCCTGTCTTCCTGTGTGTCTGTCAGCACGTCTGTCCGCCTGTCTGTGTCTATGTGTCTTTCTCTCACTATCTTTCTCTTTTTCTTCTTCTCTCTATCTCTCTCTTTTTCTCTCTCTGTGTCTCACTCGGTCTCTTTCTAATTACTCTGGAATACTTTCATGCAATTTCGTCGGAATACCAATAACTACAGGGAAGGGGGAAAGGGCATACATCAGACCGCGAGTGTTGAGAGCTTCGATAGAATAAGTCAACACCACCAGATTGCTGAGACCGAGAATCGATTATCCATCGTGTAATTATTTTCCAAATGCTCCGCAAATGCTTGTCTCGCATAATCGCGTAAGGGAGCACAGTGTTTTATTAGTTTGTGTAGAGAGTGGAATTGGTTGGTTTGGTGGAATTTTTTTTACGTTTAACGCCAGGAGCTAAGCCATATCGTAGACGGCTCCCAAGACTAACGTCTGACAATTTTATACATGGGCTTCTGTCTCAATTGGTCAAAATAATACTGACACCGACCTGACCGGTTTTTGTAGGGGACGAAATTGCACACACTGATTTCAGCCATCACATATTTTCGTGACCTTTTTATACCTTTCCCTAAAGGCCAATAAACTCATATTTTCAGGAGTCTAATTATCTATGATCAGAGAAATATTCAAGTGCAATAACTCAAAGAGGCAATTGTTTAATCTTTTCATGTTGGGCTTTGTGTCCCTGTTGTTGAGCTTATTTATTCAATGGTTTATCTGTTAATACCTGACTTTAGACAAGTAAAGTCCAGAGTAAATAAAACGGACCACGTCCATCTAGAATTGTCCTGTTTTATCGCAGTTTATATTGCGGGTGCCGGGAGACACTCCGAGGAAATGAGGAATGCAAAGACGTGTGGTTGTAATCTCATTCATTGAATCAACTCAAGTTTTTTTAAATTAAAGAAACCATGTCCAATCCACACTTTTTTTTTAGTTGTCAGGGTCGCTTTGCGTTTTATCAGAAGCGTTCCAAATTGCGTCAATGTGCGTTCGTAGGAAAGTCCGACCTTGGTTACTTTAATGGTTTGCAATGCTGGTCGTGCGTTGGTTTAATCTATTTCCTGTCCCCGTCTGACTCTCTCCCTCGGTTTCTCTACCATGAGATCTAAGTTGAGTCCAGTCATTCAGCTATCTATCGATAGAACAGTTTTATCTCAGGTCAGGCCAGACCGATAGTAAAATAAATAGAGGACCGTAACTATGATGTTTTCTCCTGCTTTAACCCGAAAACTTTAGAAAAATGGAGGAGATTGGGGAATAGAATGGCGCGAGAGTTAGACTGTTGGTCTCCCAATCGGGAGGTTCCCAGTTGAAAACAAACAAAAAATATTTTTCCGATTTAGCTCACACTGGTTCTATTGCTGTCAGTGCAGTTTGTCAGACATTAGTTTTGTGATCCGTATACAATAAAGCTTTGTTGTTGGAGTAAAACAATCGTGGACACTTACATCTCAACTACAAGCAAATTCTAAAATCTGTTTGTTTTGTTTTTTAATTAAGATTTAATGTAAATGGTGCAAAAGATACAAACATATTTAATTCTTATTTGTTCTTATTTCAGCAGAATTTAAAATAAGTCAGTTTTCATGATCCTAATATGTTTATAGGTTACAATCGCTAGAAAAACACGCCAAATGTTTTTTTATGTGGTCGAGGGGTTGATGTTTAGAAATTGAATTTTTTGTCCATTAGAGTTATACTGTTTTTTTTCTGAGTTTATTTAAGATCTACATTTCTGCACATTCAAACCGACAACAGAGTGTACTAATGGTACTAGTAGGGAGACCTTTTTGTGTATGCTCAGGGTCGGCCCATGTGAACTTGTATTCCTCTTTCCAATACTTTCTACTTTTGCAGACATTAATTTTCACACTGTAAACAAGTAAGTAAGAAATCTATTTTTTATTTTTATTTAAATGGTAATTAAAGTAAAGATTACATATTATTAACTCTTTTACTTTATTAAATGGACATTTAAAGTATAAGTTCCATTGTCTTTAAGCTGCCAAATATATCTTTTCAGGATAGGCGCCCTCTTTTGATGGCTTTTACAAATCTTTATTCAAATATTTGTACTTGAGCAATGAGTCATTCTGCATTGGGGTTTGAGACACCATAAGATTTAAGTGACTGTTTTATTGTAACCATTATAGATCAATACATTATTCGTTTGGCCTTGATTTTAGAATAGAGGAAGCAATCAAGCTACGTATTCGAACCAAATCCAGCGAAGCTTTATTATCTTCAGGACTGTCTTTATTGTTTAGACATCTCAAATTTGTTATTACATTCTTCTTTCGGTTGTCTTTCGTTGTTATTACTTTAAACATTAATTTTATTAATGATTCCAACGGAGACAATTAGAGAAATATTACTGGTGTCAAACAATAAACGCCTATTCAAAGTTATATTAAACATTTTCGTGACGTCAATATGATTTTTGGAGGCGTTAATGGACCGATTTAAACGTAGTTAAGGCTTTATTCAATGCATAACCATATTATATTCTTTACTTGCCAAAATACTCTCAGCAAGCGCGAGCAACTCTTTTAAGGTTTTGAAACCTAATTATAACACAAAGTACTTAAATGAGTCTTAAGAAAAATAATTGCCAAGAAGAGTTATTGATGATGAGGAATTTATACACAGAAAATTATTAATGTAACTTAACGATATTATTCATTGTGCCCATAACCTAGAAAAAAAAGAAATATTCAGTTAATTTCTTGTTGTATATTATGAAACTTACGCTTAACAAGATCTTTAACATAATCCATTGGGGTTTTCTTTTGTTTGTTTGTTTTGTTTTTTTTTTGTTATTTAGTGCTTTATGAGGAGTTTTTTTTTATTATTTACAAGCCTCTTTACAAGCCACAAGTCTGGTATTTTACGATTCAAAAGATATTAATGTAGTTATGCTAGTAAATAATGCTTTTACAACATAAATAAAAAAACTCTTTCATATTATCATAGAAATGATAGGCTGGAGGATAATTCCACCTTTTAAGAAAGATATTGTTTGTGAACTTATTCTTCAAAGACCAATGTCAATACTTCTAAGCTTATTACTCATAACCCAACATTTATCTTTAGTTATAACTATAATTTACCAGCTCTATATCCCGTAGTGTTGCATGAATAAATGTCGCTGTAATTACAGTTTACAAAAAGATGCAATTTTGCGAAATTCGGTCGCGGTCTCACGCATCAAGAAATTCTATTTTCATGATATGTCTCAGTCGTAATTCGGTCTAGAAACCGCTATAATTTCATTATTTATAGCATTATTCCATGTAATTGCATTGTCAATTGTCGCCAGTGTGTTTGTTGTTGTTGTTGTTTGTTGTTTTTTTTTTTTCTTCACTTCCTTATGCAAACCTTTATTCGTCTTAGGAAATGCTCTCTTAATGGATTTAAGTCCAGATTTAAACGAGTATAAAATTATAATAAAAGACAGAATTTAAAGGAAGCTATTTAGTTTTTATACGAAGAATTTAAAATGGAGCAAACAATTGTATCGAAAAGAGCACTAGCGTCGAATTACTGAATAATCCAACGTTGAATTCATAAACTTTTTACTGTATTGAAGATTTATTGTAACAACAACAAGATTTCTAAGTAGATTCTGAACAATACCTACACTTTTTAAACTAGACACATTAAATTTTTTGTTTTGATCAAATTAACGATATGAAAATTTGGTTCTAGCAATATGCTTATATTGTAGGTACTTTTTAAGATAGCTATTATTTGTTTTTATCGATGATATAAGATAAAATAAGATAAGAATAGATAAGCAATTATTATCGCATAGAATTTTTTTTTGTCGTACAACATTGCATTTGATTCTTTATCACAACATCAGTTATGCATAATTATGCGATATTTAAGAGAAAAAAAAAGCATTTTACATTCACGCATAATATTGTTGGAAATTATTATATACCATCCGATATACATAATCATTATTTTAGAAATACATACCTCTTCACGCATATACAAGAATACACAAACCCCTACAACTACAAGCCGTTAAGTATAGCAATTTTGTAACAATCTGATGGAGGCTGGTAAAAGCTGCATGTTCTAGACCTTGTTAATATTAATCTGTTACGTCTTTGTGATGTTCAATATTCCCTGTGAAGAGGGTCGTTTATGTCTGATCCTATATATTTAGCTTTATTCATTACTTGTAAAACATACATGTCTTTGAAAAGGGTTAGTTCACAGCCAATAATTTGGGAAGCTTATTTTCTTATTTTTTCTACTCTTTGAGAGGGGTATTGATAGGTTTCCTCCAAAACATGTACTTCCAAAAGATATTAAACTTTGGATACAGGAGACATAAACAATTTTTCATTTTATTGTAGTCCACATTGAAAGACTTAGTTCCTTAAAAAGTACAGTCGTCAGGATATGTGAGATAAAAGAAAGTTTACAATCAATGGTGAGGCCAGGATATCTGTATGTGTCAACTACCACGTGTACATCTTTTTTTTAGGCGTGTTAAAGCAGGTGCCTCGTTTCGTCTGAAATCAAATATCATCTCATTAATGTCCAAATTTAAAAAGGTAATCCCCCACCGTGACACAAATTTGTTAATTTTTTCAAAGCGAAAATCTTCGTTGATTGTTATTGTTCCGATTAAGCAACAGCGTCAGCAAATTAATTGTGTGTTTGTGCCTTTTGTCTGGTAGTCATTGGTGTTAGCAGTGTGTCAGGACATGGTAAAAACACAGATATTTTACTATTTTCATTTTCATGTTGTTGTTCAGAGTTTTAATGGTCTCCTTCGTTTAATTGTCTCTTCTCATGCAAGTTTAGGCAAAAAATACTTTTCCTAACATCCCCGTACAGATGGGAGTTTAGACTTTTGTGCAATAAAAATTATAGCAGAGAGTATATCAAACACTTTAGTAATAATAAGGCGGGCAGTTTAATATTCCAGCGGCGCATTCAAACGACCACCATTAGTGTCTTTTATCTTTGGTTTATTGATCTTGAGTTTTTGTCCAAAGTGATTGACATAGATAGGTATTGAATATTTTGAAACGGAGCGGGTTTTTTTCGGATGATTTTAATTGGGTGATGATTATAACAGTGAAAATGAGGACTAAATAATTAGCCAATAATATTGATTATTTGCCTTAGTTTGAATTAAATTTTGTGGAGAGATGTGATTTTGTGGAAATATTTTTAAAGAGCTTTGGGACATATATGATCAATATTCAAGGCCCTACTATGTATCACGTGCATGTACTCTGAAAGGATAATTGCTTTCACCCAGGCGGCCCGGGTTCGATTCCCAGCATGGGAAAATCGTTTCGCCGTATAGGACCCCCTAGAGGAACCTAAGGATCGTTAACCCCTTTAGAGGAAGGATAATAGTCAGCCCAACTTTATCATCTGTAAGACATAATTTACTTTGATAAACTACCATTTTCTTAAGACTAAAATTCGAATCTTGCTGGTTATCTTTGAAATCGCATAGGACGTAGAAGTTAAACCACGACTACCTCCAAAAAGCTTCTTGAGACATTTTGAGTTGGAAAAATACAAATCACATAACACTTTAAATATTTCATTTTAAATGAAAGCTGGGTGTCATCCTTATTTGCTTCATGATAATAATATTATGATGATTAAATCACAATCTATACCTTCGAATATTATGTGCATCATCTAAGAGTACTAGATCCACTATATACAGTAGTTATCGAGCGGTGTATGTGTGTGTGTGTGTGTAAGGGGGGGGGGGCTATTTCAGTTAAATGATCTACAAAGCTGTATACGTGAGATTTAATATTCTATTGACAGATTGTTGTCTTCCCAATGTGTCATCAGGAATACCTAAATAGTTGACTGAAACATTATTCAATGCAAATAAATTATAAAATATATCATATGCCTTGTATAATAAATGGGGGAAAGCTTTGGTGATCATCAGTATTCTATAAATCGGAAAAAGATCCACTGCAATCATCTAATTTCTAGGATTAAAGGTTGCTGAAACATTTGATCAGAATCCACAGGCGAACTAAAGCTTAGCAGAGCATATGTTTAATCAAGGTGTATGAAGATCGTGTTATTTTTCTGTTTATTGTGCGTGAAATGGTTGCGTTGAATCGTTCCCCTTTTATAATACTAAACAGTATACAGGCTAAGAATAATACAAACCTTGTAAGTAATTATCTTAAAGAAATAGGCGGAAATTGATCAAGCGTTATATTCGCTCACAGTTTCCATTACCGATGCTGAGTGAGAAAAAAAATCAATAACTGCACTGGAAAAAGTCATTATTTTCATAACCA
This sequence comes from Elysia chlorotica, assembly GCA_003991915.1. Lineage (NCBI taxonomy): Eukaryota > Metazoa > Mollusca > Gastropoda > Plakobranchidae > Elysia > Elysia chlorotica. The sequence continues at coordinate 221,535 of RQTK01000838.1, forward strand.
GTGTATACTTAATCCATTTTTAGAGAATCAATCAAATGTTAACTGCCTGACTATGAAGGACACGTTTGATAATAGTGACATTTTCATGAAAGAGTGATCACTTGCTATAAGATTTCCATGGTAAAAATTGAAGAGTTCAGATTATCACTGTGTGTTACATAATGTCTTAAGTTCAACGGTGCCGTAGCTTCAACCTCGACGTAAGCCTTCTTATTCCTATATCTTAAGACGTGTCGTACTTTAACCACAATTTTGTCCTCATGACCCACAAACTATAAATGCAACTTAATCAAAGGAAGCTATTGCCAAATTTTCAATTCATTTGCATTCCAAAGGCAGAGCCACCATACCAATCAGCCAAGAAAGTGTACAAATGTATGCAAAAAGTTAGAAAACATCCTTACAGATAGGATTTTTATGTCTGAATTTGGCAGCTTTTCAAATGGCTTCCAGTAGGACAGAATTTCATTTCATTAAATTGTTTTCTCTTTAAAAGGGAAAACTTGAAGTAATATACTCGTACATACTGGGTTGTCTGGAGTATTTGAGGGAAAATGCTCGTCATGCAATGTGAACAGATCTAGAGATAAGATGCCATTCAAAGCTAAAGAACAGGCACCCTTCAAAAGACGAAGATGAGCAGCTTTTTTTTTAAAGATCGCGATCATCGTCTTTTGTGATATATGAAAGGCATCATCATGTCTGCCCATCTTTCGAAGAACAATACAATGAACGCGTCAAAATCTTCACAGCTATGTCATAGACTGGAGCGTGGGTTGGTTACAAAACGTCCAAGGAAGCTTGGAAATCGACATCTGCTGTTGGAGTACATAGCACTATCACATGGTGCCGCAGTGTCAACAGCTGATGCAAACGGTGCGGGTTTCACATGTTTCTTCACCTTGATCCCTCACCCTATCTTGGCACGTCTGGTTTTTTTCTGTTCCTTGCTTAGAAAAAAAAATTCACAGGAAAAGGTTTTAAAGATGAAATTATATTTTCAAGAGATGCAAAAGACTCAACTCATTCTAAGATCAAGAAGAAATGAAAGAATGTAACGCTTAAGCTGGTAACTGTGAAGGAAAATGTAAAGGTAGTGAAGGAAAATGTAAAGGTAGTGAAGGAAAATGTAAAGGTAGTGAAGGAAAATGTAAAGGTATTGAAGGAAAATGTAAAGTTATTGAAGGAAAATGTAAAGGCAGTGAAGGAAAATGTAATGGCAATGTGCAAAATTTCGTACCAAGCTTAATATTCATAGTCAGGGTAATTTGTATTAATTTTATCGACCCTCATAACACAAACAAGCGATAAAAACAGGGTTGAAAGAAAGATTTTTAATAATATAATTATTTTTACCTCATTATCATTTTATGATACGAAAGTTTCAACTGCGATTCAATGTCTATGATTTTAAGGTCTTCTCTTTCTTTTCTTTGGCGTAAAAGGTTAAGATAACAAGTGCGTTTTAGCATTCCCCATTTCCTTTTCATTCTGATCAATTAGAAGAACAAGGTATTTCAAATTAGCCAATGACGTCTGAACCGGTCTGTATACAACTTGTCTTCGTCAATGATCGGGCTTGAGTGCAGATGTAAAATAAGGATATTCACAAAGTTGACAACAAAATAAAGCGCTTCTGGCGTCACTCTTTGATTAGACACTGATTAATTTGGTAACACCGGCTTACTTCTTTAGAATTGGTATCATCTTTTATATGCTGGAACTGACGTACTTTTAAAATCGATGTTTCCAACTGCTCGCTCTCTCTCTCTCTCTCTTCTCTCTCCATCTCTCTCTCTCTCTTTGTTATTATTTGTTGTTGTTGTTGTTGTTGTTGTTGTTGTTGTTGTTGTTGTTGTTGTTGTTGTTGTTGTTGTTGTTGTTGTTGTTGTTGTTGTTGTTGTTGTTGTTGTTGTTGTTGTTGTTGTTGTTGTTGTTGTTTTTGTTGAACTTTAATTTTTTCACTTCTAGTGGGTTTTTTTAAGTAGAAACAATTTATTTCATCCTTCTCATTTATGTAGCACCATGTAGCTATGCACATTAAAAAAAACAACGATGGTGCTAGTTGTGGTTATGTAAACCAGGTTCATTAGGGACTAGGCTACGTTGTCGCTAATCCACTGCCAAACAACGTGACTTTTATTAATGTGCTTAACTCACAAAACAGTCATGACGCCCAATCAGACACGATCAAAATTAACACAAGTCACATAATTTTTTTAAATTATTTCTTTTATTAATTTTGTGGATTGACTCGGCAACTCTTAATTTATACATTTACAAATCAGAAGAATTGGGAAAGATTGTTTGCAAGCGCAACTCTCACAAACTTAATTTAAATTGCAAACAAAAACAAGAAGAAAAAAAAACAGTATGAACAATATATCTCGCTAACCTACATTTTTATACTCTTACTTTATCATATCTATGTTGTTTCTCTCTAGTTTCGATCATTTGATTTTGCCATTTAATAATATTTTTACTTACAGTGAATATTAAAATAATGATGAAAAGAAAAGGTGACATTTAAAAGGATCTTTCCAAGTAAGGGAACAAAAAATATTTGCATAATAAAGTGAGTAAAAAAAGTTGCTATAATTTTTCTTTCTTACTCTATTAGAACCCATCAGCGATATATCTTAGTTGTCGACATGAACGTTAATAACCAACTTACCGACCAACTAACTAAACGCATAGGCGTGCAGACTAGGAGTCGTAAGTACAACGTCTAAGTAAATTATATCTCGTAAACCTTCTTATTTTCAATCTTACAACGAGTCGCAAGTTTACCACAACGTTGTACGTACGGCCTTAGGGCCAGTTAACGAGTTCCCTAACTGACGGGTATCAGCGCCTCCTCGGGGAAATCCGGACAAGTATGTGGATCAGCCTCCGTCAGGTAGTCTTTGTTGCGGCAGGCAGCGTAGCCCATGTCCCACTGATTCCCGTATGTCTTCCCGTCACTGGCGCAAGTCGGAGCCCACAAGAGAGGCATGGGCCCTAGACAGCAATCCGTCCTAGACAGCAATCCCCATCACGCTTCTCCACATGGTGGAACCCGTCCTTGGCCAGGCGACACAGTTCTGCCTCCAGTGCGCAAGCACTCGCGAAGTTCTTGGTGAAGGTGGCGCACACTGGCACGGGCTCCTCCTCGCTTCCCGAGCACTCTGTGTCTGACTGGGCGGCCGGGTCACACGCGAGGCTGAGGGAGCTGCCGCAGTAGACCACAAGGAGGACAAAGCCCGTTGTAAACAGTGACGCCATTTTAGAAGGGTTGATCTGAAAGGAAAAGTAATAATTATAAAGAATGAGGTTTGACGTAATTAAGACAAAAACAAAAATCATGCACACTCGTTTTAGGGCTTTTCTCTATTGGTCACATGTGTAATTTGGTGTCATTGATGGTATGGTCTTAAAACATGCATTTGCAATATTGGCGAAATGGAGATGCTCTCTGTTTCCCTAAACAGATTTACAAAATGTTTACAAAATGACTGTTCTCCTCAAACGTCAATGTTTCAAATCTGCATAAGTGCATTAAGATATGTTAAGCGGTAACTACCTAAAAAATGCTACGATTACGTGTAGATATCTATATTATAATAGTCCTCGAAATAAAACCTGTATAAAATAACTGTTAATATGTACATACCATAATTAGAGAAAATGATATATATTTAAAGTACTGTATTAGAATATTGAAGACCAAGTACACCAAAACAATTAGGACAAATGTGATTGCTTTTTTTTCCACCGTTTTTAACTCTGTCAAAATGTGATTGCTTTTTTCCCACCGTTTTTAACTCTGTCAATTTTTTTCCTACAACTGTATTGAAAGCTACTAAATTGCAAATAATTGTTATAGAATCCGCAACTTTATTCACATTGTATGTGTACGTTAAGATGTATAATTATTATTTAATTCAAATAACACAAACGCCTATAACAGAAACTTGTAGTATTAGAAATTCATGAATGAAACTTGAAGAAACTGAATTTACAAATAAAGGCTACTTGGTATAATTATTTTCCCATTTCGGACTGGGCCTTTAAAAAATTTCAGTCGAATTATTCTTTAAATCTTTAAAACCCCACGCTTTAACTTCTGCAAATAACAAATTGAATAGGAATAATCTATACCTGCCTAAGGTTTTCTTTCCTTGTATCAAACAGAACACGATGGAAAAGAGACAGTGATTGGGATATGGGGAACAGCTCCGTTTTTATACCCATGGTATGACATTTGTAGGATTATTATAAATTAGCAATGATATAGCGGTAATAATGTTGAGATAAGCCTTAGATTACTGTTACACTGGTTTTTGTCATAAAAATAATGATAGCCTTTTATTTGTCTGCATTTAAATCTAATAGTTACAATGAATGAACCATGTTAATAACGTTGCCAGACATTAAGCAGTAACCCCCACAGCTGGTAAGGTTTGTTTGTTTCTCAACTCCAGCGTCGTAAATTAGGGTATATCGAGGGCTGGGTCCGAGAATAAGATCTGAAAAATGTACGTGCTACCATCCAGAAACAGAGCGGGGTATAGAACTTTTGCCTCAATTTGTCACATCAGAGACTGTAGAGTACAAAGTATTTAGAAGTTTTATATTTCCGACCGATTAGTTGACCCTCAGTGCTGCCTCTCTAATAGAGCAACGGTCGATAGTTATGTATAATCATCTGTATCTCTTTCACTCTAAATAATGTTTATAATCGGTTGCATCCGTCGCCATCCCTCCTTATCTCTCTCTCTCTATGTCTGATGGTCTGTCTGTCTCTCTCATCCTCTCTCATCTCTCTCTCTCTCTCTCTCTCTCTCTCTCTCTCTCTCTCTCTCTCTCTCTCTCTCTCTCTCTCTCTCTCTCTCTCTCTCTCTCTCTCTCTCTCTCTCTCTGTGACACTCTCCTTGTCTCTTTCTCACTTTGTCTCTTTCTTTAGTTTTCTCTTTTCTTCTATTTTATCTCTCTTCTTTCCTGTACATCTCTATCTACTTGCATCATGACTCATGTATTCAGTTCCTCTAATAATTAAATTTTGTTATTCATACATTTCTGTAGTTTAAATATTTTTGGTTGTTTTTCTTTTTTAATTTTGTTTGATATGTCTTTTTACTGTTTGTCTGTCGCTATTCATCAACTTCTACTTTGCATACCCCATGTGGCTGTTTGACTGTTTGTCATTATTGCTCTTTGTTTCATTTCCCTGTTTCTTATTGCTTTGCTGTAGAACTTTATTTCGCCACTTTTATGTCTCAACATCGGCTCATTCTTCTTTTGATTATATAAATTTAAAAATAATAAATAATACGTTCATTTTACGTAGTTATAGATGTGTTCTATATTGAAATGCTCTAGTAGATGTGCATTGAAATAAAACAAAAATAAAGGATATCATTAAACCAATATATCAATATCCTTCTCCTTAATACGCAAATAGATAAGATTGAAAGGGTCTTAGCCGATTTCAAAATGCCTGTCGGAAAAAGTAAGTTTTTAGCTTAGATTTAAAAGTTGGTAAAGAATCTGAATTGTTAAGATCTGCTAGGAGATTACTCCAAAGGTCAACACTCTGGAATAACAAGCTCGTTGGCCATAATTATGGTTTAGAATTGACTATTAGTTTTACACGCAGATTCGAGCTCGCACATATAAACTTTAATCTAACTACCATAAAGGTAACTTTTAAATCGTCCATCATACACATGCACTTACCCAAACACCTGGGCACTACAAATAAAAAAAAAATCGAGGGGTTTGTGGTCTCAGCATTCCATCACACCTCTTATGGCCGTTTGTCATTTTTTTCTGTTTTACTCATCTTTTTCTCACACTCCCTGCCTTTTGTCCTTTGGTCTCATGTCTTCTATATCACGTCCTTGGAACACTGAATGTAGCCACATAACTTTTATAATGGCAACTACGCACACCCACACCCACCCACAGACACGCACAAAAAAATGAAAAGCAAAAAGATAAATCCAGGGGGTGAAACGCAATTATTGATTTTTTTTCTTTTTTTTTTCTTATTTCCTTGACTTAGCAATTATTTCATACACTTTCAGGTACAGGATCTTTCCTTTTTTTAATTATTAGGTGAAGGCCCGCGAATTCGCGGGAATAAAAGTTTAAACCAATACCAATGTTGGCTGTGATGTTATGTAACAGAAAATAGTTGATCAAGTGCTTTATTGTCATTGTTTGGAGCAGTTTGCAATGCAACTCTAGAAGCTGCCTGACTGGTGACAGGTGGAGGCGTTAGTGGTGATGTAAATCAAGATCTATTGCGTGTAGCTAGATTTCGACTTCGACTTTCGACTTTCGGCAACAGAAAGCGCTCTCATTTCTACGGTGGTGACGAATTAGGGTAGCCTCCACCGCAGTTGAGTCCAACTGTCAGATCAAAAATTGTTACGGTGAAAAAGAATAAACAAGTGCAGAATGGTAGCCGCATTGAATAAAAAAAAATATGAATGAGAGATTAATGTTACTAAGGCCATAGGTCAGTTTCAGTGGTTTTGATAATTTCCTTTTCGCTGACCTTTGTAAGGCAGATATAAAAGAGTACTGACAGTACTAGACTGTCTTTAATCTATGGAAATAACTAGGGAAATCTCTTGATCGACCAGTCTTAAATATAAAAGCCCTCTAGAGCAGGTTTGACCTTTAATCACTTTTATTGTGTTATTTATGGAGGTAAATACGTGGATAAATTATGTCCAATTGCGAATCAAAGAATAAGAACATAAATAGTCGCATCACTGCAACAGATGGCACCAGCATTTCAAAGAACTCGGTCTTAACTAAATAATGTTATTGTTAATAATTTTCACTAATAACTTGAAGGACTCAGCTTATGAATTTAGTACTTTTTCCATTGCTGTCTGTTCAACACGAAACTTTCTTGTGCATTCAAAACTTTAGAGAACAAAAAAAACAGCTGTCATTAAAATGTCAACTATTGTTTGCATCAAACGTATCAAATTGTTTCGTTTTTTTGAAAATATGTTGTTCTGGTTTTGCATTTTTACCATGACTGACAAGAATCTTC